>CAMPDV010000333.1:0-340279 GCA_946699065.1 Loxodes magnus | reverse complement strand
GGTACCTGTCTGAAATCCCATAGTCTCACCGTATAACCATGACTTCCCGATACGATGAACTCTGAATCACTGGATATAGCCACAGCATTTACAGACCATGTGTGACCACTCATTGTCTTACTGGTACCTGTCTTGACGTCCCATAGTCTCACCGTAGAATCTCAACTTCCCGATACGATGAACTCTGAATCACTGGATATAGCTGCAGCATATATTGAACTAGTGTGACCACTCATGGTCTTACTGGTACCTGTCTTGACGTCCCATAGTCTCAACGTATAACCATGACTTCCCGATACGATGAACTCTGAATCACTGGATATAGCCACAGATCATACATAACTAGTGTGACCACTCATTGTCTTACTGGTACCTGTCTTGACGTCCCATAGTCTCAACGTATAACCATGACTTCCCGATACGATGAACTCTGAATCACTGGATATTGCTGCAGCATATATTGAACTAGTGTGACCACTCATTGTCTTACTGGTACCTGTCTGAAATCCCATAGTCTCAACGTATAACCATGACTTCCCGATACGATGAACTCTGAATCACTGGATATAGCCACAGCATTTACAGACCATGTGTGACCACTCATTGTCTTACTGGTACCTGTCTTGACGTCCCATAGTCTCAACGTATAACCATGACTTCCCGATACGATGAACTCTGAATCACTGGATATAGCCAAGGCCTAAAAAGAAAATGAAAAAAAGTAATATTTACAAATGTAAATTAATTATAAAAATAACTCGGCAAACCCTTTAATTTAAAAAAAGATAAAATATTTTTAATAAAATTCAAGCAATAAAGATTTATTTACGCAGGGTAAAAAAATGTCTAAATAATACAAAGTTTTTTTGATATTTCTAATAAAAATCATTTTTTAATTATTTAAAATTATACAAAAATATATATTGAAAACTTATAGTTGTTCATTTTTATTTTTACATCTTCAAATAAATAGAAACTTTATTATATTTTTTACTTTTAAATAAATATTAAATTTATTAATGGTTTAAAAAACAAATTAATTTTAAAGGCATTAAAATAAAATTATTTTCTAAATGTCTTTTTAAAGTTTTCAACCAAATATAAAGGAGTTAAATAATTAACTTAGAGTAAGTAATAATTCAGCAATTGGAAGAAAAACATTTCAAATTCTTAGCTTTATGACTTATTTCTTATTTAGCTTCATTATTAAGGAATTTTCTATTAAGTATAAGAATGAAGAAACTTTTTAAAGTTCACCATTGAGTAAAAATTTTAGTTAGAACGGTATTTTAAATATATCTTTTATTAGCAGTTGAATATAAATAGCATTTCAATAAATTTTGTAATCTCTAAAATTTTAACTAATAAGAATGTTAATTTCTCATTTTTGTGTAAATCAACTTAAAAAAATATCTCACAATTAATATAATTTAAAAAATTTTAATCTTAAAATTAAGAATAAAATGCATCAAAGTGAAGATTATACCAATTAATTTTTTAATAATTTTGATTTTCTTTTTTGCCAAATTGCAAAAATTTAAATATAGTTCAAAATCCCATAAAGTTTAGTTTCTCTTTACAGAAATAATATTCTTTTTTACAAAAGACGAATAAGAAAACACACACCTTAAAGACAATTTGAAAAGTAATTTTATCATTTTAAAGTTTTCTAGTAGAAATATTTGGAAATTAATTCCATTTTTTAAATAGTCAATCTATAATATTTATTAATAATAACTAAAAAAACTTATTGATAAAAATAAGTTTAATTAGAAGCATTTATATTATATTGAAAGATTCATATTAAAGTGAAAAATAATATAAGACGAAGATTTTCATAAATTTTTAAGATAAAAACTAAGCCTAGACAATATAATTAAAATTAATATTATTATCATTATTTGAATAGAAAAAATGGAAGGATAAAGAATGACACACAAAAATTTTCCTAAGGAGGAGAAGAAAATTGAAGGAGCCTAGCATGCTATAACCAACCCTAGTAGCAAAAAACCTTCAGACCTTTCAATAAGCACCCTTACACCTAGCAAGATACTCCTCCGATCGCCGAAAAGTCAAAAAAAAACAAAATCTAATATAATAAAAATCGTTTAGTCAATTCTAGATCCCGCAATCACAAGAGAAAGTCTAGCTAATAGTAGTTATAGAGTTAACCGAGATGATGCAGAATCTCAAGGTGGAAAAAAAATATGAAAAAGCAATTATTAGGTAAAAAAATGCAAAATTCTGCAAGAATAGAGCTTCGATTTGAACGGGAGATCCAGTTACTTCGAGATGAGCTTGCAACTCTGAAGATAAAGTTGGCGACAGCCAAGTAAACTATTTTCGAACAAAAAAAAACTGGATATGATACATGAAATGGCAACAAAGCCAAAGTAGGAATCTCCTCCTTAAACTTCCATAATTGAAATAGACCTAATGGAGCTGGAAAACTCTCATCGCTCCAAAAATTTGAAACTCAACTCCCCAGCTCAAAAAGACTCAGACTAAGAAGAAAATGAAATGCTACACATATTGCTCAACTGGGTACTTCTATCTCAATTATCCGGAATTTCTAAGAAGGTAGAAATAATATTGGACTAGATTCTACTAGCAAGAGAAACGGGAAAGAAAGTAAAGATATTAAAGCAATAAGACATATTTCACGCCTTAGCGGGAGATTCTATAAAAAAGGCGTCCAGACAGAATCAATAACCATAAGTTTGAATGAGAAATTTATTCTATGAAGATCCTAATCCTCCTGATTTTGATGACCTACCTCCTGTTGAAGTACCAGCAAAATCCTCTTGTCTTTTAGCAGGAAAAGATGTTAATCGATAAGAGGTGAAATACCAGAAAAAATATTTCTTGACTTTTACTTCATCTATTATTATTATTATTTTTAGAAAGTAGAAAATCTCATTATTAATACATTTTACAAGACTTTAAAAAAAAATGTTAAATTGCTAATTTTTTGTTCACCAGGTAACATACGTTAATTTAAAAATTTATAATAGTTATCTATTAAATTTATCTATAATTAATCAATATTTATTATAGTTTAAAATAATTAAAAAATTAAAGGTCAAGAATCATTAAAGTGTAAAGTTAAGGAAGATTATTATTCTTAAGGAATTAAGAAATTGTTATATTTGAATAATTTAAATTTTGTATGTATGTTGAGGTAATAAAGTATTAGTTAAACAGTTACTTTATTTATATTTATAAATAAATAATATTCATAATTTTCAATTTATTTAATCTTATTTCTAAATGTATTAAAATTTTAGCTAGAATAAATATTATAATTGATCTATTTGTAAAAGAATTTTCCTTTTTTATTTTCTTATGTTTTTTAATTTGGTATTATTTAAGATTTGTAAATGTTATTTATTTAATTTTTATTTCTACAAAAGCAAACTTGTTGCTATTAATTGTAAAGTAATTCTTAATATAATATTTAATCAATTATAATAATAATAAATTATCGGATTTCCCCTTTAATAGGATCATCAAAGTTTTAGTTAACTTTTATTAATAATAATATACAGTTAAAAATGGTAGCAATAAGAAAATACTTTCTAGATGCCAGGAGTTAAAGAAGCCAAGAGTCGGTGGGACTCATTAAGTAACTCCTCCGCACAAGCCTTAGAAACACGACTATGAAGCAGGATTAACCTAAAACAAAGTCCTGAAGAAATAGAAACTTAACCAAACCTAATCACCTTAAAAAATCAGACCTTTCAAGCACAAGAGGAAGATTATTACCAAGTTGACTACGAAGAATGAGATGTCCCTTACGTCGTCGAAAAACTACGCAAGCTAGTGGGAACTCTCAGGTTTGAGAATATACAAATATGGGAGAGACTTGAACAAATCTCGCAAGAACCATTAGAGTTCCAATAAATGTAAACTGTTATTTATTAACTTAAAGAAGAGATCACCAAGATGAAAGGATCCTAAGTGGATTTTCCTGGAGTGACAGATAATTTCCAACCTCAACTCCAACTTCAACCTTAGATTCAGTTAGACAAGATGAACATGGAACCTATCGCAATACTTTCCGTCCTTGCTGTAAAAAAAATCCTAAAGAACAACAGCCAAGACAAAAAAGAGTGCTCAAAAGATGTTATTACTGTATGTAGACGAATCACCTAATAAGACAATATTTAGAGTTCAAAAAGTGCAAAGAAAAAATCAAGAGAATTATGGGAAGAGACTAACCAAGATATATTACTCGAATAGATAATTCTACAGGGAAAAGATATTCAAGAAACTTGCAACTCAAGAGGAACTTTGCCTTTAACAATAATGTAGACAGATCCCTCTCAGCTTTTTAACATAAAATCAGAGGTTAAATTTTATTAATTAATTAAGTATAAAAGTTTTATTAATCAGTTTTTTATGAAATGTATCTTGTTGATTCCTAAATTGTTGATAAATTTTTTTATTCTTTCTTTTTAGCTCCGTTCTCTTCTAGCTCTTTTTAAGAATATTCTACTTGTATCTCTTTTTATCGTTTTCTTCATTGGTATCTTATTTTCTTTCCTTTTTGATTCATGTAATTCTATTTCATAGTGAATTTTTCTTCTTTAAATTTAACTTTCTCGTGAGCGATATTTAACACTGTTTGTTCCCTAGTCTTTTTTCTTCTATTATCGAAATTTTTTATTTATCGGCACTGCTTTGCCACGTATACTAACCTTTTACAGAATCAACATCTTAATATAAGTCTCTAATTATAAATGTAAACTAACTTTTGCTCTTTCTTAATATCCATAGAGTCTTCATTTATTTAGTTTTATTGGGATTTATTATCCAAGATCAGTTGCTAAATCTACTTTTAAGTAGTCAGAAGAGATTTAATTAATTTTATAAATTATAGCATTTACAGAACAAATTTTTAATTGTTATATTTCTATTTTCTTTCTATCTTTTATTAATTTGTTAGCTTTTCAATCCATTCTTCAAATAATTAGATTATTTTTTAATTTGATTCCTAATTTATTGTTCTTGTGTTACTTTCTTCAATTTATTTTAATTAAGTTACATACTTAAAACTATTTCTTCTTTGAATACTAAATGTTAGGGGTTACATTTAGTAAGCTAATAATTTTAGTTTAAACTTTGTTATTTTTTAATTTTGCTTATTAATCTTATAATGGTTTAAATAAACATATTCTACTTTTAATTTATTGACTTTAAGTAATAGTAATAATATTTTATGATTAAGTACTTGTATATTCTAGTAATATTCTTTTACTAAGAATACTAAATTTATATTTATTTAAATTCCTAAATTAGTTATTAAGTTAATATTAAGTATTGCTTTTATTTTTTATATTAATAGCAGATTATCAAAGTTTCTTTTATTTATCAGACAATAAATTGAAAAATAGAAGTTAATATCCTTTTATTGTTTAGACAGAAACTAATTTAGTTGTTAATTCTCTATGTCTCATTTATATGCTTTGCTATATTTTATTTAAAATGCTTATATTGAATATATAAGTATTTACTGTGATAGATATATGCTAGCTTTATAATATTTTATGTCTCTTTTAATAATAATGCTTAATAAAAGAGTAATAAATGCTTACAATTAGATTTTCCTTAACAAGTACTTAGTAAAGTATAATGTTCCTATTAATTGATGGAAAAGTAAGAATATTAGATATAAGCCGCTAATTAATTTTTGTTTAATAACTATAGTTTAAGAGAATAGAAAAGTTTAATATTTAAAATACATCTGCCCGTCATCTATTTCTTTCATATCATTCTATTTTGTTTTTGCAAATAATTCATTTTTTTCTTAAGGTTTTTAATCTTATTTACTGTGATTAATGGTTACATATATACATAAATCTAATTAAATAACTTTAGAATAATTTCCAAATGATTTAATATTCTTATTTTGCATTTTAATATCTCAAAACTTTAGTTTTAAGTATTTTATTGAAAAAATAACAAAACTATATACCCTTGTTTTTTATAATTTAATGAAAAATTCAGAGAAGAAATATATGAAAATTCACTTTATTGTAAACGTATTTTTCTACTATTATTTAATACTTTTAATTATTTTGGAATTCTTTTATGAATAGGCCAATTAATTTTTCAAAAATGTTCTTATTAAATAAAAATCTGATCGAAAGCAATTTTAATATTTTTATGATTTAAAATATTTTTCTTCTTTTTATTTTAGATTTAATTTTATTTTGTTTTTCTTTCAATAATTTTTTTAAAATTTTATAATTGAAAGTAAACTTTTTTTAGTTTAAATTAAAAGTTTTTCACTTAAAACTTATTTTTAATATTTTTTATATTTAAAATTTTTTAATCTTATATTTTATTTCATTTTTATTTGTTTCATCTATATATTTTTTAATAGTATTTATACTTTTTTTTCAATCATTTTTAAATTCCTGAATTTTTGTCTTTACTATTTGAATTTTTAACTCTAAAAAGAAAATTACAATATAAAAATCATTAAGCATAAAATTTAATGAAAGCAAATTTTAATTTTAATTATCTTACAAATATAAATACAAAATGTATGGCTTGGATTTTTTGGAGGTATTTAACCTCTTTACGACATCCTCTGGATTGTCCTAGAGGCTAAATTCTAAAGTTTGAAAATTTCTCAACTCTTCTCCTTGATATGTATTTTATCCTTGATGTATCTTTTGCCTAGATAGTGATTGGTATCTATTTTCTTGTATATTTTCCCGAATTTGTTGTATTATATATTTCTCTTTTTATTTTTATCTGATAAATTATTTTCTTTTTGTTCTACAGCTTCTTCTAGTAGTTTCAGAACTTTTAATAATAATAGATAAAATTGTTTAGAGGTCTTCTTAGATTTTCACCAATTCCCTCTTTCCAACCAGAATAGTCTGGTGAATAAAAAGAAAAGTTTATTGTTTCATTTCTTTTTTTCTTGTCTTAAATCTTGTATTTCTCTTCTTTCTCCATCTTTCATCTATCTACCTTGCTACTATTCTTTTGGCGCTTGTCTCTTTAATTTGATAAAAAGATCCTCTCTCAGTAATATGAATTCTTTCTGTCAGTCTCTTAACTCTCTAATTAAATTCATTCTTGAATACATAGAAATTTCTACACTATTTGTATTAGTGTCCTTTTTTCTTGTAGTAATTAGCACTTTTACTCTTCATTGTATTCTGATAAATTTTTGGTCTTTTTTCAATTTCCATTTGACAACCTTGCTAATTGTTTTAAAATTATTCTTAAATTTGATTTTGCCCCAATATCGCAATTGGTCATGGCTATTATGCACGTTCTGTTTATTTAATTAATTATGATTATGAGTTTAATTCCATTTATTATATTTACTAAGAGCAGTCAGTTTGAATATTTCAATAGGCATCCATTTCTCTTTCTTATTTAATTAATCTATCTTCTACGTTTTTCACGATTCTCTAAATATTTAATTTTGCTCCTTAAGCTTTTTAACCCCATTAAGCAAAATTTTTACAAATTCTGTAAGTTATTCAATGCTATCGATCCTTATTAAGATTAATCAAAACTCTTAATTAAAGTAATATTTCTAGCTTTTTTCTATAGTCGTGTTTTAGAGATGCTGTAATAATATCTTTTCATTTCTCATTTAGGTTTAAGCCTGCAGTTTTTAACCTTCTATTATCATTGGTTTATTTCACTATTCCTTTAGTTTCATTTAACGCTGCAATTTTTGTTGATTTATTCTATTTTTTCTATCTTTTTACTTTGTTCTTTCTGCTTCTATTGCTGTTTCTATACTTGGTTGTTCTGTTCTTGTGAAAAATTTCAGGAGACTTAAGTCATGAATCTTGATTCTTTATCCTCTACTATTTCAAGTTTTTCAAAAATCTCTTATTTCTTTTTTTTCTTTATTTTTTTAACTTTTTCTGGAGATTCAGTTCCATTTTTATCAGCTAGCCATAGCTTATTTACTACTCTGTGGTGATATTTGAGTTTCCCAAGCGTATAATAATTTTAACCAATTTTCTAGGTTCTCTTCAGTGGTGGAACTTTTGATCTATGGGCAACCTTTTAGGAACCCTTTCCCTGGTCCTAGTTTTTCTAAGATGTTATTAACTCCTGTTATCTTAATACCTATAATTAACTTTTCAAAGCTCAAGCATTTAATTATTTATACTCATAAAAAATAAAATAAATAAAATTGATTATAGAGCGCGTAGCACCTCATTGGCGCGCAGCTCTTTCAATATTAATATTTAATATTAAGGAAAATGTTCTCATTGTTCTTGTTAAAATTCTAGAGGTCCGATGAGTTATGTCAGCTTCTCCAAATGGGGAATCTTCTTATCAAAATTTATTCTTAAATCTTGAGTCAAATGCTTCAGTCTTCTTGAATAAGGTCCAAATAAGAATTAGTTATTAAGTCGGTAATTAGAAGGCTCGTCAGTCAAACTTTCATATTGCTAGAGAGTTTTCGGGGTAAGTTAGATATGTCTCAACGGAGCTTATCCACCCTTCCCCGTGGTGGCATCTAGTGCGAGATTACTCGCAATGCAGTATACACTGCACCAGATTACCTACTAATTTGTCTGACGAGGCCGACATCCATTTTATATTATATATATAATAAATACGTAAAAATATTAAAACTGACATTTGAATTAATAAAGAAGAAGTTGATACAAAAAAGATAAAAACAGTAAAAAGCTATTTATTCATATAATTTAATGAAGAGACTAAATATAACAGTAGAATAAATCAAGATATCAATCTAAAAGTGAGATCTATACTCATTTAAAGCATATCACAAACAAAAAGCAAGCAATCTAAAATTTAGCAATAAAAGCTAATAGAACTGGAAGATAGGCATGAAAAAGTATAAGAAAATTGGCAAAATGCAATTGAAAATCAAAAAATGACAAGCATAATAGCAGGAAATAGAGGATAAATAGACCTGGAACAAGATAATGTTCCTGCACAAGAAATTATCTTAGTTAATTATGAAGAAATGCTATTTCTTGCATAAGCGAAAAACACCTTTATCAACAGTACTAATTTTTCTATAAAAGGTAGAGCTTATTGAGAAGAGAGATAGTGATTAGAAAAGAAAATATCATAATATTTTAGGAAGATGTTTTGCTATCCCTAGAGAATTATATATAAGAAGAAATTGACACTTAATCGGGAATTAGAAAAGTAGAGAAGAGTAGATTGGAGAGTAGAGTAGTTCTATCACTGATAAAAATTGACTACTTGGAAATGGGTTGTAAATCCCAGAAAATGAGTAAATTTCTTACATTTAGCCTATTTTAATGTCAATATTCCTTTATAATTATTTTAATTATATTTATTAAAAAATTTAAATTTATTTATTTTAGAATTAACTAAAGTCTCTTTAATTAAGTAAAATACTTATTACTATATAGCTTGTCTAAGCTATAGAAGGTTATAGATCTAGTTATGATTATACCTTATATTGAGAAATAATTTTTATCTTATTATAAAAATATAAACTATAAATGCTAGTATGAGCAAATGGACAAGAAATTTAATGTCTCTCAACTATTAAAGATATAAAATAAACTTTAGACTACTTGTTATAAATTCTAGTTACCTTATATATTTACCACTTTATGATTAAGTAAGTTAATATTTGACTTAATTAATCCTTTTGCTTTCGTTTTTGTTAGAAATCAGATAAGCTAAATAAAATGTAAAATATCAAATTCTAGCAACCCAAAAATACTTGTTAACTATGAATCTAAGGCTTAGCTATGTTTAAAAGCAAAAAAAGGATACTGAAGAAGATTATTTTATCTACTAAGATGTTTCTACAACTAGGATCACGAGATATAGTGCACTGATATTTCTACTCCTGAAATTGAATAAAAGCAAAGTCTAAATAAAATGAGTTCTTACTAAAAAGAACTTAATAGCTATGATTTTTCGCTTTAAGACTTCTGCTTTCGATTAATTATACTAAATCACCATATATACTCTTATAAGATATAAAGTTATTTCCTTAGAATTAGAATCTCTCAGTAAATAAGAGAATGATATTTAATTTTGTTTAAACCAGGAATTATAGAGTATGAACATGAGGTAAATTAAGTGTAAGTAGATTTATTATAAAAGAAGAAACAGTTGATTGAACTAACATTGATACAGTCTTAGCTTAAACTAAAATGATCTAAATGCATCATTAAGCGTAATGAGATTTCTCCAAAATCTATACTATTATGTATGCATGATTTTCTAAACTTAATATTAACATTTTCTAGTTAAGAATTTTAAATTGTAGGCTTATTATTTTCTTAAATTAATTTAGTATCTCAAATGTTTTAGATGACTAAGCTACTAATAATCTAAAGTTTGAAATATCAGAAAATTATGATATTTAAACTTAAAATTGCAATTATTACTTATCACATCCTACACTTTCTACCTAATAATTTATGCTTATAATGGCTTATGCTTTTAAACATTTCTATACATAATTTATTTTATTTTGTAGTTTTAAATAAATTTAAGTTATTAGGAGCAAAAGTTGGTAAATTAAGAATCATTTTAAATAATTTGAGTTTAAATCTTACGTTATACTTAACAAAAGAACTTTCTTGGTAATTACAATTTGCTTTTCACCTAATCTCCTTATATATTTTTGCTTTGATTGCTTAATAATTTAATATTTAATTTAGATTTTTTAGGATTTTTCTTTATCATTTTTAAATTTCTATTCTTAAATCATTTTTAGTTCTTCATTTTAAAAATCAGCAAAAATTCAAAAAATTTCTATTTATAAAGAATAGTTTTATAACTATAACGAAATTATCAAGATTCATTATATGTTTTAACTTAGACATAAAGATAGCCTAAGTTATTTACTCCAGGTTCTGTTAACATTTCTATTAAAACTTTGGTTGCTTTTGATTTTACTCTATTAAGTTTATTGATATAGTTAACTCAAAATAGAAGCTTAAACTTATGAAAATTATTTAATTTATCTAAATTATTTTAATTATACTTAATAGATTTAATTAATAAATATAATGATAACTATAACTCTAATTCTAATGCTTATATGTTTATAAATTCTAGCTCATAGAATATTCTTAGCTTCTATAAATCTAAGAATATAAATTTAAACTATTTTTATTAAATAATCTTCTAATTTACCTGCTTTAATCTAAAGAAAATTATATTATAATATTTCTACAAATCTAAAGTTTTTAAGTTATATGATTGCTTAAAAATATTGAAAAAATCCATTTGGCTAAATAAACATTCTATCTAAATAGATGATTATGACTTTATTATGAAATTAGATTTTAATTCTTTTATTTTTAAGAATTTGGTCCATTTTTAATTTTTTTAGTTATTTCTGTTTTAAATATTTTGGTTCTGTTTTTTAAATTTAATTTCAAAGAGTAATTATTCATTCAAACCTTAAATTTTGCTTAATATCAGAAATAGAATAAAGATCAGAGTAAATTTCTTTTAAAATTTTCTTTCACTTCACCCAGAAATGAAGGAAATTTGAAAATGCTAGCTTATATAGGAGTATTTAAAGCTTAATATATATTATAGAATTATTATATTTAGTATTTAGATTCTAACTAAAATAGCTCACTAGATTAAACATTGATATATTAGATTAAAATTTTATAGAGTGAAAAAACTAAAATTATGCTTATATATTTATATAATAAAGTTAACTCTACTCAACTTTATCGTATAATATTAATTTTCTTTCAAATACTTTCCTAATCATTTTGTATATTAAAGCTCTAAATAATCCTTATTAATAAATCGCTACCATTTATTTCTTTTCTAGCTAGCTTTTCATTCGTATTTATCACATTCATAAACAGATGTTTAATTTACCATCTGCATATTTAGCAAAACTTTAGTTAATAAACCTTTTAGTCTTTTTTTAAGAAAACAATTCAAGTAGATGTATCTAGAAACCAGAATACCTAACCCTCACAATTTTATCCAGAATAAACTATCATAAATTTTTTTATAGTAAGCTAAATTATCTCAGATATCTAGCATAAGCCTAGGATATCTAGAGTCTTTTAGTTAAAGTAACTTAAAAAATAGAGTTTGTTTCACTATTAAAAGTTTATATAATTTGAACTGCAAGATAAAATAGCTTACTAAGCAAACTCAAAGCTTTAATTAAATTTCAGCTTATAAAGTATTGAAAAAAGCTTTTATAGAAATAATTATCTTGGAATTTACTTAAATCATAAGGAAATTTTGTGATCTAATTTTTCCAAGATTGAGGCTATATTTATTTAGATAAAAATGTTTAAAAAAAGAGTAACTTGAGATAAATTGATCGTATGCTACAAAGTGTTTATTCTATAAGATTAATAAAATAATACTTGATATAGTGAAGATTTGAAATGATAAAGAGGGGCAGCAATGCTTTTATCTTAGTGACTAAAATATTTTTTATTTTCTAAGATTTAAAATTTAATAATTTAAGCATAAAAGATAAAAAAGAGAAATATAGCTTGATAAATATAATAGTGTTGATATAAATATATCTAATTTAAAATAAACTTCATTGATTACTTCACTTAAATCAGATTTATTTCTTAATATATTATATCTTATTTATATATAAAGGATAAGTAGTTGTTAATAAATCTAGCAAGTTATTATAGATTTATATACATTTTCTTACCTATTTATTCTGCTAGGTAATCCAAGATAATAAAAAAAAGATTGATATTGAGTATTTGCCCTTCAAAATGAAATAAAACTAAAATAAATTGATTTTACATTTGGTAACTTTATATAGTTATTCTTAAAAGAAAAATGGAATTAACTAGACATAATTTATATAATTAAAGCATAAGAAGATTAAAAAATGTAAATTCTAAGTTTAAAGTGATATATGAATTATCATGCTTCTTCTTTAATTAATTATAGCTATTAATTTGCTATTTATAAACTATCTCAGATAATGATTCTTATATTTATTATTTTTTATTAATCCTAGCTAGATAAATAGAATTTAGCTATTATTTTATTTAACTTTAAGAAATTTGTTATAAATACTTTCATATGCTTCTCATTTAATTTTTTAATTTCCTTATATCCTACTTAAAACATCATTAAACTTGTAATTAAAAACAAACTAAAAAACTTAAAATTTCTAAAGTGCAGTCATGAAGAGTATTTAGGTTATAGATATTATTTTTTAATGCTAGTTACTTATTTAAATTAAAGTTCTAAACTAAGAAAAGTAAAAGATAAAGACACTATTTGTTAATTTTCTAAAATTCCTATATTTTTTTGTTTAATTAATTAAAACTAAATTAAAAGGTAATCCCTTAAACCTAAAATCTTAAATTATAATAACTTAAAGAATTAATTATGAATAGTTGTATGCTTCTTAACTTAAAGCAAAATACTAAAAATATATTTTATAGCTAAAGAGGTTAAAATTTATTATTCTAATAGCATAAAAAAGAGATAATCTTATTATTTATTAATGATCGCTTAACTCAGTTTATTCAAAGTTATTTTTATGATAGAGCTGAAGTAAGCTTAATATGGTTAGAAAATAAAGCAACTTAACAATAAAAATTTATTTAAGTAACCTTAATTTTTATATATAATGAAATGATATTTAATATCTAACTAGTTATTATTCAGTCTTAATACATTTAGAATATATTAAATTACATATAACCTAACCAACTAAATTCTTAAGTTCTTAAAAATAAAATTGTTTATTTAAAATTAAATCAACTTGCTATTAACTTCTAGCTAACTTTTACCTAATTTTATATTTTTCAGATCATAAAATTAAAAAATATTTTATAGTATTCTAATAAAAAAATCCTTAATAGTACTAGATTTTAGTCTAAGAGAATAATAACTTAGATACCAAAATCCTCACATTAGATTATGAAATCAAATTAAAACTAAAAATTAACAATCAAATACCAAATTTATTTATCAACTTATTACTAAAAAGCATTGCTTTTTTATTTAAAATAAATCCTAATTTATTCTTTTTTTAAGAAAATGCAATTGAATACTTGTTGTATATCCTATTATTATAATTTTCATTTAAAGGAAAAAACAGAGATTGCTCAAATGGATATTTAAATTTATTGTTCAGAATTTTATTGATTAAGATATAGGAGGCATTCACTTATGTATTACAAAAGTTTTACATTATAACTCTTTTAAACTTTATGATATAAAGGTTAATATTTGTGAAAAAGTATTAGTAAGTCATATTTAGAATCTTACTATAAATTCAATTAATCAAGTTTAAATATTAATCAAATATAATATTTTAAATCCACATTAGTCTAGCAGGTTAGGATATTCGGCTTTCACCCGAAAGACCCGGGTTCGAGTCCCGGATGTGGAATATTTTTAATTTTTAATTTATTTGATAGAAAGAATCAATAAAGTAAAAGTACCAATTTAGTTATTATTAAGATAAATATAAGCAATTTTATTTACTTTAATAGTTCTTTTTTAATAAATAAGAAATTCAGTTTATCTAAATATTAAAAAATAGTATACAACAAAGTTTTTTTCTATAAGCTATTTCAAAAAGAATGAATTTTTTAGTTTCTAATTATGATATAAGTTATTAAACTATTTATTAATTATTCAAATTGCTTAATTAAAAAAATTGAGTCATATAGCTATAAATTATTAATACTTAAAATAAGCTTAATGATACATATATTTAGATAAAATTTTACATTAGAAAGAGTAGTTTACTTATGCAGTTTTTAATTAATTTTTTATTATACTCTATTTATTAGATATTTATATAACTACATTTACCTGATAGCTTTTATGTATTAAAATATAATTATATTAACATTCTAAATATTCAACTTTTAGTTTTAGTTAAAACTTTTCCAAAGTTCCTTCTATTAATAATTTTTAAATAAGATATTGATACTATCTTATAAGAGATTATTGATTAAATGAAAGTGAATCTATACTCTTTTATAAGATATATCAATATCATATAATACTAAGCTTATTTTAGTAAAATAAAGCAAAAGTTTAATAATATTTCCCTAAAATTTAAATTATATTTACATTCTAAAATAAAATTATAAGGTTAAATGATAAAGATAAAGTTGTTCTCTAATTTTTATAGTTAGTTCTTTTCATTTAAGCTTGCTAAAATATATTAATATATTATTTAGATATAGATAGAATAGATTTCAGATTATTTATAGCTTATTTTTATAACATAATATTTAGAATATTTATCATTTTAATACTAATTTTATATTTATATTAATTTATTTTCAGTCTTTTATAATGATAAAATTATAATAAAATTAATCTTATAATATTTTATAAGACATTTCAATAAACAGAGAAGCAAGTAATGGGATAGATATAATTATCCTATTTCTTTTACTTCATACATCTATTTAATTCTCAATTATCACCTTTTTATTTCTTTCCATCACTTCTTATAAATAATAGTTTAAATATATCATCATTATTATTTATTATATAACTACATCTTATAAATATATCTAGAGTATTTAAGAATAAATTATAATTCTTCTATAACTAATGCTTCTTTATTAAATATATATTTTCCGTTTCTAACTTTAAACTAATAAAATATACTATTATTTTCTTTATTTATATTGTCCTTATATATTTCTAAAAATAGTAGAAGACCACTAGCTTTACTAAAAAATATCCAATTACTCTTTCTATTAACTTATAATCTTAATCGTTTATAAATATAAATCTATTTAAAATGTATGAATAATTAAATTGGCTAAGAAATATTAATGTAGCAATCTATATTATATACAACTAATTATTTATGCTTAATTTACATTTTATAATTCAAGTAAACACTTATTCAAAATAAATTAGCTTTGCTTTTCTACCTATTTCATTTTTAGTCTAGCCTTTAACACGTAAATATATAATAGACACGAAGTTTTCGTATTTTTGATGTGTTAACACATTTATAAATTTAAAGTTGTAAGAAAATAAAAGTTAATAAATGCTTAAGCTTCTACTCCTTATTGCTATAATTTTAGAAGCTATTTAAGCAGAATATCTTAAGAATATGGAGTATAAATTCACCTACTATTAGTATTAATAATAGTTCTCTATTAATAGTTTTATTTTATCTCCTTATAAATTAATTAATTAAATTATCGTGGTACCACCTTTATTTGGATCACCATGGAAGTTAAAGAAACCAAATTTATATGTTAATAATAGGCTAGAAATGATTCTAGCTTCATCTGGTCTCTTTGAGTTTCTTGTGCTTCATCAAGTTCCTCTTCTAGCATATCTAATACCTACTAATTTGAGAATTCAGGATCAATTTCTTCTAAAAGATCTCTTTAGAGTAATTGAGCGTCAATTATTATTTATTAAATTTTTATCTTTTTCGCTTGTTTATTTAATTACATTTCATCTGTATGTCTCTTTTTTGTATTTTTTAAGTTTTATTCTATCTATTTGTCAAATAAATTTCATTTTCTTTTTTCTACTTTTTATTTTTATTCATTGACTAGCTTTTTGAATATTCAAGTGTGCTTACTTGAGCCAGCTCTATAATCCTTACCTATTATTTTATTAAAAGGAAGGATTTTGTTTATATATCCCCGTCTTCTTTTTTCTAGTATGCTTTTAATAAAATCTTTAATTCATGCATCTATTGAGCTTCTCTGATCTATTTGAAAAGACCGAATTCAATTTTCAAATTCAAAATTACCTCAAACTATTTTGAATAAATTTAGTTTGGTCTACATAATATTTATTTAGGTTTAATTTTGTTCTATCGTATTTAATTTTTATTACAATTCTTCTCTTTCTTATTAATATTATTCGCATATCTCAATTATATGGGCCTCATCCTCTATCCCATTTCTGCACATATTACATATGTTATTTTCTATTAAATGCCTTACTTTCATTGTCTGTGCTGCACCGCTATATTTGGCTCTTAATCTGAATAGAAAACAAATTTCTTATTTTCTATGCTTATTATATCTTAGGTAATTTGGAGGACCTTTTATAAAGGATTCAAGTCATTGGCTTCTATAAATAAAGGTTGTTGTCATGTTTTCCATGCGAGTTAAAGCCTCTACTTTATTATGGAATTTTATAGCATCATGTATTATTATTTTTATTTTTTAACCATTTCATTCGTCTTGCATTAAAATTTGATCGTTTAATCGTAGTTTTTCTAGCACTTTTTATGAGTAGATTTCAAATAAAAAGTTTTTTTATTTTGTGATTTAGCACATTCAACCATCCATAGTTGTTTCCTAGTTTAGGAGTAATTTTCGTCTGAACATCAGCATACGTTATCATAAATAGTATTACATTTTAGTAAATTGTAATTCATTTTCAAGTATCTCGTTTTGAATACAGAATGGAGCATCTATTATTGCTCTAAGAGATCTTCGTTGAATTATTTCTAGTTTCTCTAGAATACCTTGTCCTATGAATTCTTCTATAAATGGAATGCATTCACTTCCATATCCAAAAATTTAGTTTACAAAGGCTTTTAGTATCATTTATGCATTATAGGGGGTGATACCTTTTTATATTGTGATCTTGTTTAAGATTCATGCTTGTGTTTTTTGACATTCAGAGATTCTAGATTCTAAGTGCTTTTCAAAAGATATTTCTTCCTGTAATCAATGTCCAAGATATTTAAAAGTTTTCACCTTTTCTATTTGCATTCCATCTATATTTATTATTGTTTAGTTTTTTATACTATTTCCATTTCATAGTATTCATTTCGTTTTATCTGCTATTTACATTTTGTATTTTTTAGATCATGCTGTTAGAATATCACTTAGTTCTTGTATTTGTTCCGGTTGAACTATGCATGCTATATCATCCGCGTAAGCCAACGTACCACAATATCTTTGCCTTATACAGTATTCTGTTTCGAGTTCCATTGTTATTCCGATCTATTTCTATCTTAATTCTTTTAAAAGTATATTTATTATAATATTAAAAAGATTAGGAGAGCATGTACATCCTTATTTAACTCCTTTCTCCGTTTCAAACTTATCTGATATAAGATCATTTATTTTCAATTTGATGTCCTCTTCTCTATATATTTCTGCTAGTAATTTTATTAGTTTTTCTGGGACCTCGATTTCATTTAGGGAATGTCATATATCTGATCTTATTACAGAGTCGAATGCTTTCTTAATATCAATAAATATTACTACTACTTCTGTGTTGCTTTAGTAGAGCCATTCTTATATTGTCCTTATATTGAAGATTTGTTGGGCGCAAGATTTACTTGGTTTAAACCCATATTATAATTCATCATCCTGTCGTATTAAATATGAATTTAGTTATTCAAATATTCATATGTCTATAATTTTTAAGATATGGTTAATAAGAGAAATGGGTCGATAATTCATTGGATCATTTGAGCTTCCTTTTTTGTGTATAAGTACTATGTATGATTCTTTAATTTTTTTAGGAATAGTTCCTATCTCTAATATTTTTTTAACTAGTTAGGCAATTATCATTATCAAATACTTCCCTCCTGAGATAATTGTACCTGCTTATATTTGGTCAGACCCGGCTGCTTTTCATTGGGCTAGTTTTCTGATGCATTATTCTATATCAGTAATCTTGATTTCTATTGATTGCTAATTTTTGAATTAGTTTGGTAGATTGTTGCTTCCATTCTTATAAAGATTTTCTCAGCTTATTTTGAAATGTTGAATGTCTTCTTCATTTACTAATGTTCATGGTGCTATTTTCCCTCTTTTAAATCATCTCCTTAATCCTTTTCATGTGTCATTAAGGTTCCCCTTATTGATTTTGTCGAGAAAAATATTGAATTAGTTTTTGCAGTCTTATTTCATATGTAATCTATATTTGAGCCTAAGTTTCTATCTTAGTTTAATTTCACGAATTGTTTCTAGCTCGCCTTGTCTTATTAATTGCTTTACTTTTTTTGCTTAGCTTTTGAATCTTTTCCTTGCTTACTTCGTTTCATCTGAGTAATAATGTTTTCTTGCTGTTTAGGTAGTGTGACCACATACTAAGACTGCGTTTTAATAGATTTTTTCTTATCATTTGACATAAAATTCTTCAGTGCTTAGATGTGAGAACCGACTTATGTCTGTTTCCTCAAACTATTTCTGAAATTTTTCTTAGACCAATTCTTGTTGGAGTTTTATAAATCAAATTCTCTTTTTCTATATATATTCACGACTTTTTTTAACTATTTGTAATATTAATCTTCCAGGTTGATGATCTCCTATTGTTCTGCGTTGCTAAAATTAAGTGTTAATGATATTGGGTGATATAAATGGATCTGTTAAGAAATAGTCAATTTTGAATTTGCTTTTACCTTAAATTGTGATGTATGTTGGATCTTGTGTTGGGTCTTTGCATGTGAGATCAAATTCTTGCATAAAATTTAGTAAATGTTACCCTGCTATATTTAGTTCATTTGGTAGAAATTATGGTATGTGAGCATTTAAATCACCCACTACTATTATTTGAAGTCCTAGACCGATTGCTGTGTGTACAAATTGTCGTAATCCGTCATAGAAAATATCCAGTTGTACTTACTCTTAGGTTGTCGGAGCATAAATGTTTATTATTGCTAATCTGCTATCCAGATTTATACCTATTATACGACTGCCCTGGTATAATTCTATTTAGTTGAGACCCTCTATTTCTATTTCTTTTACTCCATCTAGTCATTTTTCTCTGATATAGAGTGCTACTCCTTTACTATGATTTGTGCCTAATTTTATACACGCTCTGAATCCAAATAGTTGTGGCATATCTTCGAATTACGCTACATGTATTTCTTATAACGCTATAATATCTATCATTTTTTCTTCTATAAACTTTAGTAGTTAAGCTTTGTTTGATCTTATTCCTCTTATATTGGAGGTGCCTAAATTTATTCTTTCTCATTCTATTTGAGAAGAGTTATCTATTGAGTTTATTTGGGTATGGCTGATTTAATCTTAATCTTGTTCTATATTAGATTAGTCGCCTGTGATGTTGATTTTTGGTGCTATTACTTGTTCAACTTTTCGTAGGCCATTTTGTGAAATTATTTGTTAAGATTTAAATCCATAGTCTTCAAGGGTTTTATTCTTTTTTTAAATTCAAGTATATGCTTTCTGTCGAGATTTTTACTGATTAGTTCTTTAGTTTCATCAGTGTTTTGGAGTTCAGCTTTGGTTTTCTATGTGTTTTTTAAGTGAGATATTTCTTTTATCTTACAACTTATGTTATTTATTCTTGTAGTTATATATCACTCTTCTTACCATTTTTCGTCAGCTTTAGAAGTTTGTCTTGCATTATAAAGCTTGTACTAGAAGCTCATGAGATTAGAAATAATTCATTTTGTTTAAAATTAGGAATATTATTTTATTGATTATTGAGGAAATTACTTAGGATTCTCTTACATAACTTGTTCTTCTTTTTTAATTCCTATTTTTGCTTCTTCTTTCACATCCTGCAAAGAATTGCTTCTTAGCTCAATCTACATCACATTGTTCTGAAGATTTTCTGCATCCTTTATAATTGCTTAGATTGATTCCCTTCTTTTACACTGATATGTGGTATGCCCTACTGCTTAGCAGTTCTCGCATTTTCATATAGTTGGGTAGTTTAGTCTAACCGTCTTGTCCAGAATTTTTATTGAGTTTGGGATTTTCTAAGTGTCCTCTTGTCTTTCAAGTTGCAAGTATACAGTTATTTTGCCATTTAATCAGGTTGTATTTTCGTAGGTATTAATGACTATTTAGATAATTTTACCAAATTTTGTTAGCTGTACTTCCATTTGGGCCGTTGTTAAGTCAATATCTAGGTTATAGTGCACTGGGTAGTTTGTTTTAATATTAGTCTATATTTCTTTTTTTAATTGGTATAGCCAACGTCTTATATTTCCATTTAGTTTTTTATCCAAACTGTTCATATGCTTCTGAGTTTTTAAATGCTATAAGTACTATTCCTGTTTGTAGGACTTAAATCCTTGCAATGTTTTAATCGTAATTCTATTTCAGTTATTTAAAAAATTCTTGGATTGCTTCATCTTATCCGATAATTTAATTATTTATGTTTTGATTGCCGTATGCTTGTTAAAGGTAGGAGTTAAAGTAGGCGACTCCTATTCATTTGGAGAAGTTTTACTGAACATTTTCATGCACAGTTTGCAGATCCTATTGCTTATTCGTGCCTACTATTTGGACAATTTCTTCATATTCATTCTTTTGTACTGTTGCTAGAGCCGTTAGTTTCTTCCTATATTGTCTCTTGTTTTTTTTGTTATAGATTTGTTGTTGTCTTTCCATTCCTCCTTATAGTGTTTTGTTTTCTTTCAGAAGTAATACTATTTTTTAATACTTTAGTACATTATAGTTTCCAGCGTATTTTTGGGGTGAGATGAGAAGGCTCCTTCATGTCTTTGGCTGTTCATTATTATCTACTGCCGATTTGAGTGACATGCGAAGGCAGAGGATAGTTTTCAAATTACTAAGATCCATTTAAAAATAATTATATTTATAATATTTTCTTTATATTCATCTTTTATTATTATTATTATTATTATTATTTAACGTATATATACGTGCATTTTGTTTAAAAGGAAAGTTTTTTTTAAAAATTAATAATGTAATCTGAAATGTCCTAGACTGCTAAATGTCTTTAGTGTCAAGGAAGTTTCGATGGGGCGATTAAAATCCCAATGTTGCTACCTTGCAAACACAACATATGTTATGCCTGCGTCACTGATTAGTTTTAGAAAAGTTAGGCAATCACATGTGTATTCTAAAATTGCTAAAAAGTTCATAAGATTCATCCAGTAAATTTACAATAAGACACTTAGTTACTCAAGCGTCTTGAGCAAAAGAACCTCATGGGAAATATAACGATGTTATAGAATCAATCGTCAAGAGTTCGTCAAACTTAGACTTAATTGTCCAAGGTCTACAGTCTTTTCATCTAGTAGTTGATAAAGCACGTGAGTACTTATTTTTTTAAGGAGAATATCAGCTTACAAAGACAGTTGATTTAGCAGGATAAGTAAATCTAAGAATAGTTGAGGTTTTTCAAAATCTAGAAATAGATGATGGACAAAAAAGGAAGCAGCTAGTAGTAGATCATTTATTAATAATCTCCATAGAATGAGCAATAAGTTTCCAAATTGATAGCTGATGTTTAAAGAATCATCTAGAAGAACAATCAGGTATCGGTTAAAGTTTTTGAGGAACTAGACTCTAGCAAGTTTAATCTAACTTAAGTGATCTAGGAAAATAGCTACTTAAAGAATGAGATATAAAAGTTGAGAGACTAAATCTAAAATATGTAATAGCAGTTATCATCTCTGCAAGTTAAGTAAATTGAATAGTAACAAGTTAAGCCTTAAGTGATGTAGCCTTAATAGATTCAATAACCTCAAAATATCCCATAGTAGGCTAAGCTATAAGAAATCTAGATAACTATCGTATCGCCAAACAAAAAAACGGTATCGTTATCAGTAAAATAAGAGACTACTATCGGTTAGATAAAGAAATAGATCTAAGCTTAAACTGAGTTATTACCTGATGGTTTGAGTATCGTTAAGAATAATGTTATATTGGATGACGGTTAAACTGTAGCGAGTTAGAAGTTGTTGAATGGTGAGAGGTTGCAAATGGAATACAGTAAGTTCAAATTTAATTTTCTTACAATAATATAGACCGTAAATAGATTTTATAATTTTAATAAAGAGAAAGGTGAGTTTAAGATTTACTTTAATTAAAAGGATGTAAGTCTTAAATAAATATCAATAATAGGGAGTAAGGATTAAGTATAATATTTAGTTGGTAAGTTAGCATTTAATAATGATTTAGAATGTAAGTTTCATTTTAAATGTTTCGCAATAAGATTGTAAGTATCGGTGTTAATAAATTACGATTAAAGGGAGTAAGTTTCATTTGAATAATTATAACTAAATTTAGGTAAGTTTCATTTTAATAATTAACACTTAAGCATGTAAGTTTCATTTTAATAATTAACACTTAAGATCGTAAGTTAAAGTTTAAGGTGAAAATGAAGGGAGTAAGTTAAAGTTTAAGGTGAAAATGAAGATGGTAAGTTAAAGTTTAAGGTGAAAATGAAGCATGTAAGTTAAAGTTTAAGGTGAAAATCAAGATTGTAAGTTAAAGTTTAAGGTGAAAATGAAGAAAGTAAGTTAAAGTTTAAGGTGAAAATGAAGCATGTAAGTTAAAGTTTAAGGTGAAAATGAAGATGGTAAGTTAAAGTTTAAGGTGAAAATCAAGATTGTAAGTTAAAGTTTAAGGTGAAAAAGAAGAAAGTAAGTTAAAGTTTAAGGTGAAAATGAAGATGGTAAGTTAAAGTTTAAGGTGAAAAAGAAGAAAGTAAGTTAAAGTTTAAGGTGAAAATGAAGATGGTAAGTTAGAGTTTAAGGTGAAAATGAAGATTGTAAGTTAAAGTTTAAGGTGATAATGAAGATTGTAAGTTAAAGTTTAAGGTGAAAATGAAGATGGTAAGTTAAAGTTTAAGGTGAAAATGAAGTTGGTAAGTTAAAGTTTAAGGTGAAAAAGATGATAGTAAGTTAGAGTTTAAGGTGAAAATGAAGAATGTAAGTTAAAGTTTAAGGTGAAAATGAAGATTGTAAGTTAAAGTTTAAGGTGATAATGAAGGGAGTAAGTTAAATTTTAAGGTGAAAATGAAGAATGTAAGTTAAAGTTTAAGGTGAAAATGAAGGGAGTAAGTTAAAGTTTAAGGTTACATATAGATCGTAATGTTCTATTTTAGTATGTAAGTATTTTTTTAATATGTTATTTTCAGATCGTAATGGGTTTAATATTGATTTAGGTGGTAAGTGTAATTTTATTGTTAATATAGAATGTAAGTTATATTAACATTATAAGGGGGTAATGAGGTTTTTAAATAAATTTTAGGATGTAAGAATAATTCTATGTTATTTAGTGATGAGTTGAGAGTGAAGGATTTTACGAGCAAATTAAAACTTTACTTAATTAAGAATTAAAAAATATTTATATTTTTAATTATTATTTTTCAATACAGGTTTAAAGGTTAAGTAGTAAGTATACTTTAGTATACTTTAGAGTAGGTATTAATAAGTTTACTCTATAAGTAAGTGCTTTTTTAAGTAATAATAATTTATATGAGTTTATAATTACAAGTATAGTTTCTAAGTATTTGGATATTATATTATTATATGTTTGTTTAAAATTGAGAAGTGGTGTTAATCTTAAGAGTTTGGTAAAGAGTAGTTTAGAGAGTTAGAGTAATAAATAAATATTGTAAAATGACTGTGTTGTAGATGAGTATAGTTGGATAAAGTTTGAATTTGAATATTATTAAAAGGTATAATTTAGTTTTAAAATTTATTTCTTAAGTTTTAGTTGTAAGTATAAATTGCATTTAAAATAATTTTAGTTTGAATTATTTAAGTTTGAAGTATTTTATATATTTTAGAATGTGGTTATAAAGTAAAATTAATATTAAAGTATTAAGAATTTAATTTTAAAATTTTGGGATTATTAGGCATATGAAAATTTATATCGAATTTTTTGTAAGTTACTTAATTTTTTTTTTTATTTTGAATTTTATGGGTAGAAAATTTTAAAAATTTTTTTTTATGAATTAAATTTAAAATTTTTTATATGATTTAATTCTGATTTTTTTTAAGTTATTCAAGAATTTTTTTTCGAAAAATTTTGAAATTTAGGTTTAATTTTTTTTAAGATTTTGTTCTATTAGAAAGTCTTTTTTTAATTAAAGAACATGTTAAAAAAGTTAAAAGTTTTTTTTTTTAAAGTGTCTGAGTATATTTTTTTAGTATTATGTTATTTTTTTTTTAATGCATATGTTTCTTTTAATATTTTTATTATTTGAATTTGTATTTTAAGTATCCAAATTTGTAAAAATTTTATATTTGTTTTTTTCTCAGCGTTTTACACTGCAAGAGATTTTCGGGACGGAACAAACTTGCGTGAATCGGGATAAAATTTTTGGAATGGGAATAAGGGTAATGTAAAAAGTAAAAAGGTATTTTTATTGATATTTTTTAATAAGAACTGAATAATGTGTAAAGATTTTTTTATTTAAATAGTTTTTCAAAAGGAAAAATGGAATAAAGTAATTTTAGGACAAAAGTTGTAGAAAAAAGTTTTTATAACCAGCCCAAAATTTAAAAAAGGTCCAATTTTTTTAATTTAATTTTTTTTTTTGGATTCAGTCTATTTTTTTTCAATACAAAGCTATTTTTTTCGGATTTATATAAAAAGCAAAGCTTAATTTTCTGGACTTAAATTCAAAAAAGATATAAGTTAAAAAAAGCAAAAATTTTATTTTTGTTTTTTTGCTCAGCTTTTTACATTGCAAGAAATTTTCGGGACGGAATAAATCTTTTTCAAAAATTTTTATGTCTGCAAATATTTTTATCTAAGAAAATCATTTAAAATTTAAATTTTTTTTAGAAAAGATGAAAAATAAAGATTTTTTTTATCGTTTTAAATTTCTTATTTTTTTTTTTTTTTTAATGCAATTTTTAGCATAATCATCTTAAAAATATCTAGAATGGTTTTCAATGAGTTTTAAATTTACATAAAATGAATTTTGCTTACCTAATTTTAAAAAGAATTCGAATGAGAAATATTAATATTCTTAAATTTTTTATTTATTTTTTTTAAATAAATTAAGATCTAGTTTAAAAAAATACATACTCTGTTTTTGAATATAAAAAAAAAAAATTTATAAATTTTAAAAGATTTAATAATTAAATAAATAGAAAAAACTGTATCTAAAAAATAAGTTAAAAACTAAAGCATAAAAAATCTGAATCTATCTAAAATAAAAATATTGCTCTTACTTAATTTAAATTGAAAATATTCAGAACTAAATACAAAAAGAACTTTATATCGAAAATAAAAAATAAAACAAAATTAGAATCTTAGTTGAAGTAAAAATAAAGACATTAGTTGTTATATATATAGCTATTTAAAAATAAGATTTTTTTAATCTTTAAAAACGCTTAGAACATTTTAGATATAGTTACTTTAAAAAAATAGTTTTTTAAATTCGTCATAAAAAAATTAACATTAACTATAAACCACTAAGTTAAAGGTAAAAAATCTAAGTGCCCTGAATTTAATTGAAATTTTTCATTAAAATATAATGTATCTTAATTAAATCTATTATATCTAATATATTATAAAACATCGTTAAATATTTAAATTTACTTAATTTTCAAAACAAATAAATTACTTAATAAAATGTTCTAAATTTCTTATAATGGACTTAGATGAGAGTAACATATTAAAAATCCTAAATGTAATAGAAACTATTGATTTAATCATAGTTTAAGCATAAAATTATTTTAATTTAATCTTTCATAAAAAATAATATATCTATTTTTGATAAAAGTAGATTAATAGAAGAAAATTAGTTAGCAGTTAAATTCTCTAAGGTAAATATTTAATAATCTTTTTATCTTTTAATCAAGATTCTTATGTACTAAATTTTTACAATTTAAATATTTGACTGAAATATAAATTCCAATTTATTTATAAAAGTCTTACTCTACTACTGTAATGTTTTAAAACTTAATAGAGACATATAATTAAAAAAATTATCAAATAAAATCTTTAAATTCATTATAAAACTTTAAACTATAATTAAAAAAGAGGCAATCAATGAATATTCATAGGAAAATTTATTAACATTTAATTAATCAGAAGTACATTTTTTATAATAATCATTTATGTATTCTTTTTATCGAATAGTATTACAGAAATATTAATAATGAAAACATAACCTCGAAAAGTATTTTCTCATATTAATTTTATAAATTTATTTAAAATAGCTATAAATAAATATTATTAAATCATAAATAAAACATTTAATTAATACTATCTAAAATATTATTAAACTCTATTTAGATAAATTTAATAATAGTAATAACAAATAATATAAAAACGGTCTCTAAATAAATAGTATGTTAAAAATAATTTTCAAACCAAATTCATCAAAATTAAATGAAATTATTAAAAAAGAGTATTTAACAAAATTTTGATAAATTATTAAAAAATAAATTATATCTTGATCAGAATTTATAGAATTAATTTTAAGTAAAACTAAGATTAATTTTTATTTAAATCTATAACTTAAAATCTTAATCTAATTTAAGACTTCGTTTTAATAAATAAACTAATTTAATAAAAAAAGCAAAAAATCTTTATTGCAAATAATAAGAATTAAATTATCCTAATTATTTAATAAACTGATGAAAGAAAATAAATTTCTTTATCTTAGATAAGAAAAATAAATTTCGAAAAAAAATTAGTATCTAAAATTAGTTGAAGAAGATAAAAAAAAGTAAACGAAAAAAAAATAATTAGCAAAAAAAATTACATAAATTTAATAAAATTTTCCTTTGCGTATGTACTTTTTTTTAAATTGTAATAAAATACTGCTTTATTTTTCTAAATAAATTATTTTTGACATGCTCGTATCTTTTAAATTTTATAAATATTATTAAAACATTTTAATAATTTTTAATTTTTTTCTAAATAGGTAAATTTTAGACGTTCTGACCTCTTTCACTTTTTAGATATTTGTAAAAATGTTTAAAGATTAAAATAAACATTTTTGTTCTGCTTTCTATTTATACAGTTTATCTAAAGATCAATTTAAAATTAAAAAAATTATTACATCATAATTTTTCTTCTGAAATTAGTCTATAAATAATCAAACTTCTTAATTAAAAAAGAAAATATCGACATCACGTATATTTTTTTTAAATAATATCGAAAAGGAGCAATAAGAATTATTTTTATATTATTTGTTACTGAAAAGGAAAACAAAGTAGGTTAAGAGTTAAAAAAACTGCAAAAACATACAAAATTATAAAATGTAGATTTTTTTTTATTGTAAAAAATTTAATAAAAAAATTTTCATATTCTTGAGAAAGTAAGAATAGTTTGCTTTTAAGTTTATTTTTAAGTTTAAGTACTAAAGATAACAGAATACTATTTAAGGGAGATTTATTTATAAAATATTTTGTTTGAGCCTTATTAGCTTATATTATTTATTCAAACTAGCAAATTCTTCTTGCGAAGAAAACAATAATATAAATATTTTTAAAGATATTCTAATTATCAGAGATATAAATCGCATTTAAGAAATTACATTTGAAGTAAACGAGGTAATTTTTTTTTCCTGGGCCCAACACTCAGTTTTTAAAGCACGCTACAAATGATATAAATGTTTTAAGAATGAAACATTTATCAAAATTCCTATCTGTTAAACTTATAATGAAGTTATAAAAGTAATTAATTGAATAATTTTCTTAGTAAATCTAAACTTAGTTGAATTAGATAAATAGAAAAGTTATACTTTGATTTGAGTACGGAAAACAAAAAAAGGCATCAGCTTTTTTCATAAAAGAAAATCTTTTTAGTTAAACATAAATCGCTAACCAATCAATAGAAATTTAAAAAATTTCAATTTTCCATTGTAACTTTAAATTATTTTAAAAATTAAATTTATTTATAATAAATATTTTAATAGCTTTTAAGATTCTTATTTACACTTTATTTAAACTTAAAATGAGAAAAAGCATTTTTATCTTTGATAGTAACAAAAATTCTAATAGGTAATTCTTAATCTCTTTTTCATCTTGAGAAATTAATAAATTTAGAAAAAAACTATTTTAAAAAATAAATGTTTCCTAATTTTTATTTGATATAAATGCAAAATTATTTTTATAAAATTTCTTGTATTTTGATAAATTATTTCTTTAATTATCGAACTTTTAAATTAAAAAATACAGTAAATAAAATTAATGAATTACTTTTATTTAAATCCAATTAAAAGAGATTTTAAATAACTTAAATTCAAAGAATAAAAATTTTATTTTTTTAAACAAATAAATACATTATTTTCACAATATTTTTATGTAGTAAAAAACATATTAATATTTATAAATAATAAGAAAAGTATTTTTTAAACAAACAATTACAAATTTTTAACAAAATCTTAAATATGGAATAACAAAAAAGTTTATCTTAGTTTAATTATTTATTAATCTTTTTCCAATTTTTATAAAATTTGAAAAACATATTTAAAATGAGAAATTTTTTAAATTTAAAGAAAAATAATCATCATTTTAATTTTTATTAAGTTATTTTTAATGATTAAAGAAATCTTATTAAGCAATAATTACATAAATTATAATTTATCACTAAGATAGAAAAATACTATTCAAAAAAGCATTTAAAAAGATTAAAAAAACATAAAAATTTATAGATAAAAATGTAAGAAAATATTGAAGGATGAATATTTTAACCTGAATATTCTTTAGTTATTTTTATAAAATTTATAAGCAAAAGATATTTCATAAAATAATTATGAAGGTATTATTTTTGCCTTCTTAATTCCAGAAATTCTGCAATTATGTCTCATTATTTAAAATATTTAATTTCTCATAGTTTATTTCTATGACTTCTTATTTAAACTTTTAGATATTGAATAAGAATTTTAAATTATTAATTTTTTAAAATTAAAATAATTTTTTAGTAATTAATATTTAGTATTATTGTTTTTCATTTAAATAATGGAATTTTCTAATATATATGTTGATATATATATAAATAATAAAAATGATAGAAAAATAAAATTTAATCTTTTAGAATTTATAATTTTAAAGGATAGTTTTTGTTAAAATATTTTAAAATTAAAGAAATAAAGTAATTTAATTATATTTAAATATTTTATGTAAGTATGATTTTCTTATTATTAGCAATTTGATATGGCTTATTTAAATTTTTTTACTGGCATTGATATAATAATTAATTTTACATAATTATAATTATAATAAGTTTAATTATATTTTTATATATAATTTAATAATTTATTCTTAACTTTTAAATATAATACAAGTTATTTAATTTTATTATTATAATTACTTATATTATTTAGAACTAAAACTTATATATTCATTAAATTTATAATTATTTATAATTCTTTATTAATTTTATTTTATGCAGTTATCTCTAAAGATATGTTTCACTATATTTACTTTTTAATTCACTAAATTATTGTTTTAAATATTGTAGTCATTAATTATCAAATATGAACCTTTATATTTTTATAATATAGTAATCAAATGCTTATTGTTAACCAATTATTAAAAATTCATATCAAAGATATGAAAACTTCCTTTTTATTAATTTTAAATTGATACAAAGATAATTATTTCTAGCTAAGCATATAATTATTATTTAATTTTAGATTTTTGATATAGTATTTTTAATATTAATATCTTACTATTATAAAGTATTATTTTACTATATTTTACTATCATTTAGAATTTTGTATTATTAAAGTCATAAAGCCAATGTTTCGTTTAACTTTATTTAGAACTAAAATTCCTTTAAGGTATTTTTTCCTTTATATTCTTAATGTTTTATTAATTAAAGTTAAATAAAGAGTTCTTTAAATGAATTCGTTAGCAATTTAAATAGTTTTTAGAACTTAAATTTTATTATTTATTTATAAAAATAAATGGTATAAATTAAAGCTATTTAGTAATAATATTTCACTTTAATAAAAGAGTTATTTTAAGAAACTGTTTATTTATATTTAAATTTTAAAATAAAAAAAATTTTAGACATCTATAACTGCAAAAATTGCTTCCTTCAATGAGACTCTAATAAATGTTTTTAATGTTTTTTAATAATAATCTTGATCTCCTAAACTTTTAATTATACTTGCTTCAGTCTCTCTTTTATGTTTTCCTTTTTTACTTTTTCCATTTCATATAAATCTAAACTTTTTGACAAGTGAAAACGATTTTTAAGGGTAAAAGGAGGTTTATAACTTTTTGTAGGAGTTGTATGTGGAATTTCTGATCGGAAAAAGCAGGAATGGGAGGAGTAGGCAATGACAAGAGAAAACAATTTTTAGTTTTAAAATATTTCATCAAGATTAAGGTTTATTTATTGAAGTATGTTTCTTTTTTTCACGCCTTTTAATTTTAGAATTTTAGAATTTTTTCAATTACATATTCAGATTTTTTTAATCTTTTTTTTAGTTATAATACTGTCTCATATCTCTGCAGCTTACTTTCAACATATTTTTTTTAGCCCTTTATTTTTTTTATTGGCTTTGTTTTCTGATTAGTTTTTTCATAAATTTTTCCGATTTTAAAACTTTTAAGACATATAGCTTTTTTTGATTTTAAATTTTTCTCTTTGTTTTTTTAAGTGCTAATGAGTAAGTACTTCTTTTCTTTAAAGTAATTAATTAATTTATTTGAGTACTAACTTTTTTTTTAATTTTAAATCGATTTCCCTCTTCCTTCGTGACTACTGAAATAACTTTTATTTAAATACATTTTAGGGTTTTACTTCTATTTCTTCTTCGTTTTTTTTATCCTTCTCTGTTCATTTAAGTGTTTATCTTTTTTATTAAATCCTTTATCGTAGATACTTTTTTCTCTTTATTTTCTCAATTGCCTTTTTTTCCTCCTTATTCTTATTCTTTTTTTTTCTTTTTCTTTTGTACTTATTTGATCATAGAATTTTTGCAGCTTCTTCACTCAGATTTCTTTCGAATCGCGAAAGTATCATCTCTTCACTTTTTTTTGTTTTATCTTCTTTTTCTTTTACTTCTCTTTTTTTATAGAATGTTACTTTCTGCGCTTTTCTAGCTTCTTTTTAGTTTTTCCAGTCTATTTTTTTGATCTTTTTGTTTTTTAGCTACTTTTTTTTCGGAATTTTTTATTATGTTTTTTTATTTTTTTTTCATAATGATCTTAGTTCTCTTTCTCAAGTCATAAGATCGATTCTATTCCTTCCGCTATGCTGAGCTTTACCATTCGCTTCTCATTATCCTTTCTCAGTTTCCTAACCTCTGCTTGGTGGTTTATCACTATTTAATCAGCCACTCCAAGCTAGAATTTTTTATTTCGGACACACATATAACCGATAGATCCAAAGACGTAAATTAGTAATCCATCCAATTCAATATCGTTATACTATTAGTTGCCGCTATTTATAAAGAAACATTAGTACTGGACATTCTCACTATCTCCAATAAATTTTATTACACACTTGAATTATTATTTGCAGAATTTGAATTATAAATTTCTCTCACAAACTTAGTATCTTTAGATTGTTCACTATCAAAAATTTATTTATATTGTGAACCTCTATTTCTTATGACTTAGCGGATGAAACTAAATCTATAAAATTCTTTGCCACATAATAATCTCTTATCACCGCATGAATAAACTCAAACCTCTTTTTATTATTCTATTCCTTTATCTATATCAAGCACCCTATATGGTTTTAATCGTCCAAAACTACTCTATCCACTTTTGATTCACTTTATCAAAGCTTGATATCTCCACCGATCCCTGTAGCATCTCCCATGCCGCATTCACTTAGATACTTTCAAGCAACTTTATTTACTAGTTGAGCACCTTACTTTTTAAACCCTGATTTTACAATTTTTCTTAGGTTCTTTTGTTTCACTAAACTATGAAAATCTCATATATTCTAGACTTTTAAACTACTTAACCACTTTTTAAATAATCTAATATCTCTTCCTCACTCAAATAAATATATAGCAGAAAGGGATTACTGATAATTTCTTTCAGACCAGGTATTCTTTATATTAATGCCATCATCTCGATGCTTCCACTTGACTTGCACTTTATTATTACTGGTTCTTCTTAACTAGGACTTTTTCTATATATTTTTCTATCTAAACGATTTCGAATGGCTTTATATACAGTTCCTATAACTCTTATAATTAGACTCTTTCGTTACTGTATGGTGAAAAATAATGTTGGTAATTTTTTCTTTTAATGCATAATTTACTCTACATGTTATTATATATTTTGCCTGTGGATACTTTTGCTTTAATTTATTACTACTGATAATAGCCTTGCATTATCCCAACTCATTATACGCGTCAAATAAGAACAGAATCTTTCTAAATTTAAATGTCTCATTTCTTTCTATTTAATAATTATCTAAAGCAGATTCTATTAATTTGTCTTCGAATGCTTTTATAGTTGGGAGATACACATATATGGATAAGTATTCATGTTTCTAGTCTAGATATTTTAAGGCTAAAATCTTCAGGAGCAAGGACTTTCCAGAACCGGAATCTCCCGGAAGTAATAATTCTGTCTTAGTATCGTTTTCTAAAAATTTCAAAATTTCAAGGTCAAGATCATCCTCAGCTTATGAATTAGGATTAGGAGCGCAAAGTAAGCTTACGTAATATTCTTGCTTCTCCGAAATCTCTTCTTTTAAAGTCCTTATCATATTTAAATATATACTACTGTTAATGCCCTTAAGTACCAACCAATTCTCTTCAATTGTTTAAGTAAATAAAACAAAATGCTCTGGATCCATTAATAATTCTAGAATTATCTAACGCTCTTTTACATTCTTGCTTAAGATCTCTTTTTTTAACTTAAATATTATTTCCTTATAAATGCAAGCTATTTGGTTCTTTTCTAAAGTCAATTCCAAAAATGTCTTCATTGCATAGTACCTTATCTACCAATCCTTGTCGTCACATAGTTTTTCTAAAAGTTTACATGAGTCTTCTACCAATTCTGCACTAGCTTACGGGTTTTTTATCATGTGTTTTAGAAGATAGCATGCTCTAAATCTTAAATCTATTTTTTCTTTCAAAACAATATCTCAAAATTGGTAAACATTTTATTTTGAGTATTATCTCACTAAATCACATGCAAGAGCATCTAAGACTCGTAATCTAATAATCTTTTTATAGTTGAGCTTCTAATTTACCCAACCTTTTCTGCATAAGAAAAACTCCTTTATAATAGAGATAGCTTCTGACCCTATAACTCCAACTCCAAACGTCAAGGCAATTATTCATTAAGCAACTTTTAAAATCTTACATAGAATTCCAAAATATTCGGTTTCTTCGCTATCTGGAATATTCTCCAGAATCATCAAACTAAATCTTAAGTAAAAATCTAGTTCTGGACCTCCAATCCTATTTTTATTTTTATTTACTAACTTTAAGCTATCATTTATTTTTAAAATGAGCTCTTCTTTTGTTTTTTCATTTATAAAGGAGTTTTACTCGTTCTTCTAAAGCAACATAGCCAATAACTCAGGAAGATTTCGTACAAGCTACTCTTTCAAAATCAAGAACATCCTTCAGCATACTTATGGGAAATAATTTCAATTAATTGTTTTATAAGAACTAATGGATCATTGATATTGGCAAACTTATTCTTTTGAATTGTTTGAATTCCTTGTAGAACTTTATCCATCTTTTATTCATTCAAACTTTCTTTTATGAGCTACAATCCTTCTTGATAAATCTTTTGTTCCTTATTACCAAAAATTTGCTAATTTTCTTGATATTTCTAACTTTTATCATTGCTTAACCCTTATTTTGATACTGGCTAATTACTCTACTTATCTTTATTTTTTTAATCTTTAAATTTTTTATCCTGAGAACCACTACAATTTCCTCCTTTTAGCTTCATTCTTTTCTAAATATTTAGCTTATCTCTCTTATTAGAAATAAGCTTAATTTTTTAATCTATAAGATTCATTTAATTATTCTAGCACTTCGTAATTGCAAGCCTTTTTGAATCAGCAAAATAAGAAATGTTTTGAAGGAAGTTATAATATTCAAATTGTTGAGATTACTATAAAGAGATCTTTATCTAATTATTTGGAACTTGTTCATTTTATGAATCTAGGAAAGTTTAACTCTCTTTATGATTCTTGTATTCATATTCATTCATTTAATTACTTGAAGTTTAGCGTTCATCCCTTTCTAGTGTCTTTTAATGGTTATTAATCGTCTTCATAAAGAAATGTGAACCAAATCGGATTAAAAGAACATGTGACTTTAAGAATTCATTTTTCTAGCTTTATTACTGAAAGCCTTGATAGTTTCTCAGAACTTAACTGAAAAGATAGCAATTCGAATTGCAACTTCCAGTAAACATTTTATTATCTTAAAGACTAAATTCTCTTAAATACCTTAAATTATATAAAACATTAAATAAAATCAATTAATATTAGCTTTATCATCTATAACTGTAAAAGCTAATTGTCTAAATAATTAATAATTAAATCATTTTATACTCTAACTCTATAAACCTAAAACTAATTAAAAACAGCTAGCTTTAAATTAAGTATATTAAATAGATTTAATTCTTAAATATAGTAAAAAGAAAAAGAATCTAATGAATCACAATTAAAAAGCTAATAAATAGATAAATAGCAAAGTATCAAATTGAAAAATAGCTAATTTATACATGGTAAGCATTAAATTTATTAATTTAATAGGCTTTGCTGATAGCATCTTATTTGATATCTAAGTAACTTATAAAATAGCCAGATATTTGCTTATTTTTTACATAGCTTAAAATAAACCTAATAATTAAGTCTAAAATCTTTTATTTTCTATTTAACTGAGAGTATTTTAAGTTTCTAACTGAAAAATATAATTAAGATGCTAATTGTAATACTAATTGAAGAGATTCTACATAAAAAAAAATAAATTATAATTTTCATAGCAAATTCTTCCCTAAAAAAGAAAATCTGAAGAAGACAATCTTTTATTAAGCTCATAAAATAGATTTAAACTAAAAAAGTTTTTTATTGGTTAAATAAGGAAAATGATTACTATTTAATATATTATTTTCACTAAAATATCTTAATCATATAAATAAATAAGCAAAAGAAGGTTATTATTCTAATAAAATAAGCTTTAAATAAAGCTTTGTAGAATCATATATCTAATATAATAAAATATAATAATTTCTATAATTAAGGTAATAATAATTAAGATTATATATATTATATTTAATAAAAAGTAAAGCATAAGATAAAAGAAAAACTTATTTTAACTAGTTAACTTTATTTAAATTATATTAGATGTATTATCTAATTTCTACTATTCAGATACTCACTAAATTTAGCAATTATAATAAAATGTCTTAATGAACTAAAGAAAAATTAAGTTTCTAATTATTTTAATAAATCTATTTGAAACTAAAATTAAGACAAGCTCTAATAACTATAAAGAAGCTAGCTTATATAATAAGAATAAAATAAAGCTAAACATTTATTAATCAAAAATGTTATAATTTATCTTAATTAATTATAAGCCTTTAGCTTTACTTAGTTACATGTCTTTAGGATTTTAAGACTAAGAATTATCTTTATTTATAAGGTATTTTAGTAGATAAAATTAAGGCTAATTTTTAATAATGGTAGATGTTGCTGTTAGAAAATAAAATTGAAGCTAGTTAAAATTATTAAAGATAAGCTAGCATGACTAATATGATTAAAACTAGATGATAATCTTAAATCATAAAATCTAATAAAATGAGGAATTCATTAAATAGAACAAAATAAATTATACCTAGAAAATTCAAGCAAAGTTATAAATATTTAAGTTAAAGCTGAAATTCCAGAATGCAATTCTGAAGAAGATTCCTTCAAGGGCTGAGAAGTTATATGAAGAAATTAATTAATAATTAAATTTTAGGAAAGATAAATAGCATAGAATTAAAAGATTACATGAGAGGGACAACAATAACGAAAATAATAATTTAGAGATATTAAGTTGCTACAAAATTAAAAGAATGCATAAATCTATTTAAAAAGTTATTCTGTGTAATTTTTCTGCTAGATATCAGTGCTAAAAGAAGAAAGAAATTTAAAACATGCTTAATATTAAGCATGACTATGATCAGAAAACTAGATAAAAAGGCTGAAAAATCTCAAAATCAAATGATACAAGTTTAAAATTAGTAGAATTAGCATTCATTATATTGCTGTAGAAATTCGCAGGAAATATATTAGCGCAAGAATTAGCTCTATTTGCGTCTCCCAAAGAAGTTATGATAATTTCGGATGCGGTTCTTTGGTTTATTTAAGCTTCTAACGTTTTTTCAAACCTAAATTTTAATTTAATTTTTGCCTTTATTTATTCAAAAAAGCTGATTACGCATTTCTTTATTTCTTAGTGTTTCCCATTCTAATTTGTGAATTTTCATAGCTCTTCTATTTCTTAAAATTATAAGTTTGCTTAAAAAACTCCAACAGCTGAGAAATATAATATCTTAGAATAGCTCTTAAGATATTAATATTTGTAGGTCAATGAAGACTAACTTATATAAATAGGTTATTATCTTTTATTATCTTCCAGTACCTATAGGTATTTATTTACTTAGTTAAAATTTTGAAAATTCAGTTTTCTCTGATTTATTATAAACTTTAATCTCTTTATTAAAACTTTCCTAAATTGATGGATTCTTAAATCTTACTACCTTAGTAATTAAGATTCTTATAGGTTTATGCTTCTAATTTTTCTAAATTTATAAATACTTACTCTTTTATTTGAAGAATCGTGCTATATAGATTGTCTTTTGTCTTGTTTACACTTTTTATATTGTTCCATCTTTCATGGATTTGATTCTTCATTTTAGCTCTAATAGGATATTTCTATAGGAATGTTTAGTTTTATATGTAAATATTCAGGCTACATTTTTTTGGAAAATAAAGTGTTAAAATATCTATTTTCTGCTTACTTGAAAAGCTTAAATCACCCCATTAAATTTGTAATAAAGGTTACTTATGAACTGTTTTCCTAAGCTCTATTTTAATAAATAGACACTTACATTTGTTTAATTTTTAAATTAAATTAATTAAAAAAGGAAAAGCTGAACATTAACTTATTAAAGCAAATAATTATCTTCTTAATAAAACTTACTAAACAATTCCATAGTTGTAGAGATTAAATCTTATTATAGGAGAGCTATAGAATCAGTTAAGTCTTCTATTTTTTTGATACTATATTCACAAGTTGTGACAGTTAGTATATAAGATTGAAAAAAGAGATTTAATTCTTAATAGAATAATATAAACATTAAAAGTAACAAGTCAAGATTAAGATAACAACACTTTAATATCCTTAATATATACATTTATAACCTAATTCAAATGCAACTTAAAGGTGTGATATTCAAGCTCCACTTAAAATTTTATATCCTATCTGCTGAGACATCGACCCTTAAAAAATGTTCTGGACATAATTTAAAGAAATAATTTTTAAACAGCAATGAAGATTCCAGAAAAGATGCTTAAAAATATCGAAGTTAAATGAAGAGATAATCTGAAAGTTTTAAATTAAATTCAAGGATTTTCTAGAAGTGAAACCTCAATAAGGCGGAACATCAAGAACTCAGAAATTAAAAATAACTAAGAGGCAGTAGAGGTGGAAAAAGGAATAGTTTAAGATCATAATATAGATAGGAATAATGTCTTAAGCTTACAAGTTAAATTTGATTTATCTAATAATTTTTAACTTATTGAATTATTTAGAATAAGATCATTAGCTTGCTTGATTATCTTTCAAACATTATTTAAATTTGAATCTTCTAGTTATAAGCATTAAACCAAAATAATAGAATCATATTATATAAATAAGAGGGTTATTAAAATAATAATAATGAGACTAAAGTTTAGATAAAGAGAGTTAGTACTATTTAAAGAATAAGGAAAATAATAATTAGTAGATTATTAAACTAAAAGTATTTCTATTAATTAATATATTAATATATCTTTAATATACATCTTAATTAAATTAAACAAAACTTACTTCTTCACTTTAATTCAACAATAGAACATTTAACTGGGATCAATCAAACTTCCAATGCCTTAGAAATTTTAATTCAAACTTTATCTGCGTCTAAACTAACTGAGAAACTATTCCAAAATTAGAATTGGAGACTTAGCTTATTAAATAAGAATGATTATGATAATTTACAAATAAGAAAGTTTAAGTCATAATCTAAAAGAAATTAACAGATATTACTAAATTAAAATCTTAAGATTTTAAGGATTTACTGAAGCTATTAGAAACTATTTTTATTTGAAAGAGAAAAACATTTAATTGGGTAGAATAAGTATAAAGCACTTTAAAATATTCGCTGAAAGTAAAATCAAGAAATATAAAATAAAAAAGAGGAAAGAAGAAAGTATTATAATCAGATTAAATTTCATTTAGAGACTCAGAAAAATCTTCAAAAAAGAAAGGAATGCCTCATTAAATAACAAAATTGACTAAAAATAGATATAGAAAAATAATTTAAGACCATAAAAATGAGCTACAGCTTTCAATTCTATAAATGGAAAGAGGAAAATGGAATTTAAAGAAAGATATTTAATGTAATAAAAATAGGAAATAAGACATAGATAAAGATAACTAAAATGAAATCAATCTAGAAAGCCAATTTTAATTTTCTCTAGTCAAATTTTGTTAGCATGAACTGATAGAAAGTGACTGAGGGATTTTTAGCAATTATTTCACAAAATTATTTAAGATATCTTAAGTTTAAATTAGGATTATAAAACTTAGCTTTGAATATTTGCAAAAAGCTTAAGAAATGTAAAAAAGATTAAAGGTAGAATATAAATATTTAACTAACTATATTTAAGTTATTGTTCTTTACAATCTTTAAAATATAAGCTTTATAAATAATAGATAAAAGAAGCACTAACTAATCTATAACTACTAAATACATTTAATAATTGGAAATGTCTCTAGCTAAAATAATAAAGTATTATAATTAAATAAAGGAAATTAATAATAAAATGAAAGTTAAAAATAATAGCATTAGTAAGCTTATATATGTAAATTAACTAAGGCTAAATAACTAATACTAAGAAGCTTAGTATTTAAAAATGAAGTAATAAATGAAATATTCCTTTCTTAAGTTAATCTTAATAAATAGATATCTTATATTACTATAATTACTATTTATTTTAATAGTATATTATTTATTTTTACTTATTAAAGCACATTCCATTAAAATAATTGAATGAACTACATTAGCTGATAGTTATCTTAAAATATTAGGATACTAAAGATTTTAAAATATATGAAATACTGTACTTGATACACAGTTAGAATAATTAAATAAAAATAATGATAGATATAATCACTAATATAACTAACTATTATAAATTTATTACCTATAGTATTTAAGCAGTGTCTTAAATTTGGATATAAGATTTATTAATTGAATCTACAGTTAAACCTTAATTATTTATGTGGTTGACTCATAAGAAAGAATTAAAATATAAATAAGAAATACTTATAAATTTAGAATAAAAACACAAAAATAAAACTTAGGATATTAAAACTAGAATGCTTATTATTATTTCTATAGAGCTAAGATCTTCCTCTAGCTTTAAGAATCTTTTTTATTTAAATATATTGATATATTTAAATAACTTTAATTATCTCTTAACTTTAATATTACTCTATTAATTTGCTTTAGATGTAATCTAGCTTAATAACTAATTCTAGTTAATTTTAGAATTCCAAAATCAAATAAAATGGATAATATTCAAACTAAAACATAGAAACACTAATCCTCAGCAAAAAGTAAAGATTTGCCAATATTTAGCAAATAAAGAAGAGATGAAAGAATGATCTTTCTATTTAAAATAACTAAATTGATAGAAGATTCTTATTCTATAGTCCATCTGATACTTTTACTATTAAAAATACTAGGAAAATAATCTAAGTTAAAGAACTAAAGCTAAAATAGAATTAGGAGATTGAGGAAAAACTTTAGTGTATTTTCTTCTGATTGATCAAGATTAATTACATTTTATCTCCGGAAAAAGAATCTCCTTAAAAGCATAGTTTTATAGTATTAAAGAGAAGGAAAGAAATAGATTGGAACTATCTTTCGATCAAAAAATACTTAAAGGCAAAAGGTGATAAGGCCTGAAAATTTGAATAAGAGTAGAATTAGTTTAATGACTTTAAGATGAGTTAATTTAAGCAAATATTGGAATATGCCTAAAATTTTATCAAATCTGATGACTTTTTATAAGAGTTTGAATTTTACACAGCAATTAAAATTCTGAAAATCACTAAGACTTCCTGCTGATACTAAATTAAACTGAATCTCATTAAGTTCATAAAAAAGTAGAGTTTATGCATATCTTATAGCAAATAAAGAATACTGTAAGTATTATTTATTTAGATGCTAGAAAAATATCTATTTATTCTAGAACTTGCCAAGCTTTTTGATCTTAAAAGTTCAAGAGGCTTAGTTCTATAACAAGCTGAAAAAATAGCAGCTATAAAATCTAAAAAGCAATTAGGAGTTTAAAACGGATTCTAAGAGATAATTTATAGCTTAGCAGCAAAATTTAAATAAATTTAAAGAGACATTAGAAAAGCAACTCTTTCTTTTTAACAAGCTAGACTTCAAGTGCTCTTAATTCCTCACAAGTAATTTTGAATTTTTTAAGTTAATTTATAAAGTACAGATCTAATTAATAAAGTAGAGAAAACTTAGTAAAGATAGAGATATTAAAGCTTGACAGGAAAAATTATAAGTGTAAGTGAAACTTGTAAGTTTCTTTGTAAATTCTAGAGAATTAAGAAAAGCAGATTCTCGGGTCTGAGTGTTGGGGAGAGAGTTGATAGGTTGAAATAGTTAGCATGATTACTTTAGAAAATTTTGCCGACTGAAAATAGTCACTAAATAAATATGAAGAAGAAAACCCTATTGATTCTTTAATAAACTTAAGAAACATCTGGATTATTAATTTAGCATAAAAAAGAAATTTACCTTGAATAAATATGGAATAGTCAGTAGCTTTAAATAAGCACTAAAAGATTAAAGCAAACTAAATTAGAATTTTTAACATTCAAGCTTAAACTTACGTTGAGATTATATACGTTAGCTCTAAGAAGTTTGATTGCTGATCCTTGAGAAATAAAATTAATATTGCTGACAATAACTAGCAAGACTCTAAAGAATTGAATCGGTTTTGGGAGTTTATCTATTAAAAGATATCGGAAGCTTACTTAAAAAAGACATAAATAACTAAAAAATTTAACTTAGAGAAAAGTGTATGGCTTCAGCTTTATATTAATAGAAAAATAGAAAAAAGTACTCAGTTTACTATAAGAATATTCTGGCAAGATGGAAACATGTCAATTAGTAAAAAATTAGAAAAAACTGAAGAAAAAATTGACTAAACAAAAAATTTAGAAACAACTGCTTCAGCGATTTTTAATGGCTACGACTAAAATAGAAACTTATCTACTAGGAGTTGAAGATAATTAGCCACTAACTCCATAAAATACTTGGAGGCCTCAAGAAGATTAGCTTCAGTAAATTCAGCCAAAAAAAAAGTAAAAAATAAATCATACGAAATAAAAAGAGCATATTATTCCTAGTGTCTAAATACATATGAATAACTCAGGGATACTTTTGAAAAAACTTAAAAATAAATTAACGAGATATAGTCACTTAATTAGATAGATCTGAAAAAATATCTTGCTTTAATTTAAGCCATAGCTTAAATTAGATAAAGGACTGAAAACTATAAAAGTAAGTTTATCATTTTGATTGAATTACGCAAAATCTTTAAAAGATTTAATAATCATGCATAAATTCTTAAATAATTTTTTAAAGTTGTTCGAAAACATCTTTTAGCTTTAAAACTTTAGGACTAATTCCTGTAGATAGCAAAACAAGAATATCAAATGATGATAATAAATTATTGTCTATTTATTAATGATTAATGAAAAGCTCTATCTATTCTTACTAAGCAAGCTAAAACATGGATAGATAGTTTTAAAATAATAGATTTATTGAAGTATAATTAAATAAGAGTATTGAGAACTTGGCTATATAATGTTTTGCTTGATATTATGGTTATTAAGGATGATTTGGTAAAATGATAGATTTAACTTAGTTGTATTAATGATTTAATAAGTTATAGTAATAATATTGACTTAAGCACTTCTAACTATGACTAAGATTGGTTATTAAATAATAGGATTAATTTGAATTATGAATATATTAGTTTTAGAAGCATTTTACTTACTGTTTTAACTAAAGTTATATAACTGTTAGATTTCTTTTATATTAGTAGGTATTTTAAATAATCTAGCAGTCTAATATTAAACATATAATTAGTATAATTGTAAGATTAATTAACTTAAGATATTATAAAGCTACTTATTAATATTCCTACTAATCAATATTACCAACTACTCTAATACTCTAGTCATCCTTTAAAATCAAATCTATTATCTACCTATTACCAAATTGTTTTAACACTTTAACCAAAAAAATATAATCTTGGAACTAAAATTAATTAGCTATAATGAAAAAGCAAGACTGACTTACAAATAATTATTATAAATTATTAACCTGGAATGCAATCTTCTTTATGCTTAAAATATAAGCTATAAAGGTACAAGAAATTTAGAAATAAAAAATAATTCTTTGAAGCAAAATTATTTGAAATATATGAAGAGTAGATATAATGAGAGGGTTATTCTTTTGTAATAAATAAAAATTTATTAAAACTAAACATAAAATTAAGGAATAAGCAAGTCTATTAAGATAAGCTTATATTTAAGTTTGATTTACTTAGCCTATATTTATGTTAATAAATTACAATATCTATCAATTATAATATTTACATAATATTATCATATCTTCTTAAAATTATAACCTCTTTATACTCATCTAATATTTATATATTTATAACATCCAAATAAATAGTCAAATTAATCTTAAAGTCTACAACTCTTTTATTTAAAAAAGGCGGGAGATTTAATTAAAGATAGCATTCAAACAATAGAGTGTCTTTCTATTTATTAAAGATAATTAATAATTAGATACTTCTTAATTATATTAGCTTTTAACTATTTCCTCTTCATCTTTTTATTTAAATACATACTAACTTAAATAGCAAGCTGTTAGATAAGTAGCTACTTTTTTGTTACTTTTATCCTTCTTCATAGCTTTATTACTTCATAACTTTTCCTCAATTTTTAGATTAAGATTCTATTAATATAAGCGATAAATTCTTATGAATCAATCTTAATTCACTTCCAACCAATCTAGGTAAAATTTTATATTTTCCAAGGTACCAAAAAAAGAGCATGTTTAATAGTGAGGAATAAACAAGAGATATCATCAGAAATAATAAAATTGCAGAATGGATATAAAATTTATAATAGATAAGATGCGATTATCTTTGAGGCTCATAAACTTAACTAGAAATTTAATCCTAAATATTGCAGTCCATTTTATTACATTCTATTTAAGATTCTAGTATTCTCACAATAATACTAGTAAATTTGATATATCTCTAATTGACTAAGACTTTTACTTTAATCTTTCTTTAATAATATTAGTGATATTGATATTTTCTTAAAAGCTTAGTAAATATTTTCTTTATGCAATAATAGATTTAATGTAAGTTATTGCTAATAATTAATTTAAATGCTTTTATAGTTTGCTTAGTATTCATTTTAGATAAACCTTATTATCATTTTACTAATTATATAGTGTATTCAATATAATATAACTATATCTCCCATATCTTAACCAAATCATCATCATTTTATATATATCTTTTTAAAACCCTTTTATATATAACTACCTATCAAGCAAGCAGCGCTACATTTTAAATAAACTTATGCTTATTAGATGAAGATACCTTTAATCATCTAGTTTTTAAAACTATTTAATTTAATATCAAATAAAATGGCACCTAAGAAATAATAGACCTCTATTAACGAATACTTTAAAAAATAAGAATAACCTAATTTAATTGAAGAATACCCTTAATAAGATAAATATTAATAATCTAACCAATCCTTTGCATAATCAGTTCAGCAAAGGATATCAAATATCCAATATTACTTGAAAAAGCAAAGATAAAAAATAGAAAATTTAGAAAACTTACTAGAAAAATTAATGGAATAATTAAACCTATAATTCCCATCCATAGATGAATCATTAGATAAAATCTAATCGTAAATAGTAATTAAATTGGAATAAATTGATAAATAATTTAACGAAGTCCCTCAAATGTTCCAATTTCATTTTTCTTAAATTGAATATCAAATAAAGCAACTTTAAGAAAAATAAGAATAATAGCAAGTAATAATTTAAAAATTATAAGATTAATAAGATTAATAATCAAATATCCCAATGGAAATCGAATCAGAATTCTAATAATAAGAAATAAATAAGATCAATTATTATCGCAAAAAGATTCGGTGCTATTTATGCTAGAAAAATCATTGCTGGAAAAAATGCTGGAAGAAACAAGAAATTGAAAAAATTAACAAGTAATAAATATTAGACTAACTTTTCAGAATATGACCAACAAGAACAGGATAAGTATACAGAAAGAAATTCTACAACTCAAGAAACAACGAGTTTTATAAAAATAGAAGGAGAAACTATAACGATAATTAGTGGATGAGGGAGAGACAAGGATGGCGGACTAATGTAGTCCTACGCAGTCCTTTAGTTCAGGAAAGAGCAGAAACAAAAACAAGTGAACCCTGGAGCTCTTTTCTAATACTATAAACTTAACTTAAACTTAATACTTAGACTCAAATTCTATCACTTTTTTAAAGCTACAATTGTTTCTTCATATTTGTTTAATCAGCAAAGATACTTTCCTAAAATAAATAAGCTTATTCATTTTACAAATCCAAATTACAACTGCATTTATCATTCTACAACTTCTCAATTCTCTGTTCCATTGGATCATTAACCTTAAATGTAAACTTCTACTAAATTAGAATCGAACTAGCTAACTTGAAAGTAGTATTCTATTGTTTCTTATTCTTTTCCATTTTGCTAAAAATAATTCCTTTAATTAGTAAATTAACTAAAACTTAGAATATAGTTCATCTATCTTACTAGGCATCCTATTAACTCATTTTCAACTTTTAAGAAAGATCATAATCAGGTTTTAAATTTCCCTTTACTTTGCTTAAATCTTATTTATGCAATGTTATATTATTAAATAGCTTCTTAATGTTCGTTAAACTATAAAAGCCTTTCCATTAGAAATGGGTTTCAGCATTCTAGTTACCAAGTTTAAATATCTTATTGAATAATTAAATAGCTTCTTTATGTTAATCTATCTAATTATTTGCATCTTCTGTAAAAGGAAACTCTATATTATTAATCTCAATATTATTTTGAATTCAACTACTAAATAACATCTTCTAATTATTTAAACTACTTTGAACATTTTGAAACACTACACTACACCTTTTATTAGTAATATCAAACATAATAATTTGCTTAAACATTCTATTTCTTAATCTATTTTTACTTTTCTTAAAATAAATAGTCTTTATAGAAATAAGAATTAGCATGCCAATCATCAGATTTGACACCTCGTTGTAGCATTTAATTGCTTTTCTTTCTTTTTTAAAGCATTAATAAAATTCCTATTTAGAAGTCAAGCTTTTATATGGTTAGTTTCATGTTCTGTATCATTATTATTGTATTCATTTACTTATTCTAAAATTTTTAGCATTAAAAAGGTGTTTCTTTTAAGAAATAGATATCATAAAGATAAGAACCTAATTTATAGCGATATTAAATAATTGCTCAGCTTTTTAATTATTTTCTAGCTGAAGTAAAGCAACTCTTTTATATAATTAGCTAAAGTATTATTAAGATCTTTCTAAGTTAATGTATCTATCATTTCATTAGCTTCTTCATACTTTTATAAATCTAAAAGTATTATTCCTATATAGAATAGTCTACTTAGATATTAGGCTCAAATTATAAATACAATTGTTTCAATAGCATTTCTTGCTTCCTGAGGTAATAAGAGCAATTCCTTTTTAAATATGAGCTTCGTTATCAGGTATGAGTAATAATTTTATCATCGTATCTTTTATTAGCTTCCTAAAATTTACTCAAGTCTTAAAGTATTTTTCCTTTAGATAAACTTTCTGTTTATTAGTACCAATTTTGTCAACATTATTTAGAGATTCAATTGCTTCTTTTTATTTCCAAGATTTAACTTAATAAAGATAAAGATCAATAATTTGGCTGATAGTTTCGACCGTATCTTCATATTAATCTGGTTAAAAGAGAGTTTTTGCTTTTAATAAATGAATATCGTTATTTCAAGAATCTAAGCTGCTAACTATATTTAATCTTTCTAAAAGCTTATTTTCATAGAGATAAGAGATAAAGACTTAAGATTATAATTCCCTGCTATAGTAATAATTTATTTGATCTCTTATAACTTTGATTAAATATCCATCTTAAGATTAATAATACTGATAATATAGGTAAGTTATTAGCAGTCTACTAATTTAAAAGTATTGGATAATGCTAGAAGGTTAAGACTCTTATTACTAGTTATAATAAAATAAGCTTAATACTAAAATAGTTATTAAAGGCTAGTTTTATTAATTTCTAACTGACTGCTAGCTTTAGACTGGCTAAGCTAAATTTAGGTAAGATTCTTTAATAGATTTTAAATGATTGAATGTGTTCTTATTAAAATTAACAAACTAGACTGTAATAAAGTTTAGTCTTCTTAAATTTTATAAATCTGTCCTAGATATAAATCCATTTGCTTAACTTAGGTTAAATAATTTATTTTATAGCTCTATATAGTAAGAATTTATATAGTTGGACTTAAATGGTGGAATTGAGAAGAGTGAATTGATCTTTAGAGATGATAATGGATAATTGAGTTAATGATCTAACTGTAGACAATACATAGCATATTGAAATTAGGTTTAGTTAGTTGGTTGATTGGTAATATAATAATATAGGCATTATATCTGTATAATAATTAGTCTAATTTGCTTAATTTAATCTGAATGATTGCATACTTAGTAATCTAAATACTAGCTACTTTATTAGATCTATAATACTTTTAATAATACTGGATAATTTCTTTTAATAGAGTATCATTTATAGAAATTAAAAGTAAGAATGCCAGCTTCTTCATTTAATTAAGATACTAATTCTACCTTTATTATACTAACTATGTTACTAGAGTATCATCTAATTATTAAAATATTTACTATTTTAATTATTTAGATAGACACCAAAATTAAATACTTATCTATCATTATTAGACCTATCTTCTTATTAACCATAGTTCATTTAAAACTAGCACACATAGAAACAACTTAAACTTATAATACACCAATCTAACTACCATCTTTTATACCATTCATTATTATAAACAAATTACCTCTTTAAATTTACTTACTAATTATTGCTATACTATGCACTATTCACTTCAACAAACCTTTAACCTTTCTAGTCCATAAGTAACTGGAATTTATAAAAAATTAGCGAATTAGAGAAATTACTTTGAATGATATCTGATAGCTTTTGCATCTAAATAGATAAGTTATAAAATAAGATTTAAGTAATAACTTTAGATTACTAAGATTTTATCTCTCATACATTTATTTATCTAATTTCTAGATTTTTTGTTAAGGCTGATTTAATATTAATTAAATAAAAAATATAAGAATTTTATTTAAAATACTTAAAAAGCATAAGCTAATTTACAAAAATCGTAAGAAGGTTACACTGAATGTAAGGTATTATTAGCAGTAAATCAAATAAGAGTTCTAGAATTTTAGAAGTTTCTACTGATATTTATGAATAAGAAAATTGAACATTTAGCCTCTTAAAGGATGAATTTCTTAGGATTCCTATAAAGATTAATGATTCTTTTATAAATTTCGAGGAAGCTAAATCCTCGCCGTAGTATTTACTTTTAACGACCTTTTAATGACTCTAGCAGATATATTCTGCTAGTCTGGCTCTGCAAGCGGGGATCACTAATTAATATGATTAATAAATAATAAAAATAGACATCGAGCTCCTTGTATTGCTTGATAATCCTGCGAATTTTTTCTTAAAGTTTTTTAGCCTAACTGAAAGGTTATTTAAAATGATGAAACATAGCAAGTAAATTAAAAATCTAAATCCCGCCAATCTTTTTATATCCCTAATGAAAGCTTAATAAATGTATCTTTTCTATAAAGTTTTATAGATTTATCAAAAGTGGCTTCAACTAAGATTTTTAGATAATTGATTTTCTTGACTATCCTGCTGAAAGTTAAAATCAAATCCGTCAACAAATGATAGTATTCCTCTTAAAGCATAGATTTTATCATAACTAGTTAAGCTAATGTCACTACTGCATTAAAATAAAGAGAATATTAATCTTGATTACTGCTTAAATGTTCGATGAGAAATTATGTAAAATAACTCAAGTTTAATTCTTGCTAGTAAGCAGAAGATTCTTATTAATGAATATCTTCCCAAACATGATACATAAGCTAGAAAATTAAAATTGATATTTGGAGTTAAAAAATTTTAACATTTAAAAGGAAACAAATTAAGAAACTGAGCTAGTTCATTTATTATAACAACAATTTAGCTAAAATTAGATCAAAAAACCAGACAGTTACAACTTAAAAGGTAAGTAGATAGAATAATAAGGGATATTAGTAGATTTAGAGATTTGCTAACTAAGAAAAGTAAAATAAATAGAATATAACAGTTAAAGTTCTATTATAAGTATAATATACATAATCACAATGTTAAAATTAGAAAATCTAACTTAAATAAGAACTTAAAAGTTATTCGAAAGTCTTAATGATATATTAATAGTAATAACTATAATATTTGCTACAGTTTATTATAAAGTTAAAATAATAATAGATGCTTAATAAATATCCTTTTATTATATAATGCTAATTATTAATTAACTTAAATCAAATAAATTACATATTTATTCTTATTATTAACTATAATATACAATCATTAATATATCAACTAAAGCATATTTACTATATCTATAACTTTAATTAACTCCTATTAGCTTATAATTATTAATTATAAAGGTTTATTATCTAAAATATTTGGCCTACTGTTTTAAATTATTTAAGTATAAAATAACTGGGAAGATTAGAATATTATGATAAATAACAAAATAAAGAAGATAGACAAGCAAATAAAATTAACAGTATTATATAAAACTCATTTAGAAAGACAAGCAAATGTCTTAAATATTCAAATATAATTAATATAAACTATTAACTTTAAAGTAATTAAAGCATTTATTTCATAATCTCATATCTTTCTCTAAAATTTGGAAGATAGTTAGATGCAATAGAATGTAATAACATAGCTATAAAACTAAATCCAAATAGAGTTTTATGCATAATATAGGCAAGGCATCTCTTCTTAACAATTTAGAAGTTTGAGATTTGTAATATTTACCTTTTATTTCTAAAAGTTTTATCAAATATGCTTCAGATTACTCAACCTTTCTTTTGTTTCTTCGTTCTAACTATAAATCTTCAGTACATTTCTTGTGTTATTTTAACCCTCAACGAAATTAGATTAAGCTTCAAAGTTTTTTTTTAGCTTTCTTTCAGTTCTTCTTTTTGTCTAACAACTTAAGAAAATTTCTTTTGTTATAAAAAGAATCATTAGTAAAAGGATTTAGTTTGATAACTTTATTATAGCATTCTATTGCTTCTCCATAATATCCAAAAATTAAGATCGTTGCTTTTATATGAGAAGACTACAAGTATATTATGTTTAGCTTACTAGGAACATTATAGCATTCTGTAGTTTCTTTGGTGTTTTTTTAAATTATCAATATATGCCTTAGGCTAATTAAGCTTTTTAGTAGTTGAACTTTACTTTATGGCTTTACTGATGCACTCTAATGCTTCTATATTTTAACCTAATTTCTTTTCAGAATTTCCTCTATAGAATCATAGATCTATAAAATTAAGATTAGCTTTAAATCATCATTATAGTACTCCGCTGTTTTAAGGTTCTAGTTTAAATTGTTAAGCAAATTTTCTTTTTAAAAAATAGCTTCTGTAAAGCTTGCCTTCTTTCAATTGGCTGTGCTTTTACACTTAATAGGTTTTAAATCTAAGTTTTAGCTTAAAGTTTATTTCTTTTTAGGTTATAAGCTTTGTCAAAATTAGGATTTATATTTATTAAAGTGTCTTAGATATAAATAATTTTAGATTATAGCCTAAATATTTGTATTTATTTTATTTAATATCACTAAAACAATGCTATTATTAACTGAATCAAGAGAAATATAATTAGAGTAAAAATATCTTAAGAATGAGATATTTTTCTTATACTTCTATAATATCTTTCATAAGCTGCCATAACAATTTCACACTTTAATAAAATTATTAGATTAACTTAAATGATAATCTAAGATAAACATAAGAAAGACTAATTGTGCTTATATAGAAAAAATAAAAGAATAACGTATAGAACTTAATTTAGAAAAGCAAGCAATATAATTAGCAAACTTCTGATTATTTTAATAATTAAATATAATATACCTACTATTGCTTTAATAAAAAGGTATAGAATTACCTATCTTCATCAATAAATATCATATTAACATGAATAATTAAAAGAATTAAACTGGTATATCTTAAAGTATCTTTAGCAAGTAACTTATAATTAACTAAATACAATGCTATTATAATAAAAATATAAACAATAATTAAAGAAGAAATGCTTTAAATTATCTTTAGTTTTAATTAATTTACTAGATAAAAGGTAAGATAAGATAAGAAAAATTAACTAATAATCATTTTTTATAAATAAGCTTGAAATCTAGAGGTCATATTAGAATATCTTTATAATTATATTTATATTTTATAAGACAATCTAAATAATATATTATTAGAGCGCAGTTTAATAATCTTGTGTTTTGCAGTTTAACAATTCTTTGTATTTTCTTACTTTTAATATGCCTAGCTTTTTCTGATTGAAGCTACTATATAATTCGGCTTTATTTAGCTCTTTTCCAAAGTGATTTAATCCTTCTTTATATTTTCATAGCTTGTGAAGACTTTAATCTTTTCCATAATATGCTTCAAAGTATTTAGCATTAATTTTAATAAACTCTTATAGCAACCAACGGTATCTTAGAATCATTTTAGCCTGAAATGCGTTTTATTTACTATTATAAAATTTTATTTAGTTGAGAATCCAGTTTTATTGACTAGTTATAGTAATAAAAATCCTTTCTCTGCTTAATTTAATTGCAAATGCGTCTATTTTAGATTTATATGTTTCTGGTCGATTCGAATTAAGCTTGGTTGTTGTATTGAGATATCTAATTGCTTTTAATACCCTCCTAGTTTATAAAATGCTATCCTTTTATACAGCAAGCTATTTACCAGCAGCGTAAGCAATAAGTAGCTAGAAGATGCTTTATTTAAAGTGATAAATAAAAATTAATTTTTAAAGCTAAATATAATTTATATATCTAATAATTAATTCCTAATTAACTTAAGTGATCCTTAATGTAAATTTATGCTTCTTGCTTTAGTTAGTCAAATTAGCTATAATTATATTATTTTTCTCTCTTCTAATAATTAAATTGCTTAAATTCACCAATTAAAATAGTTCTTTATTAAAGGGATATAGTTTAACTTAGATTTATGGATTTTATTTAGACATATAGTTGTAAATATATTGCATTCTATCAAGATACTATCTTTAGTATCTTTATAAAATACCATTAGCAATAGACATAAGTTATTACCTTTAAATTTACTAAAATATAACTTTTAATAAGACAATAAGCTTATCTATATAGAGTAACTGCTATCTACTTATCATTTATTCCTATATCAATATATTCTTATCTCTTGATTTTATTGCCTAAAATTAGCTGAATTAGCCTTTTATTGTAATAAGCTTTTATATTAAGAATCAAGTTGATAGTTATATTATAACCCTTGACTGTTTCTTATATCAGCCTTAATCTATGTAAAGTATTCTCTTTATATTGTTAAAATAAGCTTCATCTTAGATTAGCTTTATAACTAGGTTATAGAACTCTATGTTTTATATTTGCTTATTTTAAGGAATTTTTTTCCATTTATATAGTTCCTTTTATGTTAAACTTAATACCTCAGTTTAAGCACTCATCTTATTTTATTTTCTATTCAGATTCTTCTTTGACAATATGGACTATAATCTTATAAAGTTTTATGTTTAAAGGTATTTATTATATTTAACTAGATTTCTTAAATTATCTTCTTTATTATTTCAAACTAGCATCATAAGAATCTAGCTAAAAAGCTACATCAAATACTTAACCATCTCTTCATTCAAAATTTTAAATATAATCTCTTTCTGCAACGAGCATCAGAAAGTTTGGGGTCTCAAAGTTAAAAGACTTGGCTACTTGCTAAAGTTTAGAAATGTTAATAAGAGGAAGTTTTATTTATAAACAATGATCTGATTTATCTAGAAATAAAGATTTAGTAAATGTTTGCTTAAGTGAGAAGAAGAGGAAGTGATTTGAATACTAATAGATATGATAAATAATAAAGTATAAGAGTTCTTGATTGGTAAGTTTATAGTATAGTTGTATTATTAATGTTAATAGATATTGATAAAGGTATTTAAATGACTTAGTGTTAGCCTAAAGGAGTTAGGTTGTTATAAAATAATGAATAAATATTTGATGACAGTTTGAACTAATTTAAAAAAGGAATGTTATCTACTCTGTTGACTTTATTATAGTTGGTTATTATGATTTCTAACTACTTAATTAGATTATTCTATTATTAACTCTAACCTTATATTACTCTATTTATGTAATAGCTACTACTTATTATTAAAGTTACAACTAAGATACTCTTTATTATCCATCAAATCATATACTTCCCTTATTTAATTACCTTAAGCTTAAAGTAAAAAACTATTTATATCTTAAGCTATCAAAGCTTAGGTAACTGATATTTAGCAGATCTATTGGATAAAAATCTACATGATTAGGAAAATTAAATAAGTAATATAGCCTTAAGATGATATAGTCATAATAATAGTAATTGCTTAGTTCATATTTTAGCTTTATTAAGAGCAAAGATAATAAGTATAGTAATAAAGGGTCAGAAACATTTTAGATTTATAAAGATAAAGATACCATCATATAGCAAAATAAGCTTTAGAACTATACTTTTCAAATTATATTTTAGAATCTTCCTCTAATAGATATAAAGTAATCTATGTATTGATAATCTAAAATACTAATTAGGAATTTATTTAAAAAATTAAATACTATGTAGATTTGCTAAATATAACTAGCAGAGCATTATTTAAATTGCTATAAGACTAACATTTTAAGGTTTAATAATAAAAGGAAATTAAGGATTTAAAAAATTAATTTATATTAATTTGTAAACTAAACAGTTTATTTAGAAGGCTTTTATTTATAATTTAAAGAAAGTCAACAATAATAAATCTTTTAATAGACATATTTAAGAAAATTATTTGGGGCAAAATAAACTAGCAAAGAGAAATTGCTAATCTAAAAGATAAATAGAAAAAGAGGAGACTAAGAACTTAAAGAAATAAACACTTTTTAAAGAGAAATAAACTTTATTGTTTAATTAAATCCTTAAGAAACATATAAAATAGTATCTTGAAGAAGGATCTTTTGAGCAAACCAAATATATTAATTTTAAAATTTAGCCTACCGATAAGAGAAATAACAAGTTGGAAGTTAAAGATATGCATAATTTATAAGAAGAGGTTAAGAGATAAAAAAGGAAAAACAAATATAGTCGAATTCTGAAGCAAATAGGAAGAATTCTAATTTAGACTAACGTATAGGTAAGAGAAAACTAAGATTAAAGTCTTTTTAATATTATAAAGCTTTAAAATCAATATTCAATCGCCGAATATAAAGAGTAAAATAAATAAAAGACATAAATTATTAAGAAATATCAAGAGATTTTAGCTGCAAAATCCCGCTTTTATAATTTGTACGACAAATCAAGAAAAAGATAAATTTGAGTCATCGAATATTACAAGGAAATATTATTTTTCAATATTCTTGTAAGTTATTACATAAAATGGTTAAAAAATTTCTCTTACTTAAAAACGTATTGGATAACTTATTGATATCTACAGAGTAAGCATAAAATAAATTTATTGCTATTATATAGGAAAATTAAATTTAGATTAAAAAATATTATAAAGGTGCTCAATTAAGACTAAAAAATTTCAGATTATTTTACTTATAAAAATATTTTTAGCTACTTTATCTTTAATGAAAAGCTATATAATTATCTATCTTCATCGATAAGAACATATAAGAGAATATGATAAAATATCTAAAGTATCTTTAGCAATCCCTTTAAATTAATTAAATATAATACTACTTTTTTATTGATAAAAGCTATTAAGGAAGAATATCATATAATATTTAAAATTTTAAATAGTTTTCTAGATAAAATATAATAAAATAAATGGAAATGCTTTAATTATTTTAATTTATAATAATAATAGTTTTTCTTTTGCTTAACATTTTTGATTACCTATATTTTACAAAGGTTTTTTATTATTTCCTTTTATTGAATGATATAACTAAGATAATTTTGCATGAATAATAAGTTAATATAGAGATAAAGCTAAAACTTAGTTGTAATAACTTCTTTTATCTTATAAGTTTAGATAATACTTACTTCTATATTTATTTAAATATATTTTTCTTATGCTGGATATAGTATATTTAGATAATATAAAGACATTTATCTATAAGTATTATGATAATAAAGTATTTATAGAATCATTAGATTTAACTAAAGCTTATATTATTTTAGATTATAGTTCATTTAACTAGCATCATAATACTTTAACTTCTTTATTACTACACTATCCAATTATCTTCAATGTCTAAGAAACATTATTTAATCAATTTAAGTACCTGCTTTGTTTGGAAATTTTATTAACTTCATAAGTAGATTGAAACATTTTAATTCAAGACTCTTATTTTTATTTTTAACCTTATAAAGTAAAAATAAAGTTGAGGAATTTGAGAGTTAAGCTATTAGTAATGAGGAATTACAATACATAAGAAGGAATAATAAAGTAAACATAAATATCTTAACAAAATGCTTAAATAATGTTTATACAAGCTAAAACCTAATAAACCCTAAAATTAGTAATTAGATTAATTCTAACTTTAACTAACAACAGCAATTTATTGAAAATTGGGAAACTAACATTTTTGATAGACATTCGAAAATAAGTAAGATAGATTTTGCCTTCTCAAATAGAAAAATAGATAGAATATTTAGAAATAAATCTTTTATCTTAAATTAGGAATTAAGTTATTTATAAAATATGCCTCTTTTTACGTGATTTGAAATTAAAAAAATTATATCTTAGCTTACAAATAATAAAACTACAGGTAACGATGGTCTAAAAGCTGAGCTTATTAAATATGGAGGCTAAGATTTGCATCAAATTATTAAAGTTTCATTAATAACATGCTTAGAACATTTAAAATACCTAATGCAATGAAAAAATAAGCATTCTTCCGATTTTCAAAAAGGGAAGCAAAAGTAATTGATGTAATTGACGACCTATAACTTTATTGAACTGTCTACTTAAAAGTTATGATAAAGCACTAACATAACGACTTTATAATTATATTAATGAACGAAACATTTTACATCCAGCCTAATTTGGATTTATTCGTAAACGCTCCACTACATAGCAAATTTGAACTATTTAGTAAATTATAGACTTGCATCGTAGATGGTCCCATAAAAGTAATTAATTGCTACTTTAATAGATGTAGAAAAAATGTTTGATAGCATATCTAGGAAATTACTTTTTGATCATCTTAGAAGATTTAGACTACCTTTGGACCTAATATTGGCACTAGAATCATTTTACGATAATGTTGATACTAAGTTTATAATTGATGGATATCTTACAAGAACAATTATATATAACAATGGAGTATTATAAGGAAGTAGCCATGCACCTGTACTTGCAATTTTATACTATGATATTGTTATAAGATATTTAAAAGATAATCAGAAGAAATTAAGATTTTAAATATTAACTAAAGCTTTCGTAGTACGAGCCTTCGCTAACGACTAAATCCAATTGTCTTCTTCCTAGAAAAATGCCTAAAAATTATTACAAGCTACATCTACAGTTTTTGATTGACTAAAACTTGCAAATAATGTAGCCAAATGTGAAGTAATTGAATTCTTGAAAAAAAATCAATGAAAAGAAAGCTAACCTTCTATTACTCTAAAGCTCAATGGGATTCCAATTGCTTAAAAAGATGAAGTTACCTATTTAGGATATTAGTTAGGAATAAAGTAAAATTACAAATTACATTGTACAACAATAACTACCAAATACAGAGTAGCTATTTAAAAAGCTACTGCAATACTTTCTAAATATGGATTAGTATCTCCTCTCAGCTTCAAAACTCTTTGTAGAACTTTTATTTTGCCTAAAGTTGAATATGGAAGTGATATTACTCCGTGAGCTACTACTTCTGGAATTAAAGGAATAAAAAACGAGATTACAAAATCGTAAAGACTTATCTCAAGATAGGCGTTTAGATCTTAAGAATTCACATTCAATGAGTCATGCTTTATTGCCCTTAACTGGCTTCCTTTTAACATATAGCAACTAAAAATTTAATGCACTTTTATTAAAAATTAATGTAATATAACAAAGAAAATCCTAACTCAGATACTGCTTTTCTATTAGAAAAATGCACTGAATTTAATTTACCATACTAGAAACATATAAAGAAATGTATCTATTTGTATAATTTTGACATGTCACATGTTTAGAGTAAGATGGATTTTTATAAACTCACAGAATAAAAAATAAAACATAAATTCTTAATGGAATGTCTCTCTAGGAATACACTTATGCCAACAGCAAAAAGAATTATAGACTAAATAGAAAATAATTAAAGTGTATTTCCTGAAATTACTTATGCCAAATATAATAAACTCTATTCTAGAGAGACTATTTCTATCTATAAACTGAGAACTTTTTCTTATAATTTTCAATAAGAACTTAGTAATCGCCACATTAACGTTAGATATAGCATTATTTGCTTATGTGGCTAAGACTTTGATGAAACTGATCATATTTTTGATTGCTAATACTATGCAGACATTATTGAGGAACTCGAAAGTCATAAAGCTTTTAAAGAAAAGACAAGAAGAAACTAATTCTTTATGACTAAAACTATATAAACAAACATTTTTCAAAAAATCAAATTCCTAAAATAGACAAATTAATCAAAAATTTTCATTCTGAATTACTAAAAAAGCGTATTGAAATGTTTGAACTACAAGATGAGCTTTTAGAAGAGTTTTTAGAAGAAAAAAAAGACAATATTCATCAAGACAATAAATAAAAATATATAATAGAGAAAGAACAAGAAGAAGCTTAATTGACATTTGCAAACTTTTATCTTTCAACATATTTTTAATATTTATAGTCTAAGCTATATTTATTGCAAATATGTCTCAATATTCTTAAATATTGAAACTATTATATTTTAATTAATTAATTAAAAAAAATAAAAAATAAAAATTAGTTACTAAAATTTGACTTATATTAGGAAAATCTATTGCAAAAATAATTAAATATTATAACATATAAAAAATAATATATTAATAATTTTAAAGTAGAAGATTAAAATGAACAATTTTCATTAGATAATGTTACTTATAAATAATATCTTTCTATAGTAAAACATAATTAATAACTACTTTAGAAAAATTTAAAATAAAAATTTGAAAGGAATTAATTTTCATTTTAATCCAAAGATTAAATAATAGTTCACGAATAATCAGTATAAACAACTTATGTCAATTCTAAAGAGATAACTGTTTAAACAGATTTTATAATAAAATGTATTGAGTAAAGAACTTAAACTAACAATAGAGTTTTTATAAATTAAGAAGCGTAAACGCAATAGATAAAATTAGAAATTGATCAAACATAAACTGAAGATCATTATTACATTCAAAATAGGAATATTTAAAATAATAACTTTCATTCTATTAATAGTAATTTTCTGGATAATAACACATTTGGTAACTATTTTAAGAAGTTTGATAAATAATAAATAAATAAGTAAATAAATAAAAATGATTATAGAGCGCGTAGCACCTAATTGGCGTGCAGCTCTTTCAATATTAATATTAAGAAAATGTTTTTATGTTTCTTGTTAAAATTCTAGAGGTTTGATGAGTCATGTCAGCTTCTCCAAATGAGGAATCTTCTTATTAAAAATTATTCTTAAATCTTAAGTCAAATGCTTCAGTCTTCTTGAATAAGATCCAAATAAGAATTAGTTATTAAGTCTGTAATTAGAAGGCCCGTCAGTCAAACTTTCATACTGCTAGAAAGAACCCTAGGGGTAAGTTAGGTATGTCTCAACGGAGCTTATCCACCCTTCCCCGTGGTGGCATCTAGTGCGAGATTACTCGCAATGCAGTATACATTGTACCAGATTACTTACTATTTGGCTGACGCGGCCGACATCCATTTTATAAAATATAATAAAAAACTAAAATTGAATTTGAAATAAACTATATTTTGGATTATAATTAATATCTGAAATCTTAAAATTAAAAAATAACAGATTAGGTATAAATATTATAAAGCTAACAGGAAATTTTTAACTTTGAATGAGAAAAGAAATATTTTTAGAAATAGTATTTATGTAATAATCTTTAATATAATCTATAACTTAAAGAATCGGATTATTAAAGCATATTAAGTTCATTACATTTGTAAAAAAATAAGTATATCCAAGAATTTAAAGATGCTTTCACATAAACAAAGTACCTTAACTATAGAATGATTACACACAGGTTTAAATTTAATCCAGTGATTAAAAAATTCAAACAGTTATTTAGATTTTATATACGGCTACTGGATTACATTTGGATTAAATTTCCTAGTGCGATTTTATTGATTATAAATACATGAAACTGTAGAAATAATACGATCTACTAAATGAGCAACTAATCAATTAAACCAAAGCTTTTGATAAAGTAACATCAGAAAAATGTACTTTAATGGAAAATCTGAAATAGAGCCAAATATTAAAGTAGTAAATTTCTTCCAATTTAACATTTCTATCCATAAAATTCTGTTAATAATCTTTTTAGATTTTCAACAACTCTCATTCATAAAATCTAAAATAGAATACTCAAGCAAATTCTTTGGAATAAGATTCTATAAATTAATTAAGAAGAAAATATCCAGATCCGTATTTTCATCTACTAAATAACATATCAATAAAATGGAACAAAATTAGGCTTTTATAAAAAATTACAATGTTAATTCAAAATAGCTAAGAGATTTTATATTATCTAACTTTTGAAGAAGAACTAATTTCTAAACTATAATTTAAAACAGATACGTTGTACTTTACTAGGAACTTGGTAAAGGATAGATTGACAGTCAAGTAGTTAAAATGAACATTGACAAGAGATTATTAAAGATATATAGCAAAAAATATCTCTATATTATAATTTAATTTTATGACTAAAATAAATCCTCCTCAGAACAGGAGAGAAAACCAGAAGCAAATATTCTCGCCACTTCTTCTTCAACTTAACGGTCTTCTTTATAAAAATAACCAGAACAACAAAATAAATTAGAAGAACTAATAAAAAATACTAGATCCTACAAATTAAAATAAAGCGGACTTCTTCCATCAAAGGACAATTAGGAATTGAGACAAAAATTCAGAACAGAAACGTTGACACAACTCTCAACACCTCCATTGAAAACTGAAAAAAGCGACCACTCAACTGAATCGATAAAAATAATAACGAAGAAATAAAAAATAAACGAATAGTACCTATTAGTACCTAGTCGTACCGAATAGTAGTACCTAGTAGAACATTGTCGTACCTAGTTGTACCGAGCACTAGTACCTATTCGTACCTAGTAGTACCATGTAGTACCTAATAGTAACTAGTTATAACGAGGAATAATACCTAAAAGTACCTATTAGTATCTATTCGTACCTAGTCTTACCGAGTAGTAGTACCTAGTAGAACCTAGTCGTACCTAGTTGTACCGAGAAGTTGTACCTAATAGTACCGAGTAATACCTAGTCGTACCAAGAAATAGTACTTATTAGTACCTAGTCGTACCTAGACGTACCTAGTAGTACCTAATAGTACCTAGTTATACGAGAAGATGTACCTAATATTTCCCCTTAGTACCTAGTATTACCTAGACGTACATTGTTGTACCTATTAGTACCTAGTTGTACCTTTAGTTACTTATATTGGTATCATCTTTCTAGGATATTGCATCGAGATTCTCTCTACTATCTCTGCTGGGGTTTTACTTACTTTAACTTACTTTGATCATTAAAGTACAAAATTTCAAATTTTTGAAAATTTGAAATAAAAGATGATAAAGACCTAACTTGAAAAGGTATTGATGCTTGACTATGTAATGATGATGAAGAAGAGATGACTTTTAAGTGCTAATCAGTAGTAGAAGGATAGAGATAAAAGAATGAAAAGAGAAGTAAAAAGCATGAATAAGAAGATTTCTTGGACTCTAAAAAGAATTGAAAATTTCAAATTTTTGAAAATTTGAAAAAAGAGAAAGCAAAAGAAAAAGTTTGGATAGATGAAGAATGGAAGGAAGATGATGATGCTTAAGTATGAAGCACTTTAAGCGCTACCGTTTGAGAAAAGAAGATTCAATGTAAGTAGATAAAAAGTAGAAAAGAGACTTGAAAGAAAAAAAATGATGGGTTTGATGAATGGGTATGCATGAATCTAAAAATTGAGAAATGCATATATAAGAAATGAAGGTTGGCTAAGAAGGTAAGAAGATCTTGATGCCTATGGTGGTGGCCTAGCGTATATTTTTTAAGACAAGTAGGGGTAAAAGGTGGGTTGGAGTATGGATAGTTAAAAGTAAGGGTAGGTAGTGTTATGAACATAAATGAAGGGGGAGGAAAGGAGTATATAGAAAAAGTGGATGGAAATAGAAAAGTATGGATATAAATCTGGTTGATCCTGCCAGTAGTCATATGCTTGTCTCAAAGACTAAGCCATGCATGTGTAAGTGTAAGCATTTACTCGTGGGACTGCGAATGGCTCATTAAAACAGTGATAGTTTATTTGATGGTGTGTTAGATGGATAACCGTAGTAATTCTAGAGCTAATACATGCAAGATGTTTATTAGATATCGTCCGTGTGAGAATTATAATACAAGAAGACCATGCTGGGAAGCATGGCAGGTCATTCAAGTTTCTGCCCTATCAGCTTTCGATGGTAGTGTATTGGACTACCATGGCAGTGACGGGTAACAGAGAATTAGGGTTCGATTCCGGAGAAGGAGCCTGAGAGACGCCTACCACATCTAAGGAAGGCAGCAGGCGCGCAAATTACCCAATCCTGACTGAGGGAGGTAGTGACGAGAAATAACGACACCGGGCTTCGTCTCGGTGATTGGAATGAGCACAACGTAAAAGCGTTAGCGAGGACCCACTGGAGGGCAAGTCTGGTGCCAGCAGCCGCGGTAATTCCAGCTCCAGTAGCGTATATTAAAGTTGTTGCAGTTAAAAAGCTCGTAGTTGGACGTCTCTCTTTTATGATGTAAAAGTCATATGGGGGATCTGCCTGACAGTATCATACGTACTTAAGTGGACGATGATGATATGCGGACCCTTTACCTTGAGGAAACTAGAGTGTTTAAGGCAGGCTCCTGCCTGAATACCGCAGCTGGGAATAATGCTCGTGTTTAGTCTTGGCGAGACTATCTACTATCTTTAATAGGGACAGTTGGGGGCATTGGTACTCAGTAGTCAGAGGTGAAATTCTTGGATTTACTGAAGACCAACTACTGCGAAAGCATTTGCCAAGGATGTTTTCATTAATCAAGAACGAAAGTTAAGGGATCCAAGACGATCAGATACCGTCCTAGTCTTAACCATAAACTATGCCGACTAGGGATCGGGGAGACCGTATAAATCTCCTCGGCACCTTTCGAGAAATCAGAGTCTTTGGGTTCTGGGGGGAGTATGGTCGCAAGACTGAAACTTAAAGGAATTGACGGAAGGGCACCACAAGGAGTGGAGCCTGCGGCTTAATTTGACTCAACACGGGGAAACTTACCAGGTCCAGACATAGTAAGGATTGACAGATTGAGAGCTCTTTCTTGATTCTATGGGTTGTGGTGCATGGCCGTTCTTAGTTGGTGGAGTGATCTGTCTGGTTAATTCTGATAACGAACGAGACCTCAACCTGCTAAATAGACTCTTTCTATCCGAGGAAGTTGTCTTCTTAGAGGGACTTCCAGCTTTTAGTTGGAGGAAGCGTGAGGCAATAACAGGTCTGTGATGCCCTTAGATGTCCTGGACCGCACGCGCGCTACACTGACGCAGCCAATGAGTTCCTAAGTATAGCTACTCCAACAACCTCGTAACTGCGTCGTAGTTGGGATTGACCCTTGCAATTCTTGGTCATCAACTAGGAATTCCTAGTAAGCGCAAGTCATCAACTTGCACTGATTAAGTCCCTGTCCTTTGTACACACCGCCCGTCGCTCCTACCGATTTCGAGTGATCAGGTGAACCTCTCGGACTAATGGGAAGTTAAGTGAACCTTATCACTTAGAGGAAGGAGAAGTCGTAACAAGGTATCCGTAGGTGAACCTGCGGATGGATCATTAACATTAATATCAAACATTACAAAACTCAAATCTATTTACAGCTTTATGCTGTTTTTCATTTTATCAAATATATAAACCTAAACAAAACAAAAGCCCCAACGATGGATGCCTAGACTCTGGCGTCGATGAAGGATGCAGCGAAGCGCGAAATTCAATGCGAATTGCAGGACTCCGTGAGTCATCAGGTTTCCCAACGCAACAGGCACCTTGGGGAAACTCAAGGTATGTTCCTTTCAGTATCATATAAAATACAAGTGTAAGTGAATAAGAATTCTCTTACCAAGTGAAAAAACTGAGTATATGTACTTGTGATCTAAGGGGAGCAAGATAACCCGCTGAACTTAAGCATATCAGTAAGCGGAGGAAAAGAAACTAACAAGGATGGCCTTAGTAACGGCGAGTGAAGCTGCCAAAGCCCACTTGTAAATCTTCGGAATTGTAAGCTAGGGAGGAATGGTGTAGGTTTGATTGGACCTAAGTGGTCAGGAATGACACGTCATGGAGGGTGATAACCCCGTGAGGTTCAATTAGATTGAAAACCAAACTATCTAAGAGTCGGACAGCTTGGGATTGCTGTCCAAAGTGCGAGGTAAACTCCTCGTAAGGCTAAATACGTCCAGAGCCCGATAGTGCACAAGTATTGTGAGGGAAAGGTGAAAAGCACTTTGGAAAGAGAGTTAAAAGGCCTGAAATAGTTGGGGAGGAAGCTGTGCGTCTACAATAAATCTGAGCAAAGCTTTGAAAAGAAGTATTGCAAGGATATAGTGGACGGACCGTCCCGTCTTGAAACACGGACCAAGGAGTCTAACTATATCGCGAGTCTGTGCATGTAAATGTGTAGGCGAAATGAAAGTGATCTCTACCATCAGTAGAGGCCCGTAAGCGGAGTAAGCGAAATGGCTGGGACCCGAAAGATGGTGAGCTATGCTTGGGCAGGACGAAGCCAGGGGAAACTCTGGTGGAGGTTCGTGTAGGTGCTGACGTGCAAATCGCTCTGTGGACCTGAGTATAGGGGCGAAAGATTCATCGAACCATCTAGTAGCTGGTTCCCTCCGAAGTTTCCCTCAGGATAGCTGGGACTTTTAGTGGCATCCGGTAAAGCCAATGAATAGAGGTTCGGGAGGAGTCACTCCTTCCTCCTATTATCAAACTTTAAATGGGTGCAGTAACGTTTCATAAATGAACGTGACATGACATAAATGTCCCTAGTGGGCCAATCCTGGTAAGCAGGACTGGCGATGAGGGCCCGACCTGAAGCGGAGTTAAGGCGACAGAACCCGTCTGCAAGTAAAGGCGTTAGTCCATTTAGACAGTAGGACGGTGGCCATGGAAGTCGGAACCCGCTAAGGAGTGTGTAACAACTCACCTACCGAATGGACTAGCCCTGAAAATGGAAGTCACGAAAGGCGGGTGCCCATACTCTGCCCTCCGGTGTAGGAGGGCGTAGTATCTGCATGGAAGTAATTCTGTAAAGAGTTATGGAGCAGGTATTAGTGCAGATTTTGGTGGTAGTAGCAAGTATTCCAATGCCAACTTGGAAGACTGAAGTGGAGAAGGTTTTCATGAGAACCGCACTGGATCATGAGTCACCCGATCCTAACCTTACGAGGGAAAGGGAATATGGTTAATATTCCATAGGTACTTACTACATAGTGGTGACACAATATGCCGCAATATGTCGGGGTTGGTCCTGGGGAGAGTTGTCTTTTCTGTCTAACATACTTGTGCGCCTGGATCCATTACGGCGAGAGAGGCGTGATGTATTGAAGAGCAGCACACTGTATGTGTTGTCTGGAGCACCAACTACGGTTCATGAAACTTTCGGCATGTAATATGTAGGAGTATTCGTACCTATACCGCAGCAGGTCTCCAAGGTTAGCAACCTCTAGTCAATAGGACAATGTAGGTAAGGGAAGTCGGCAAATTAGATCTGTAACTTCGGGAGATTGGCTCTGAGGGCCAGGCAGAAGTCTCCACTGGAGGGATTGTGTGACTTAATTTTCACGGAAGTGGGAGTTTTGACGCCATGACCGAAGGTGGTCGGCCCTGCGGGGAATGGCCACCTCAGAACTGGAGCGGCAGGAGGAATCCGACTGTTTAATTAAAACAAAGCATTGTGAAGGTGATATGTTAACACAATGTGATTTCTGCCCAGTGCTCTGAATGTCAAGGTGATGAGATTCAACGAAGCGCGGGTAAACGGCGGGAGTAACTATGACTCTCTTAAGGTAGCCAAATGCCTCGTCATCTAATTAGTGACGTGCATGAATGGATTAACGAGAATCCTACTGTCCCTATCTACTACCTAGCGAAGCCACAGCCAAGGGAACGGGCTTGGCATGATCAGCGGGGAAAGAAGACCCTGTTGAGTTTGACTCTAGTCTGGCGAGTAGAGCGGCGTAGGAGGCGTAGAATAAGTGGGAGGCCGCGATCTTGAAATACCACTACTCTTAATGTCGCTTTATTTATCCTGTCATGCAGTAACTTTCTAGCAATGTAACTGGGTGGGAGAAACCGCCAGGTGGGGAGTTTGGCTGGGGCGACACATCTGTTAAAAGATAACACAGGTGTCCTACGGCCAGCTCAGAGCGGACAGAAACGGCTCACAGACCAAAAGTGGAAAACCTGGCTTCATTCAACCTCTCAGTGTCTGGATGAACTGGGAAACCATGGCCTATCGATTCTTTGCCTTTTACAAGTTTTAAGCCAGAGGTGTCAGAAAAATTACCACAGGGTTAACTGGCTTGTGGCACCCAAGCGTTCATAGCGACGTTGCTTTTTGATTCTTCGATGTCTGCTCTTCCTATCATTGTGAAGCAGAATTCACCAAGTGTCGGATTGTTCACCCGTCAAAAGGGAACGTGAGCTGGGTTTAGACCGTCGTGAGACAGGTTAGTTTTACCCTACTGATCACTGCGTCGCCACAGTAGTCCAACTCAGTACGAGAGGAACCGTTGGTCCAGATCTCTGGTATCGCCATTGGTTGAGCAGCCTGTGTGGCTACGCTACCATCTGCATAGATTATGACTGAACGTCTCTAAGTCAGAATCTAATCTGGGAGCGACGCCTTCTATCTACTTATGAAAACAATACTTTTTATCCCCAAGCCCTCCCCATGTCTGTTAACAGAATAAGGACGGCTCATCACATACAAGTAGATAGGATAGATCCTTTGTAGACCACTAAGTATTGACCTGGGGTTGTACGCATGAGAGTAAGCTTGGCTTACGATCTGCTGAGACTCTTCCATGGTCACTCGATCTATCTCTTCTTTATCTCACTGCTGGGGCATTAATCACTTTATTACCTAGTAGTACAAAATAGTACCTAATAGTATCTAGTTATAATGAGAAGTAGTACCTAAAAGTACCATAAGTACCTAGTTATAACGAGGAATAGTACCTAGTAGAACAAAGAAGTACCTAGTTGTACCGAGAAGTTGTACCTAATAGTACCTAGTAGAACCAAGAAGTACCTAATTGTACCGAGAAGTTGTACCTAATAGTACCTATTAGTACCTAGTTATAACGAGAAATACTACCTTGTAGTACTTATTAGTACCTTGATACGATAATTTAATATAGATCCTATTACCTTTGATTTAGACAACATTGAAATAGAACAAATGAACTCTGAATAGATGAAACAGCTGATTCATCTACTTATTAGAAACATAAAAAAATTCGAAGAGGAATTAAACTCCCAGAAGGAAGAGATGTTTACAATAAGTCAGGATCTGATAAACCATGAAGATGATGACGAAGTCCATATGGTAAACCGAAGAGCTAAAGTCGGATTCTATGAGTCAATTTAAAATTTAGAGAATGATATTTGAGTAATGCAAGAGCAAGACGAGAAAAACTGAGTAAAATTAGATTCCAGACTTAAATTAATAGAAAAAACCTGTAGAAGCCTTCTTAGGGAATTCCAATGGAAATAAAAAAACAGGAAAAGATATTTCCTAGAGTAAGGAAAAGATGTTACATTTGCAACAGCACTTGACATCTATGACGAAAATGTCCCCAATAGAAAAGAATAAGAAGGAATATTTAGAGTAATATTAACTATTAGCAAATTAAATGGCGAGTGACGGAATTCTTCCCATCGGGAAATGGGAAAATCTGGAAAAAAAAACAAATTCTTAACTCAGACTATTAAAAAGAGAGAAGTCCAGGAAAAAGAGCACAGGGAACGAACATGCAGGAAAGGAGATTTTATACATTTAAAACTTCAATTAAGCCGGAAGGCAACAGTTATTTTAATGATTTTAATGTAATATATGCTTCATACTTATAATTCAAATCTAAATTAATCTTTATTATAATTTAGTGAAGAGAAAGTTCCCTATAATTCTCTATTAAAGTAACTAGTTTTGCTATTTTACTAACTGCTACTTATTTTATTACATATCCCTTTTTACATAATCTAGATATTTTCATCTATTTTTAGTTATTTTTAAACTAAATAACTTAAAATAAAATAAATCTCATTTATTAAAGCTAAAATTAATAGAATAGCTTCTATAATTTATTCCTTTTAAACTATTATTAAATTACAATATTTTAAAACCTTAAAGTTTGCTAGATAAGAAAGAAAATAACCTATTAAGGATATAATAGATTAGATATAAGGATTAATTTTTAATTTACTGGCAAATAAATTTAATTCGAAAAGATAATTGACAATCTCATTAGTATCCACAGTACAAGAAATATTCCCTTATAAGTCTTGCCTTACGTTACTATATTAACTTTGAGTAAGTTTCATTAAATCATAAAGTAAACATAGCTACATACCTCAAGAAAATCATATTAAGAATCTCTCTTAGAGCATAAATTTATTTCCTCCTAGGTATGAATTTAATATTTTTAAGGATTTTAGGAGATTATTTAGTATACTAAGATTGAGAGAAGCACATAATGATACTCCTTCAGACTTTTTTATTTTATACTTAAGCACTTTTTTCTTTGTAATTGAATATTCTTTTTAATAATCTAAGTTATAATGAAACTTAAAGTTATTGAAATCCCTAATACTTTTAAATAAAAAAATGTAGTATGCTGTTACAAATGCTAAATGATATAGGAATTAAAAATAGAAATAGTATCCAGTTTATAAAAGGATATAATAATTAAAATTAATGTTAAATAGATTATAATAAGTAATTGTATGATATAATAATAATACTTCTAGTTATTATTAGTAAACCATATAATTATACTCAATCTATCATACCATTTATTTTCTATTACCATTCATCTTACATAAGTTGAACCAATATAATAATAAGCCACGCTTAAATTAAGCCATCAAGAATAACTTTTTGGGCCTAGATAATTAGTTCTAAATAGAGAATTATCAAAACAATATAAAGTCTATAAAATTACTTTAACACTTTATAAAGTAAGCTATTAACATTAGAGTTTAATATATCTTAGGTAAAATAATAATAACAAAGAGAAATAATAGTATTCTCATATATTCACTTAATTATCCAATAATCAACCATGTAATATAATATTTTACTTAAAAACCATATAGTTAAAATAGATACCTTAAGTGGATTAAGATTTATCAAATAATAAATTATTATAATTTAACTTTAAGATAGTCAAGCATAGTTATATCAACAATCAGTCCTTTAATTAAAATAATTTATTCACTTAAATAAATAAATAAATAAATAATAAATTTGATTATAGAGCGCGTAGCACTCTCGTTGGTGCGCAGCTCTTTAAAAAAAAAATTTCATACTGACAAGAATGTTTCTTACTGATAAAATTATCAGATACTGGTAGACCTTGTTCAATACTAGTATAATTATTCAATACTGATAAAAATGTTCAATACTGATATAATTTCAGAATACTCGTAATCTTTAATACTTGCTGGAGGTCCAAGGACATGGCAGGATTGTGTCTCATTGTATCACCAAAGCAGAGGACGACATGTGTCAATTATGGGTACTTAAATTCCCCACCTCTGATGAAGCTCGCAATATTATTTCTTTTTCGTTCCAGAATTAAAAATAAACGAAGCCAAGCCAACCCAGTGTCGAAGGTCTAAGAATCTTATGTCTCGAGGCCAAACCAAAGCAGAGGAAGACATAAAGTCGATTATGGGTACTTAACTTCCCCAACCTCTGATGAAGATGACCTTGTTATTCACCTTCGAACAACTATGGCGGTTTTAAAAAATAATATTTGATAAATCTTTCAGCTACTTAGCAAATTATCTTAGTTATAATAACCCTTCTTAAATTTTTTAAGGCTTTTTCATCCTTATGATCTCTAAATAAGAAACTTCAGTGGCAATTAATTTTTCTCTTTATTTTTAAATTCTAGAAACAATTTCTTCTTTCTAACTTGATATCATATTTAAACTTAATTATTGCCTTTAATTTTCAATTGTCTTTTCCGGATATTTCAAAGATTTTAAATAAAGCCTAATTGGTTTAAGTTTTTCGTTTTTCAATTATCTAGATAGTCCTTTCAAAGCATTCTAAATTTTACTAGTTTTTCAATTAATTTATAAGCAATCTCCTTCTTTATGAGTTTTTATATTCTTATTATCTATATATAAGTGAGAATCAATATGTGATACTTTACTATGATAAGAGAATTATCTAAATGGCATGGGATATTATTAATTTATGAGCATTTGAAAAAATTTTCTAACTTCGATACTATTATTAAGTTTCATATCTAAAAGTTAGCAAGACTGTTTATTTACTATGACTTATCAGTAATTGTTAATTTTTCAAATTAAGTGTTTATTTTGATGTAAAAATATGTTTAATTTTGATTTACTTGAATCTTAAATAAAAGTATGGTACCACTTTATTAATTAATTAATTGATAATATTTAGTTTAGCAAATGTTTATTCTTTTGCTGATAATAGGTATTTTGCTATATTAAATAATGATTTGATTAGTAAAAGTTGAATATATTATCTATTAATATTGTATTATCTAGAATATCTTTGCTATGTTTAAATTACTTACTCTAAATTTATAAGTTTTATTACATTTTATAGTTTAAAATAGTATGTTTACTATAAATTTCTAATTATTTAAAATTATTATTTAAACAGATACTTTACTAAATGGAGAGAATGTATAGTTTCATTAGTTAAATATTTATTAGTATAAATATAGATAGCTTTGTTGCTTATAAGAATTAAATAAACAAAGTTAATTATTCATTAAGTTTATTCTGCACATTATTATAATTAAAAAATAGATGAGGATTAAGATTTAAAGCATATAGCATAAATAAAAAATCTAAAATAATAAGTTTCATATATTTACTGACATTATTTAAAATTAAACATTATACACAAACTAAAACTTTTATGAAGGAGCAAGATTAATAAATAGATTATAATATTTATAAAAATCTAAAAATAATAATCAACCAAATAACTTCTAAAATTAATTAACTATCATTAACAATTGTACTATATCAAATCAAATTAAAAATTCCAATTTAAATCATCTAAAAAACTAAATCAATTCTTATAAGCAATAGAAAGAGATATAAGCACTCTTCAAAGAATATTAAAAAAGAATTAATTTTAATTTCTATTTAAATATAAATTTATTAAACTAATAAAAAGAACTACAAAAATAAAATAATTCAACCTTAATTGTAAAATCACAATTTCTGAGAGAATTAAGTTTTAATCTTAAAGAGAAAAATATTTTCTTTAAGGAAGTCTCTTTTGCGAATTTTTCTTTAGATAATTTATTTCTCGATAATTTAGATTTGATTTTTTGCTTATTTTACAATAAAATTTTTCTGCAAACAAAAGACAAACTTATTGTGTTTAAAGCTTAAGTTTAGAAATCAATTTTCCTTAAGTCTCGAAATTATCTGCAAATGATACAGATTCACTTCAAGATTTTTGGTAAAAGTTTCTAAAGTTTTCCATTAGTTTTTTTATCATATAAACAAAATCGTAATTAGCAAAAATATTAAATATTTTCTTATAATTCGTAAATTTAAAGTGATTCCTAATTAGAATTAATATCTTGAAGAGAACGCATCCAAAAAACTGCAAGTGGAATTTAAATTTTATAATATGAATTTTACATAGAAGTTTGTATTTGTGTTAAATGTCTTGTAATACATCCTTGTTAAATTATTAAGAGACACGTTAAAAATATAACGATTAATAGTTATGTTTTTCAAGTTTCCTAATCTAAAAATTATATCTTTTTTAAATTATATATTTTTATTTTTCCATTTGAATTAATATAAAAGTTATTAATAAATTGAAGTTTCTTAAGAATTTTAAATGTTTAAATTTTATTTTTATTTTGACTAATTCTACTAAATTTTAGCTTTGATTATTTTTATTACTGTAAATTAGATAAATTATTATCATTATAAAATGAAGTTTTTTTTTATTATTTAATTAATTAAGTAAAATCATTTTAATATAAAGAAACGCTTACTTTTTTATATAGATATTAATTTTTTTTGCGTTAAGAATATTATGTTTAATGAAATTCTTTAATTTTAAAATTTTTTTTATTCTATAAGTTTATTAATTTTAAAATTTTTTATCAAATGTTTACAATTTTTTTCATTTATATGTAACCGATTAAGAAATAATTAAACTTTTTAAGGTTTTCGAAAAAAACTTATTTTACTTTCTTTAACTATGATTATGTATAGATATGCTAAATTTACTTTAGTATTTTTATTATATAATGATAATAACTCGTATATCAGATCTTTAATCATAAAATTTAAAAATTAATTTAATAGTTTATTTTTTAATCACTTTTTACTTACTATCTTATTAAAATTGCAAATTATTTAATATATCAGGATCATAACAAAAGACATAATCTTCCTTTTCATAATTAGATGTTGATAGTAATGTTTATTAATAAACTACGGATAATTTGAAAAAATTTATCGAATGAATGAAAAAATATTTAGAAGTAATAGTGATTTAGAATTATTATGTTATTGATACTTAAATTTTTAGATTTGTCAAGATGAAAAAAGAGATTAAGAATTACCTATTAGAATTTTTGTTACTATCAAAGATAAAAATGCTTTTTCTCATTTTAAGTTTAAATAAAGTGTAAATAAGAATCTTAAATGATATTAAAATAACTAAAATATTTATTCTACTTATAAGTGATGAATTTTTAAAATTTACTAAATTAATGTTTTCTAATTATTTTGTTACCTTCATTTTATGAAATATCTTTTGCTTATAAATTTTATAAAAATAACTAAAGAATATTCAGGTTAAAATCTTGATTCATCCTTCAATATTTTCTTATATTTTTATCTATAAATTTATTTTTATGCTTTTTTCATATTTTTAAATGTTTTTTTTGAATTTTCAGTATTTTTAAATATTGCTATCTTAGTGATAAATTTATTTTTTATAATTATTTCTTAATAAGATTTCTTTAATCATTAAAAATAATTTAATAAAAATTAAAATGATGATTATTTTTCTTTAAATTTAAAAAATTCTATCTCATTTTAAATATGTTTTTCAAATTTTATAAAAATTGGAAAAAGATTTATAAATAAAATTTAAATTAAACTAAGATAAACTTTTTTGTTATTCCATATTTAAGGTTTTGTTAAACATTTGTAATTGTTTGTTTAAAATTACTTTTCTTATTATTTATAAATATTAATATGTTTTTTATTACATAAAAGTGAAAATAATGTATTTATTTGCTTAAAAAAATAAAATTTTTATTCTTAGAATTATTTTCTTTTTAAATGATTAAAAAAGTTTCATTGATTATTTTTTCATTTATATGAAAACTTTACAATTATGCTTATTTTCTTAAAAAAGTTTAGATTTAAATTTTTATTCATCTCAGATATACTTTTCATTTTTTTAAAAAAAATTACTTCTTCAGTATTTATAAAAATGGAATTTTAATCTACTGAGAAAAATAGGCGAGAGGATATAAATTTACCATTTAATTTTTAAAATAATTTTTAATTTAATTCGTAAATATTTTTTTAAATCTTTAACATCATTTTATTTTTATTTAAAAAATAAGCTTATAAGTTTTTTATAAGAAAATTCAAATATCCCATAGACATCTTAGGAAGTATCCAAAATTTCTTTAATTCTCTTATAAAAGTTTTATTTTGAATTTTTTTATTATAATTGAGTTATTTTATTAAATTTTCGCGTATTTTTTTTGAAAAAGCAAATAAAAATCATACCATGCAAAAAATGTTCTTTAATAACTGATAAGTAAACTTAGATTTTTGATAGATAGGAAATGTATAATAATTAGACATTTTTTTTAACAAAAGTTCAATGATAATAATTATAAACTTAACTTTATGCTTTGAATCTTAGGATAAATAATAAATATATGAAATGTTTAAGAAAATATTATTAATTAGTTTCATCTGAAGTATTATCAAAAAGGAAAAAGTCAATAATTTAAACTCACAGCTTTACTTAAACAGAGTTCTCATCTGTCCAGAAATAAGAATTGGAGTTTTATAATAATTGTTTTTCTTAAAATTATTAGACAAATATAGAAAAGAAGTCTGAATTGAATATTAAGCTAAGAAGTACAACATGATATTTAAAAAATTAAGTAGAAATGATGTTTGTTATAAGTAGGAAGCTTAAATTTCTTTAATAGTCTAACTTCCTTGATTATGACTAAACAAAATGAATTATTTAATTGTAACTCAAGAATTGTCGAAATGCATTTCAAATCTAAGATCTTTTAAATTCTTAATTAAAATCTTGATATAGAATATTTATATTTATGAAATAAGTCTGAATAATACATAAACTATACAAGAAGATTTAGTGGTAAATAAGTTTAAGTAGAACTCTGCTAAAAATAAGTAAAAGTTGAAAAAATGATGATGTATCTAATATTAAAGTATTGAAATATTTAGCAAGGTTGTTTTAAACTGAAGCAAACTTTGAAACAACTTCTTATGGAACTATATCTGATATAACTTAGATTTAACTTGATAATTTTTCTTAAGAACTACAAAACTTAAGATAAAATAATTACAAATTATAAGATGCTTATAATGCATTGAATATTCAGTATGTTTAATTGATCAATGATTATGAACGAGAAACTTAAAGGAAATTCGACGATTATTCTAGAATTTCAGACTTTCAGAAATAGTAATAGCAAAGATATAGTTAGCAAATGTTAAAATCTTTAAAACTTAATTATTCTACTTAAACAATTCAATTAAGTGATTTATATAATCATTAGTAAAACTTTTAAATAGATACTTCAGAATTTATTACAAAAAATGACTATATCTCAAATACGTAAAATTAGAAAGAAGTAATATAGATGGAAAAACAAGTTATCGAGATGTTCAACCAAAATCAGAGATATAGAGACCTATGTAGCCTGATTCTTTGGTTTATAATATAAATGATGAAGAATTACTAAGGAAGTATAATTTTAGAAGCAAACAATTCAATTCGTTCTTAGAATAAAAACATTGATAAAAATAGAATTTTTTTACAACTATAGAAAACAGTTTTATTACACTATCATGTAAGTTAAATCGAGCTATGTATGATGGGAATAATAATAATAAAATTAAGTTTGGCAATCTTGGAGGAATTTCACCTCTTCCTTCCGATCGCCGGATTGCTCCGGGATTATGTAAAAATGTTTAAAAATTTGATATCCTCTCTCTCACTTGGTCTTATTGTCTTCGGTTTCATCTTTCATTCTGTTCTGATTTCTTTCTATAGATCCCAAGTTCATTAATATAAAGTCTTTCTCTATCTCTTCTTTATTGCAGTTGACGTTTTTTCCTTTATTGCGCTTGTAATTTTCTTTGCTTTGTTCAGTATTAATTCTTGAAACTTAGGAATTTCTTGCATCTTCTTCATAAATGTTCTCCCGAATTACAATAGTAACATCTTTTCTGAATTCTTTTAGGCTTTCTTGTTTCTTCCTTCTCAATCACCATTGGATCACTTCTTTGCTCTTTTTACTCTATTTGTCGTAGCAGTTTCTCTTCTATTCTTTCAAGTTTATTGTCCAGTTTTGTCTGTTTCTGAAGCTAATCCCGGTATTAGCTACTCTGATCTTGTGATATGTTCCAAAAAGCGCTTAGTTCTTTTTCCTAGGACATGAGTCTTGATTCTATTCCTTCTGCTAGGTTAAACTGTTGCATTAGCTTCTCATTGTCCTTCTTTAGTTTCTTGATCTCTTCCTGGAGATTTAGTACTACTTTGATAAGCTATTCCATGCTCATCTGGCCAGAAGGATTAAATTCTGATACCTCCTGGTGCAAAGCAGACTTCGTCTGCTTTCTGGGTTTCTCCTGAGACGTTGGGTTGATTGCATGGGTGATTTTCTTAGATTACTTCTGTTCTTCTTGAACTTATGTTCTGGATTATTAAGAAAAAGGTTAGGGTTAAGTAAAAAAAGCCTGGCTGAGAGTGGCTTTTGGTTTCCTCTCCTTCTTGGAGGTGATGTAGAAACCTTTTTTGAAGCCTTCCATTTTTTAATTTATAACGTTTGATGGAAATTAAATAGCAATTAGAATAGATAGACAATTAATATAAGAATATGACTAATTTACCTTATTTATTATTATATGTTATAGAAATTAAGTTCGCTATGTATCTAATTTATTACATATATAAATTCATAATGGTTAGAAATTTTTATGCATTTTTTGATATAGGACTTAAAGGAAAATCGCAAATAAATTAAAAAAAATTAATCTTGATTATACGTGTATTAATGATAATAATAATAAGACTATATTTAAACGGAAACCTAATTTAATAGGAGTTTTTGAAAGAATACAGAGATCTAGTTAAAGAATGTACGCAAATACAAACAAATAAATAAATAAAAATAGGACATATTAATATAAATTCTATAGCTAGTAAATAAGTTGGATTATAATAGTTTATTTTAGATAATGATTTTGATATTTTTTCTATTAATAAAACTTAACACAAGATCCTTATAATCCAATAATCCTTTAATAATATTGAACTTATTTTCAAAATGACAATACTAGAGCACGTGGAGTATGTTATTAATCAAAAAATAACTTGACTCTTGCCAAAATTATATTGATTTTCAAATTTTCCAAGACATTTTGTATGTATAAGTGTTGAGAAATTAACAATGGCATCTTGCAATTTGCCCACAAATGAAAAATCAAATATAATTAAGAGTATTTCATATGAATATCTAAGCAATATCATAATTTTTAATAATCAAAATCCTACTATTCTCTGTGGCAACTTTTACGCTTTAATTCCTAATTAAGGCAATAATTCATCACGAATCAATGATAATAATTTAAGGTTAATGGATTTGATAGAAGCAAATAATCTATTAGTTTAAATGATTAGTAAGCCAATACTTTTATTCATAGAGTAAACAACTAAAACTACTGTAATGACTATTTCATAGCAACACAACATTTAAATTTTGATGAATTCACTGATTTTAGAGTTTTTCTGATTCAGGACTACATTCTGATCATCTGCCTAAAAGTATAACTTTGAAATTTGATTTAAAAAGATTTGATTAATAATAGGAGCAGAGATTGTTGCTTAAAATTTCAAAACTTTAAGACCTAAATACAAAAAAACTACTATTAAAGTCTCTTTGTAGGATAATATTACTAATTTTAATTGATTAATCAAGATGATGTTGAGAGCTAGTATAATTTTATTTGTGACTTAATTACTTATAATGCTTATATAGCTATTTGATTGCAAAATTAGAAAAGCAATTATTATAGATTGCCAAGTTATTTAACTTACTTATTTATCTAAGCTAAAAAAGACATTTTTTCATATTAAAATAGCTGTCTAGATTAAAAATAAATCATATAGGATTATTTATACTATTTTTGAAAGTGAAAAAATAAAAAGCCAAGAAAGTATATTATGATCTTAATAAAGATACTTAAGTAATGTTTAAATAAGCTAAGAATTTAATAAATCCAAAAATTCGTAACTAAACGAATTACAATTAAAACTAGCAGTAATTATTTATTAACAGTTGAGAAGCTCTAGTTTTTAATAAGCATTCAAATCTTAGTTAAGAAGAAATAGAATTTTCCAATAATAAGATAGATGGAATATATAAAAATAAGTCTTTTACCAACAACTATTAATTGAGTCATTTTTAGATTACGCCTCTTTTTTCGGATCTTTTAATTAAAAAAATAATATCTTAACTAGCAAACAATAAAGCCTCAGGTTGTGATGGTCTTAAAGCTGAACTTATTAAATATGGAGGATAAGAATTATATAAAATAATTACTTGTTTTATAAATAATATGTTAAGAACGTTTAATATACTGAATAATTTGAAAAAAGGTAATATACTTCCTATTTTCAAATAAGGAAGTAAAAATATTTGAATTAATTGGCGACCTATTGCTTTGCTAAATTGTTTGTTAAAAATTTATGATAAAGCAATTATTTAAAGACTTTATAATTATATATATGAACGAAATATTTTACACTCAGCTTATTTTGGATTTCTCCGTAAACGTCCTACTACTTAATTAATTTGAATTTTTTAATAAATCATTGATTTACTTCGTATATAATCAAGAAAGAAATAATTAATTGCTACTTTAATTGATGTTGAAAAAATGTCTTATAGTATGCAAAGGAAATTACTTTTTGATTATTTAAGAAGACTGAGGTTTCCATTAAACTGAATTCTTGCTCTAGAATCATTTTATAACAATATTGATGCTAAGTTTATTATAAGTATAAGTATAAGTTGTTAATGTTAGAAAAGTTTTCAATTCTATCATGAACTGAATTTTTAAATCTTATCTACTTGTAGATGGGTTTATTAAACTGGTTTTCCTTCCAGCTTTGCAACACAGGTCTTTAGTTGCCTTGAGGGTAGCTTAATGCATTCTAAGTTTTAATTTTATAAATATATCCGTTAGGGCTGCAATACATTTTGTCTAATCTTTCTTATTAAAGTCTTGCTCTAGCCCTTTGTGCTGCTAGGTAGTTCTGCTATAGTCGATATTATTTATTTCAATATTGCTATTGAACCTACCTGAATTTTTTGCACTGGCGGAACAAATGTCAGATGCTGCCGCATTGTAAACATTTCTTAACAGGTCTTTTTGCAGCCTAGTTCTGAACATTGTGGCTGAGAGGCTGAACCGGTTCAATTTCCATCATAACTTACCTCACAGCTGGCACTGGATCATTTTAAATCTTCGGTACTGAGACCGTTTTCTAAATGTCGTCGATCCTGCCATTTGTTATTTTTTATTAATGGGACTACTCTTCAGTCATATTTCACATAACCTGTAGCTCCCGTTCGGAGTTGATAGCTCGTTGATCAGAAAGTTGAGCCTCCGTCTCAGCATAAACTCTGAGCTATTGCAGCTCCTATTTAAGTTTGGCAACCTCCTTGACTAAGTTCAAACCCAACTATTTGTAGTCTATTTCTTCCTCTTCTTCAAGAAGGACTTAGTCAATGGCAAAGGAGCGAACTTACGTTTCTTATTATTCCTTAGGTTGCTCTTAGACCACTAAGGTTCTGGGTAAGTGCTAGATTCTTTTGCTTGGTTAAGTTTGTACAGTTTACTAGCCACTCTTCTACTCCTCCTTCTTGGCGGGAGTAGGATAAAAGCCTTTTCTCAATCCGGAACTTTACATCTTTTTTTTTATGCTAAGTTTATTATTGATGGATATCTTACTAGAACAATAAAGATTAATAATGGTGTTCTATAAGGAAGTAAACATGGTCCTGTACTTGCATTTCTATACTATGACATTGTAATAAGATATTTAGAAGATAATTCAAAGAAACTAGGATTTAATGTTTGTTTCAGATCTTTCGATGTGCGAGGTTTTGCTGACGATTTAATTGAATTTGCAGATTCCTAAAAAAATGCCAAAAAACTATTAAAAACCACAATCAATATTTTTACTTGAGTAAGACTTAAAATAAATGCAAAGAAATGTGAAAAAATTTAATTTTTGAGTAAAAAGAGAAAGAAAGTGAAATTAACTTAAACATTAATCGAATTCCAAGCACATAGAAAGACTCAATCACTTATCTAGGTTACAAATTGGTAACAAGTAAAATTATAAAAAGCACTGTGAAGAAAAGGTTTCTTTTACAGGAAAGCAATTTTGAAAACGACTGCTGTACTTTCCAAATATGACATTGTATCTCCAATTAGTTATCAAAACCTTTGTAGAACTTTCATTTTACCCAAAGTAGAATACGGAAGCAATATAATTCCTTGAGCAGTAAAGTCAGGAATTAAAGGAATGATTAGAAAAGTTACTAGATCTTAAAGATTTATATCAAGATTAGCTTTCAAATCTTCTTAATCTTTATTTAATGAATATTGTTTTATTAATCTAAAATGACTTTCATTTATCCACTCTTCGACATAAAAATGTATGCGTTTTTACTGAAAATTAACTCGCTCCAGCTAGAAAAATCCTAATTCAGATATAGCCTTTTTACTTGAAAAGTGTAATAAATTTAGCCTTCCCTACAAGAAATATATAGATAAAAGCATTGAAAAATATGATTTAGATATTTAAAAAAACTTATGACTTCAAAGAGTTTAATAAGCATCTCAATATTTAAATCTAAAAAATATTCTTCTAAGAATGTCTTTAAAGGAATGCAGTAATGAGAACAGCAAAAAGATTTATAAATTAAATAGAAAGTAATTAAAATGCTTTCCCTTTAATAACATACACCAAATACAATAGACATCTAGTCCAAGAAACTATTTCAATCTATAAACTAAGGACTTATACTTATAATTTTTAATATGAACTGAATCAACGAAATGTCGAAACATAATTCAGCTAACTTTGTTTATGCATATATGAATTTGATACATTTGAGCACATTTTCCAATGTAATTTTTATTCAGACATTTTTAAGAATTTTAATAAACATAAAATAATTACTGGAAAAGATTAAAGAAGATTAATTTTATATGACAAAAACTATATTAATCAATAATTTACAAAAAGTAAGATGATTAAAGTAGAAAAATACATAAAAATATTCCATCAATAATTATTCAGAAGAAGACTAAAGATTTTTAAAGACTAGAGTGAAAAAGTAGATCCTATTAAAAGAAAATAATAAATAGATTAAATGAACTAATCGAATCCTTACCAAGATGAGAATGAAAGAGAGCCGTGATTGAAAACGCAGAAACTTTTAAATTTAACATAATTTGCATGATTATTCACCAATAATTATGCAGTTATGTTTCAATATTTCAAATATTGGAACTTTTATAGTTTATTATTAATATTATTATATATTATTTTTAAAACCGCCATAGTTGTTCGAAGGTGAACAACAAGGCCATCTTCATCAGAGGTTGGGGAAGTTAAGTACCCATAATCGACTTTATGTCTTCCTCTGCTTTGGTTTGGCCTCGAGACATAAGATTCTTAGACCTTCGACACTGGCTTGGCTTAGTTTATTTTTAATTCTGGAACGAAAAATAAATAATATTGCGAGCTTCATCAGAGGTGGGGAATTTAAGTACCCATAATTGACACATGTCGTCCTCTGCTTTGGTGATACAATGAGACACAATCCTGCCATGTCCTTGGACCTTCAGCAAGTATTAAAGATTACGAGTATTCTAAAATTATATCAGTATTGAATATTTTTATCAGTACTGAATAATTATACTAGTATTGAACAAGGTCTACCAGTATCTGATAATTTTATCAGTAAGAAACATTCTTGTCAGTATGAAACATTTTTTTTAAAGAGCTGCGCACCAACGAGAGTGCTACGAGCTCTATAATCAAATTTATTTATTTATAAATTTTATTTTCATTTAACATAGTTAGTTATTTTATGTCTCTTTATTTTAGATTATAAATGTTTTAAAAAAATGTGACAATCTATTTAAAAAGTATTTAAAAAGTTTTTAGTTCTCCGATTTACTCTAACAGATAAAATAAAATTTATTTTTAAATATATTCTTCTCTTTATTTCTCTTAAATAAAAAAATATCTTAAATCCTTTTAAATAGCAGAAATTTTGCTTTAAATTTAATAAATTTGGTCAAAAGTAAATTTATAAGTTTTAGATGTAATTTTAAATATTTTTTTCTTGATTTTTAAATATAAAAATAAAATTTAGAGATAAAAAATAAAAAAATGAATTTCTTAAATTTTAAATTATTTACACAACAAACTTACTTAACTATTATTAAAAATGATTAAATTAATTTTTAAAGAAAGCATAAATAAAAAATTAAAGATCTAAATGTTTTTTAATTTAAAAGGACTATTTTATTTTTTAACTATCTTTCCTAAAATTAATTTAATCTTTTTAAGCAGTATTTATATTAAAAATATACAATTCAAATATATTCTTTAAAAATATTTTATGGAATTTTTATGAATTTGAAAATGATTCTTAATTTCGTTTATTCAAAGTAGAATATAATCATTATAAATAAAGAAATAAAGAACAAAGAGCTTATTCTTTAAAATGTTTGCTTTAAATATGAAAGACAAAAAATGCTATTTTCTTTTAAAAATTATTAAAAATAGGTTTTTTAAGTTTTATTCATAAGTTATTAAAATAATTTTTTTTTTCTAAAAAATATAAAAATTTATAAAAACTAAAATAAACTAAAATAAAGTTTAGAACAAATAATTAGTAAAAATAATATCACATAGTTTTTTATGCTTACTTTAAAAATAGAACCTCTTAAATTAATAATATAGATAAGTTACCTAAATATAAGAAGTTTCATTTTCATGAAATATAATAATTAATTTTATTATCTATCTTTATTTATTGCTAGTATTTTCTTTTTTCTATTAATAAAAATTATCTTTATAAATAGGAGATTACCATTTTAAAAATAATTATTTATAATTTTTTAAAGGCTGAAATATAAACTTCCTTATTATTAAAAAGATAAAAATTAAAAAGGATGTTATATAAATAAGATATGGCAAAAATTAGATTATTTAAACTTGATTTTACAAAAATTTATTTATCTTTTAAAAAATTTAAATAAAAAGTTGCGTGTGTAATCAAAATTAACTTTTTTATAATTTTTTTATTTTAATTAAGATTAAAAATTAAAAAAATAAAACTTTTTAAAATAATAATGAATAAAAATTAAAAGTTTATTATCTAAAAAAGATGAAAATATGCAAGAATAAATCTAATAAGAAATTTAAAGTCATTTTATCAAATTTCAATAAACTCCATTAATAAAAAAATATTAAAAAAATTGCAGATTAAAATAAAAAATAAATCGAAAAACATCTCCTTTTAAGTATAAACGTATCTCTTTAAAAATATGAGATCAGAAGTATTAAAAAATATTATAAAAAAATTAAATCCAAAATAATATATGTCTGTAACTTTTTATTTGATAAATAAAAAATTTTCAAAAAAGTTAAATAATAAAAGAAATTATATTAATAAAATAAATTATTTAAACGTATCCTTTCATCTAAATGATTCATATAAAAAGAGAAATTTAATAAACTTGCTCTTTATAATTATATAACTGATCACTTTTAAATTATCAGTTCTTCTTCTGCTTTTTTTGCCTTAAATAAAAACGAATTTCTTGTTATGATTAATTTTACTATTATTTCAAATTTTTCAGCACGCATTTTTTTAAAAACTTTAATACAATTTTGAAAATAGCTTAAACTAGCTTTTTACTAGAGTTGCTATAAGCAAATATATTTTCGATCAAAAGTTTTTTAATACACTTTCTTCATAAACATTCACACATATTTTTTAGTCGCTTTGAAGTGTACTTTAATATTTTCATGAACTAAAGATGTTATCTAGCACAGAAAAATAAAATCAAACAGTTTAAATGAGACATTCGAATTTTCGCATTCTCTTGCATATACAAATAATTTTTTCTTTTAAACTAATTTTAGATAATTTGCAATAAAAAATCAAAAATTTTCATCTTCTCTTTAAATATTTAATATTATTGTTTTCTTCGCAAGAAGAATTTGCTAGTTTGAATAAATAATATGAGCTAATAAGGCTCAAACAAAATATTTTATAAATAAATGTCCCTAAAATAATATTCTGCTATCTTTAGGACTAAAACTTAAAAATAAACTTAAAAGTAAACTATTCTTACTTTCTCAAGAATTTGAAAATGTGTTTATTAAATTTTTTAAAATAAAAAAGAAATATAAATTTTATAATTTTGTATGCTTTTACAGTTTTTTTAACTTTTAATCTATTTCTTTTCCTTTTCAGTAACAAATAGTATACAAATAATTCTTATTGCTTCTTTTCGATATTATTTAAACAAATATACGTGATGTCGATATTTTCTTTATTAATTAAGAAGTTTGATAATTTATAGACTAATTTCAGAAAAAAATTATGATGTAATAATTTTTTTAATTTTAAATTGATCTTTAGATAAACTGTATAAATAGAAAGCAGAACAAAAATGTTTATTTTAATCTGTAAACATTTTTACAAATATCTAAAAAGTGAAAGAGGTCAGAACGTCTAAAATTTACCTATGTAGAAAAAAATTAAAAATTATTAAAATGTTTAAATAATATTTATAAAATTTAAAAGATACGAGCATGTCAAAAATAATTTATTTAGAAAAAATAGCAGTATTTTATTATAATTAAAAAAAAGTACATACGCAAAGGAAAATTTTATTAAATTTATGTAATTTTTTTTGCTAATTTTTTTTTTCGTTTACTTTTTTTTATCTTCTTCAACTAATTTTAGATACTAATTTTTTTTCGAAATTTATTTTTCTTATCTAAGATAAAGAAAATTATTTTCGATCATCAGTTTATTAAATAATTAGGATAATTTAATTCTTATTATTTGCAATAAAGATTTTTTGCTTTTTTTATTAAATTAGTTTATTTATTAAAACGAAGTCTTAAATTAGATTAAGATTTTCAGTTTTAGATTTAAATAAAAATTGATCTTAGTTTTACTTAAAATTAATTCTATAAATTCTGATCAAAATATAATGTATTTTTTAATAATTTATCAAAATTTTGTTAAATACTCTTTTTTAATAATTTCATTTAACTTTGATGAATTTGGTTCGAAAATTATTTTTAACATACTATTTATTTAGAGACCGTTTTTATATTATTTGTTATTACTATTATTAAATTTATTTAAATAGAGTTTAATAATATTTTAGGTAGTATTAATTAAATGTTTTATTTATGATTTAATAATATTTATTTATAGCTATTTTAAATAAATTTATAAAATTAATATGAGAAAATACTTTTCGAGGTTATGTTTTCATTATTAATATTTCTGTAATACTATTCGATAAAAAGAATACATAAATGATTATTATAAAAAATGTACTTCTGATTAATTAAATGTTAATAAAATTTCCTATGAATATTCATTGATTGCCTCTTTTTTAGTTATAATTTAAAGTTTTATAATGAATTTAAAGATTTTATTTGATAATTTTTTTAATTATATGTCTCTATTAAGTTTTAAAACATTACGTTAGTAGAGTAAGACTTTTATAAATAAATTGGAATTTATATTTCAGTCAATTATTTAAATTGTAAAAATTTAGTACATAAGAATCTTGATTAAAAGATAAAAAGATTATTAAATATTTACCTTAGAGAATTTAACTGTGAACTAATTTTCTTCTATTAATCTACTTTTATCAAAAATAGATATATGATTTTTTATGAAAGATTAAATTAAAATAATTTTATGCTTAAACTATGATTAAATCAATAGTTTCTATTACATTTAGGATTTTTAATATGTCACTCTCATTAAGTCCATTATAAGAAATTTAGAACATTTTATTAAGTAATTTATTTGTTTTGAGAATTAAGTAAATTTAAATCTTTAACGATGTTTTATAATATATTAGATATAATAGATTTAATTAAGATACATTATATTTTAATGAAAAATTTCAATTAAATTCAGGGCGCTTAGATTTTTTACCTTTAACTTAGTGGTTTATAGTTAATGTTAATTTTTTTATGACGAATTTAAAAAACTATTTTTTTAAGGTAACTATATCTAAAATGTTCTAAGCGTTTTTAAAGATTAACAAAATCTTATTTTTAAATAGCTATATATATAACAACTAATGTCTTTATTTTTACTTCAACTAAGATTCTAATTTTGTTTTATTTTTTATTTTTGATATAAAGTTCTTTTTGTTTTAGTTCTGAATATTTTCAATTTAAATTAAGTAAGAGCAATATTTTTATTTTAGATAGATTCAGATTTTTTATGCTTTAGTTTTTAACTTATTTTTCAGATACAGTTTTTTCTATTTACTTAATTATTAAATCTTTTAAAATTTATAAATTTTTATTTTTTTTTATTTTCAAAAACAGAGTATGTATTTTTTTAAACTAGATCTTAATTTATTTAAAAAAAATAAATACAAAATCTAAGAATATTATTATTTCTCATTCGAATTCTTTTTAAAATTAGGTAAGCAAAATTCATTTTATGTAAATTTAAAACTCATTGAAAACCATTCTAGATATTTTTAAGATGATTATGCTAAAAATTGCATTAAAAAAAAAAAAATAAGAAATTTAAAACGATAAAAAAAAATCTTTATTTTTCATATTTTCTAAAAAAAATTTAAATTTTAAATGATTTTCTTAGATAAAAATATTTGCAGACATAAAAATTTTTGAAAAAGATTTATTCCGTCCCGAAAATCTCTTGCAGTGTAAAAAGCTGAGCAAAAAAACAAAAATAAAATTTTTGCTTTTTTTAACTTATATCCTTTTTGAATTTAAGTCCAGAAAATTAAGCTTTGCTTTTTATATAAATCCGAAAAAAATAACTTTGTATTGAAAAAAAATAGACTGAATCCAAAAAAAAAATTGGACCTTTTTTAAATTTTGAGCTGCTTATAAAAACTTTTTTCTACAACTTTTGTCCTAAAATTACTTTATTCCGTTTTTCCTTTTGAAAAACTATTTAAATAAAAAAATCATTTACACATTATTCAGTTCTTATTAAAAAATATCAATAAAAATATATTTTTACTTTTTACATTAACCTTATTCCCATTCCAAAAATTTTATCCCGACTCACGCAAGTTTGTTCCGTCCCGAAAATCTCTTGCAGTGTAAAACGCTGAGCAAAAAAACAAAAATAAAATTTTTGATTTTTTTAACTTATATCCTTTTTGAATTTATGACAAAAAAATTAAAAATTTTTTAATTTTAAAAATCCGAAAAAAATGTTCATGTTAAAAAATCAAAAAAAATTGAAATTAAAAACAAAAAAAAATTACGGAAATTTTAACCGCTTATTAAAAAAAATCCATTTCTAAATTCTCTTTCGAAAACAAATTTTGTATTTAAAAAAAAAAAATTTAAAACTTTTTCTAAATAAAATCTCTAAAATAACTTTTATTCCGTTTTTCCTTTTGAAAAAAAATTTTTAAATTAAAATCCATTTTTCATTTTTCAGTCCTTATTCAAAATTTATCACCAATCATACACTTAAATTTTTTTAATTTCCCCTGTTACCATTCAAAAAAATATCCCAATTCACGCAAGGTTGGTCCGTCACAAAAAATCTCTTGTAGTGCAAAACGCTGAGCAAAAAAACAAATATAAAATTTTTACAAATTTTGGATACTTAAAATACAAATTCAAATAATAAAAATATTAAAAGAAACAAATACAATAAAAAAAAAATAACATAATACTAAAAAAAAAAATAAATTAATACTAAAAAAAATATACTCAAACACTTTAAAAAATTTCCTTTTCACTTTTTTAACATGCTACTTTAATTAATAAAAATACTTTCTAATAGAACAAAATCTAAAAAAAAAATTAAACCTAAAATTAAAAAATTTTTCGAAAAAATTTCTTAAATAACTTAAAAAAAATTCAGAATTAATTCATAAAAAAAATTTTAAACTTAATTCTAAAAAAAAAATAAAAAAAAAATCTATCCATAAAATTCAACATTTTTATATGCCTAATACTCCCTAAAATTTTTAAATTAAATTCTTAATACTTTAATATTAATTTTACTTGATAACCACATTCTAAAATATCGAAAATAATTCAACAAAATTATTCAAACTAAAATTATTTTAAATATTATATACTTACAACTAAAACTTAAGAAATAAATTTTAAAACTAAATTATAGCCTTTTATTAATAATCACATTCAAACTTTATCCAACTATACTCACCCACTTCACAGTCATTTTACAATATTTATTTATTACTCTAACTTCCTAAACTACTCCTTAACTACATCTTTCTAAAATTAACACTCCTTACTGATATTAAACAAATATACAATAACATAATATCCAAATACTTAGAAACTATACTTGTAATTGTAATATTATATATATTATTATTACTTAAAAAAACACTTACTTATAGAGTAAACTTATAAATACATACTCTAAAATATACTTGCTCTAAAGTATACTTACTACCTTTATTAGAAAATAATAATAAATATAGATATTTTTTAATTCTTAATTAAGTAAAGTTTTAATTTGTTCGTAAAGTCCTTCACTCTCAACTCCTCACTACATAACAAAATATTATTCCCTTACATCCTAAATATTTATTTAAAAACCTCCTTACCCCCTTATAATGTTAATATAACTTACATTCTATATTAACCATAAAATTACACTTACCGCCTAAATCAATTTTAAAACCATTACGATCTGAAAATAACCTATTAAAAAATACTTACATACTAAAATAGAACATTACATTCTATATGTAACCTTAAACTTTAACTTACCAACTTAAGTGTTAATTATTAAAATGAAACTTACCTTCTTAAGTGTTAATTATTAAAATGAAACTTACTTTCTTCATTTTCACCTTAAACTTTAACTTACTCCCTTCATTTTCACCTTAAACTTTAACTTACCATCTTCATTTTCACCTTAAACTTTAACTTACTCCCTTCATTTTCACCTTAAACTTTAACTTACTCCCTTCATTTTCACCTTAAACTTTAACTTACTCCCTTCATTTTCACCTTAAACTTTAACTTACTCACTTCATTTTCGCTTTAAACTTTAACTTACATGCTTCATTTTCACTTTAAACTTTAACTTACAATCTTCATTTTCACCTTAAACTTTAACTTACATTCATTATTTTCACCTTTAACTTTAACTTACATTCTTCATTTTCACCTTAAACTTTAACTTACTCCCTTCATTTTCACCTTAAACTTTAACTTACCAACTTCATTTTCACCTTAAACTTTAACTTACCAACTTCATTTTCACTTTAAACCTTAACTCACATTCTTCATTTTCACCTTAAACTTTAACTTACTCCCTTCATTTTCACCTTAAACTTTAACTTACCAACTTCATTTTCACCTTAAACTTTAACTTACCAACTTCATTTTCACTTTAAACTTTAACTTACCAACTTCATTTTCACCTTAAACTTTAACTTACATACTTAAGTGTTAATTATTAAAATGAAACTTACCTAAATTAAGTAATAATTATTAAAATGAAACTTACTCCCTTTAATCGTAAATTTAGTAAAACCGATACTTACATGCTTAATCATTATTAAATACTAACTTACCATCTAAATATTATACTTAATACTTACTCCCTATTATTGATATTATTTAAGACTTACATCCTTTTAAATATAGTAAATCTTAAACTCACCTTTCTCTTTATTAAAGTTATAAAATCTATTTACTGTCTATATTATTGTAAGAAAATTAAATTTGAACTTACTAAATTCCATTTGCAACCTCTCACCATTCAACAAATTTTAACTCGCTACTGTTTGACCATCATTCAATATAACCTTATTCTTAACGATACTCAAACCGTTAGGCAATAAACCAGTTTAAACATAGATCTATTGCTTTATCTAACCGATAGTAGTCTCTTGTTTTACTGATAACGATACCGTTTTATTATTTGGCGATACGATAGTTATCTAGATGTCCTATAGCTTAGTAGGGATATTTTGAGGTTATTGAATCTATTAAGGCTATATCACTTAAGGCTTTACTCGCTACTATTCGATTTACTTAACTTGCAGAGATGATAACTGCTATTACTGACTTTAGATTTAACTACTCAAGTTTTAGATCTCATTCCTCAAGTAATTATTTTCCTATGTCACTTAAGTTAGATTAAACTTGCAAGAGTCTAGCTCCTCAAAAACTTTAACCGATACCTGATTGCTCTTCTAGATGATTCTTTAAACATCAGCTATCAACTTGGAAACTTATTGCTCACTCTATGGAAATTCTTAACAGATGATCTACTACTAACTGCTCCCTTTTTTATCCATCATCTATTTCTACATTTTGAAAAACCTCAACTGTTCTTAGATTTACTTATCCTGCTAAATCAACTGTCTTTGTAAGCTGATATTCTCCTTAAACAAATAAGTACTCACGTGCTTTATCAACTACTAGATGAAAAGACTGTAAACCTTGGACAATTAAGTTTAAGCTTGACGTAAGCTTGACGATTGATTCTATAACATCGATATATTTCCCATGAGGTTCTTTTATTCAAGACGCTTGAGTAACTAAGTGTCTTCCTGAAGTTTTAAAGGATGAATTTTATGAACTTTTTAGCAATTTTAAATAACACATATGATTGCCTAACTTTTCTAATACTAATCATGGACGCAAGTATAGCATATGTTGTGTTTGCAAGGTAATGAAATTGGAATTTTCATCGCCCCATTAAAATCTCCTTGACACTAAAGACATTTAGTATTCTAGGACATTTCAGATTACATTATTAATTTTTTTTAAAACTTTTCCTTTTAAACAAAATCCACGTATATATACGTTAAATAATAATAATAATAAAAGATGAATATAAAGAAAATATTATAATATAATTATTTTTAAATGGATCTTAGTAATTTGAAAACTATCCTCTGCCTTCGCATGTCACTCAAATCGGCAGTAGATAATAATGAACAGCCAAAGACATGAAGGAGCCTTCTCATCTCACCCCAAAAATACGCTGGAAACTATAATGTACTAAAGCACTAAAAAATAGTATTACTTCTGAAAGTAAACAAAACACTATAAGGAGGAATGGAAAGACAACAACAAATCTATAACCAAAAAAACAAGAGACAATATATGAAGAAACTAACGGCTCTAGCAACATTACAAAAGAATGAATATGAAGAAATTGTCCAAATAGTAGGCATGAATAATCAATAGGATCTGCAAACTGTGCATGAAAATGCTCAGTAAAACTTCTCCAAATGAATAGGAGTCGCTTACTTTAACTCCTACCTTTAACAGGCATACGGCAATCAAAACATAAATAATTAAATTATCGGTTAAGATGAAGCAATCCAAGAATTTTTTAAATAACTGAAATAGAATTACGATTAAAACATTGCAAGGGTTTAAGTCCTACAAACAGGAATAGTACTTATAGCATTTAAAAACTCAGAAGCATATGAACAGTTTGGACAAAAAACTAAATGGAAATATAAGAAGTTGGTTATACCAATTGAAAAAAGAAATATAGACTAATATTAAAACTACTCAAACTACCCAGTGCACTATAACCTAGATATTGACTTAACAACGGCCCAAATGGAAGTACAGCTAACAAAATTTTGTAAAATTATCTAAACGGTCATTAATACCTACGAAAATACAACCTGATTAAATGGCAAAATAACTGTATACTTGCAACTTGAAAGACAAGAAGACACTTAGAAAATCTCAAACTCAATAAAAATTCTGGACAAGACGGTTAGACTAAATCACCCAGCTATATGAAAATGCGAGAACTGTTAAGCAGTAGGGCATAGCACATATCAGTGTAAAAGAAGGGAATCAATCTAAGCAATTATAAAGGATGCAGAAAATCTTCAGAACAATGTGATGTAGATTGAGCTAAGTAGCAATTCTTTGCAGGATGTGAAAGAAGAAGCAAAAATAGGAATTAAAAAAGAAGAACAAGTTATGTAAGAGAATCCTAAGTAATTTCCTAATAATCAATAAAATAATATTCCTAATTTTAAACAAAATGGAATTATTTCTAATCTCATGAGCTTCTAGTACAAGCTTTATAATGCAAGACAAATTTCTAAAGCTGACGAAAAATGTTAAGAAGAGTGATATATAGCTACAAGAATAAATAAAATAAGTTGTAAGATAAAAGAAATATCTCACTTAAAAAACACATAGAAAACCAAAGCTGAACTCCAAAACACTGATGAAACTAAAGAACTAATCAGTAATAATCTCGATAGAAAGCATATACTTGAATTTAAAAAAAGAATAAAACCCTTGAAGACTATGGATTTAATTCTTAACAAATAATTTCACAAAATGGCCTACGAAAAGTTGAACAAGTAATAGCACCAAAAATCAACATCACAGGCGACTAATCTAATATAGAACAAGATTAAGATTAAATCAGCCATACCCAAATAAACTCAATAGATAACTCTTCTCAAATAGAATGAGAAAGAATAAATTTAGGCACCTCCAATATAAGAGGAATAAGATCAAACAAAGCTTAACTACTAAAGTTTATGGAAGAAAAAATGATAGATATTATGGCGTTATAAGAAATACATGTAGCGTAATTCGAAGATATGCCACAACTATTTGGATTCAGAGCGTGTATAAAGTTAGACACAAATCATAGTAAAGGAGTAGCACTCTATATCAGAGAAAAATGACTAGATAGAGTAAAAGAAATAGAAATAGAGGGTCTCAACTAAATAGAATTATACCAGGGCAGTCGTATAATAGGTATAAATCTGGATAGCAGATTAGCAATAATAAACATTTATGCTCCGACAACCTAAGAGTAAGTACAACTGGATATTTTCTATGACGGATTACGACAATTTGTACACACAGCAATCGGCCTAGGACTTCAAATAATAGTAGTGGGTGATTTCAATGCTCACATACCATAATCTCTACCAAATGAACTAAATATAGCAGGGTAACATTTACTAAATTTTATGCAAGAATTTGATCTGACATGCAAAGACCCAACACAAGATCCAACATACATCACAATTTAAGGTAAAAGCAAATTCAAAATTGACTATTTCTTAACAGATCCATTTATATCACCCAATATCATTAGCACTTAATTTTAACAACGCAGAACAATAGGAGATCATCAACCTGGAAGATTAATATTACAAATAGTTAAAAAAAGTCGTGAATATATATAGAAAAAGAGAATTTGATTTATAAAACTCCAACAAGAATTGGTCTAAGAAAAATTTCAGAAATAGTTTGAGGAAACAGACATAAATCAGTTCTCACATCTAAGCACTGAAGAATTTTATGTCAAATGATAAGAAAAAATCTATTAAAACGTAGTCTTAGTATGTGGTCACACTACCTAAAAAGCAAGAAAACATTATTACTCAGATGAAACGAAGTAAGCAAGGAAAAGATTCAAAAGCTAAGCAAAAAAAGTAAAGCAATTAATAAGACAAGGCGAGCTAGAAACAATTCGTGAAATTAAACTAAGATAGGAACTTAGGCTCAAATATAGATTACATATGAAATAAGACTGCAAAAACTAATTCAATATTTTTCTCGACAAAATCAATAAGGGGAACCTTAATGACACATGAAAAGGATTAAGGAGATGATTTAAAAGAGGGAAAATAGCACCATGAACATTAGTAAATGAAGAAGACATTCAACATTTCAAAATAAGCTGAGAAAATCTTTATAAGAATGGAAACAACAATCTACCAAACTAATTCAAAAATTAGCAATCAATAGAAATCAAGATTACTGATATAGAATAATGCATCAGAAAACTAGCCCAATGAAAAGCAGCCGGGCCTGACCAAATATAAGCAGGTACAGTTATCTCAGGAGGGAAGTAATTGATAATGGTAATTGCCTAACTAGTTAAAAAAATATTAGAGATAGGAACTATTCCTAAAAAAATTAAAGAATCATACATAGTACTTATACACAAAAAAGGAAGCTCAAATGATCCAATGAATTATCGCCCCATTTCTCTTATTAACCATATCTTAAAAATTATAGACATATGAATATTTGAATAACTAAATTCATATTTAATACGACAGGATGATGAATTATAATATGGGTTTAAACCAAGTAAATCTTGCGCCCAACAAATCTTCAATATAAGGACAATATAAGAATGGCTCTACTAAAGCAACACAGAAGTAGTAGTAATATTTATTGATATTAAGAAAGCATTCGACTCTGTAATAAGATCAGATATATGACATTCCCTAAATGAAATCGAGGTCCCAGAAAAACTAATAAAATTACTAGCAGAAATATATAGAGAAGAGGACATAAAATTGAAAATAAATGATCTTATATCAGATAAGTTTGAAACGGAGAAAGGAGTTAAATAAGGATGTACATGCTCTCCTAATCTTTTTAATATTATAATAAATATACTTTTAAAAGAATTAAGATAAAAATAGATCGGAATAACAATGAAACTCGAAACAGAATACTGTATAAGGCAAAGATATTGTGGTACGTTGGCTTACGCGGATGATATAGCATGCATAGTTCAACCGGAACAAATACAAGAACTAAGTGATATTCTAACAGCATGATCTAAAAAATACAAAATGTAAATAGCAGATAAAACGAAATGAATACTATGAAATGGAAATAGTATAAAAAACTAAACAATAATAAATATAGATGGAATGTAAATAGAAAGGGTGAAAACTTTTAAATATCTTGGACATTGATTACAGGAAGAAATATCTTTTGAAAAGCACTTAGAATCTAGAATCTCTGAATGTCAAAAAACACAAGCATGAATCTTAAACAAGATTACAATATAAAAAGGTATCACCCCCTATAATGCATAGATGATACTAAAAGCTTTTGTAAACTAAATTTTTGGATATGGAAGTGAATGCATTCCATTTATAGAAGAAATCATAGGACAAGGTATTCTAGAGAAACTAGAAATAATTCAACGAAGATCTCTTAGAGCATTAATAGATGCTCCATTCTGTATTCAAAACGAGATACTTGAAAATGAATTACAATTTACTAAAATGTAATACTATTTATGATAAAGTATGCTGATGTTCAGACGAAAATTACTCCTAAACTAGGAAACAACTATGGATGGTTGAATGTGCTAAATCACAAAATAAAAAAACTTTTTATTTGAAATCTACTCATAAAAAGTGCTAGAAAAACTACGATTAAACGATCAAATTTTAATGCAAGACGAGTGAAATGGTTAAAAAATAAAAATAATAATAAATGATGCTATAAAATTCCATAATAAAGTAGAGGCTTTAACTCGCATGGAAAACATGACAACAACCTTTATTTATAGAAGCCAATGACTTGAATCCTTTATAAAAGGTCCTCCAAATTACCTAAGATATAATAAGCATAGAAAATAAGAAATTTGTTATCTATTCAGATTAAGAGCCAAATGTAGCGGTGCAGCACAGACAATGAAAGTAAGGCATTTAATAGAAAATAACATATGTAATATGTGCAGAAATGGGATAGAGGATGAGGCCCATATAATTGAGATATGCGAATAATATTAATAAGAAAGAGAAGAATTGTAATAAAAATTAAATACGATAGAACAAAATTAAACCTAAATAAATATTATGTAGACCAAACTAAATTTATTCAAAATAGTTTGAGGTAATTTTGAATTTGAAAACTGAATTCGGTCTTTTCAAATAGATCAGAGAAGTTTAATAGATGCATGAATTAAAGATTTTATTAAAAGCATACTAGAAAAAAGAAGACGGGGATATATAAACAAAATCCTTCCTTTTAATAAAATAAAAGGTAAGGATTATAGAGCTGGCTCAAGTAAGCACACTTGAATATTCAAAAAGCTAGTCAATGAATAAAAATAAAAAGTAGAAAAAAGAAAATGAAATTTATTTGACAAATAGATAGAATAAAACTTAAAAAATACAAAAAAGAGACATACAGATGAAATGTAATTAAATAAACAAGCGAAAAAGATAAAAATTTAATAAATAATAATTGACGCTCAATTACTCTAAAGAGATCTTTTAGAAGAAATTGATCCTGAACTCTCAAATTAGTAGGTATTAGATATGCTAGAAGAGGAACTTGATGAAGCACAAGAAATTCAAAGAGACCAGATGAAGCTAGAATCATTTCTAGCCTATTATTAACATATAAGTTTGGTTTCTTTAACTTCCGTGGTGATCCAAATAAAGGTGGTACCACGATAATTTAATTAATTAATTTATAAGGAGATAAAATAAAACTATTAATAGAGAACTATTATTAATACTAATAGTAGGTGAATTTATACTCCATATTCTTAAGATATTCTGCTTAAATAGCTTCTACAATTATAGCAATAAGGAGTAGAAGCTTAAGCATTTATTAACTTTTATTTTCTTACAACTTTAAATTTATAAATGTGTTAACACATCAAAAATACGAAAACTTCGTGTCTATTATATATTTACGTGTTAAAGGCTAGACTAAAAATGAAATAGGTAGAAAAACAAGCCTAATTTATTTTGAATAAGTGTTTACTTGAATTATAAAATGTAAATTAAGCATAAATAATTAGTTGTATATAATATAGATTGCTACATTAATATTTCTTAGCCAATTTAATTATTCATACATTTTAAATAGATTTATATTTATAAACGATTAAGATTATAAGTTAATAGAAAGAGTAATTGGATAGTTTTTTAGTAAAGCTAGTGGTCTTCTACTATTTTTAGAAATATATAAGGACAATATAAATAAAGAAAATAATAGTATATTTTATTAGTTTAAAGTTAGAAACCGAAAATATATATTTAATAAAGAAGCATTAGTTATAGAAGAATTATAATTTATTCTTAAATACTCTAGATATATTTATAAGATGTAGTTATATAATAAATAATAATGATGATATATTTAAACTATTATTTATAAGAAGTGATGGAAAGAAATAAAAAGGTGATAATTGAGAATTAAATAGATGTATTAAGTAAAAGAAATAGGATAATTATATCTATCCCATTACTTGCTTCTCTGTTTATTGAAATGTCTTATAAAATATTATAAGATTAATTTTATTATAATTTTATCATTATAAAAGACTGAAAATAAATTAATATAAATATAAAATTAGTATTAAAATGATAAATATTCTAAATATTATGTTATAAAAATAAGCTATAAATAATCTGAAATCTATTCTATCTATATCTAAATAATATATTAATATATTTTAGCAAGCTTAAATGAAAAGAACTAACTATAAAAATTAGAGAACAACTTTATCTTTATCATTTAACCTTATAATTTTATTTTAGAATGTAAATATAATTTAAATTTTAGGGAAATATTATTAAACTTTTGCTTTATTTTACTAAAATAAGCTTAGTATTATATGATATTGATATATCTTATAAAAGAGTATAGATTCACTTTCATTTAATCAATAATCTCTTATAAGATAGTATCAATATCTTATTTAAAAATTATTAATAGAAGGAACTTTGGAAAAGTTTTAACCAAAACTAAAAGTTGAATATTTAGAATGTTAATATAATTATATTTTAATACATAAAAGCTATCAGGTAAATGTAGTTATATAAATATCTAATAAATAAAGTATAATTAAAAATTAATTAAAAACTGCATAAGTAAACTAATCTTTCTAATGTAAAATTTTATCTAAATATATGTATCATTAAGCTTATTTTAAGTATTAATAATTATAACTATATGACTCAATTTTTTTAATTAAGCAATTTGAATAATTAATGGGCAATTTAATGGCTTATATCATAATTAGAAACTAAAAAATTCATTCTTTTTGAAATAGCTTAGAGAAAAAAACTTTTTTGTATACTATTTTTTAATATTTAGATAAACTGAATTTCTTATTTATTAAAAAAGAACTATTAAAGTAAATAAAATTGCTTATATTTATCTTAATAATAACTAAATTGGTACTTTTACTTTATTGATTCTTTCTATCAAATAAATTAAAAATTAAAAATATTCCACATCCGGGACTCGAACCCGGGTCTTTCGGGTGAAAGCCGAATATCCTAACCTGCTAGACTAATGTGGATTTAAAATATTATATTTGATTAATATTTAAACTTGATTAATTGAATTTATAGTAAGATTCTAAATATGACTTACTAATACTTTTTCACAAATATTAACCTTTATATCATAAAGTTTAAAAGAGTTATAATGTAAAACTTTTGTAATACATAAGTGAATGCCTCCTATATCTTAATCAATAAAATTCTGAACAATAAATTTAAATATCCATTTGAGCAATCTCTGTTTTTTTCCTTTAAATGAAAATTATAATAATAGGATACCTACAACAAGTATTCAATTGCATTTTCTTAAAAAAAGAATAAATTAGGATTTATTTTAAATAAAAAAGCAATGCTTTTTAGTAATAAGTTGATAAATAAATTTGGTATTTGATTGTTAATTTTTAGTTTTAATTTGATTTCATAATCTAATGTGAGAATTTTGGTATCTAAGTTATAATTCTCTTAGACTAAAATCTAGTACTATTAAGGATTTTTTTATTAGAATATTATAAAATATTTTTTAATTATATGATCTGAAAAATATAAAATTAGGTAAAAGTTAGCTAGAAGTTAATAGCAAGTTGATTTAATTTTAAATAAACAATTTTATTTTTAAGAACTTAAGAATTTAGTTGGTTAGGTTATATGTAATTTAATATATTCTAAATGTATTAAGACTGAATAATAACTAGTTAGATATTAAATATCATATCATTATTTATAAAAATTAAGCTTACTTAAATAAATTTTTATTGTTAAGTTGCTTTATTTTCTAACCATATTAAGCTTACTTCAGCTCTATCATAAAAATAACTTTGAATAAACTGAGTTAAGCGATCATTAATAAATAATAAGCTTATCTCTTTTTTATGCTATTAGAATAATAAATTTTAACCTCTTTAGCTATAAAATATATTTTTAGTATTTTGCTTTAAGTTAAGAAGCATACAACTATTCATAATTAATTCTTTAAGTTATTATAATTTAAGATTTTAGGTTTAAGGGATTACCTTTTAATTTAGTTTTAATCAATTAAACAAAAAAATAGGAATTTTAGAAAATTAACAAATAGTGTCTTTATCTTTTACTTTTCTTAGTTTAGAACTTTAATTTAAATAAGTAACTAGCATTAAAAAATAATATCTATAACCTAAATACTCTTCATGACTGCACTTTTAGAAATTTTAAGTTTTTTAGTTTGTTTTTAATTACAAGTTTAATGATGTTTTAAGTAGGATATAAATTAATTTACTGACAAGCTTATGAAAGTATTTATAATTATCTTTTTAAAGTTAAATAAAATAATAGCTAAATTCTATTTATCTAGCTAGGATTAATAAAAAATAATAAACATAAGAATAATTATCTGAGATAGTTTATAAATAGCAAATTAATAGCTATAATTAATTAAAGAAGAAGCATGATAATTCATATATCACTTTAAACTTAGAATTTACATTTTTTAATCTTCTTATGCTTTAATTATATAAATTATGTCTAGTTAATTCCATTTTTCTTTTAAGAATAACTATATAAAGTTACCAAATGTAAAATCAATTTATTTTAGTTTTATTTCATTTTGAAGGGTAAATACTCAATATCAATCTTTGTTTATTATCTTGGATTACCTAGCAAAATAATAAGAATAAATAGGTAAGCAAATGTATATAAATCTATAATAACTTGGTAGATTTATTAACAAGTACTTATCCTTTATATATAAATAAGATATAATATATTAAGAAATAAATCTGATTTAAGTGAAGTAATCAATGAAGTTTATTTTAAATTAGATATATTTATATCAACACTATTATATTTATCAAGCTATATTTCCTTTTTTATCTTTTATGCTTAAATTATTAAATTTTAAATCTTAGAAAATAAAAAATATTTTAGTCACTAAGATAAAAGCATTGCTGCCCCTCTTTATCATTTCAAATCTTCACTATATCAAGTATTATTTTATTAATCTTATAGAATAAACACTTTGTAGCATACGATCAATTTATCTCAAGTTACTCTTTTTTTAAACATTTTTATCTAAATAAATATAGCCTCAATCTTGGAAAAATTAGATCACAAAATTTCCTTATGATTTAAGTAAATTCCAAGATAATTATTTCTATAAAAGCTTTTTTCAATACTTTATAAGCTGAAATTTAATTAAAGCTTTGAGTTTGCTTAGTAAGCTATTTTATCTTGCAGTTCAAATTATATAAACTTTTAATAGTGAAACAAACTCTATTTTTTAAGTTACTTTAACTAAAAGACTCTAGATATCCTAGGCTTATGCTAGATATCTGAGATAATTTAGCTTACTATAAAAAAATTTATGATAGTTTATTCTGGATAAAATTGTGAGGGTTAGGTATTCTGGTTTCTAGATACATCTACTTGAATTGTTTTCTTAAAAAAAGACTAAAAGGTTTATTAACTAAAGTTTTGCTAAATATGCAGATGGTAAATTAAACATCTGTTTATGAATGTGATAAATACGAATGAAAAGCTAGCTAGAAAAGAAATAAATGGTAGCGATTTATTAATAAGGATTATTTAGAGCTTTAATATACAAAATGATTAGGAAAGTATTTGAAAGAAAATGAATATTATACGATAAAGTTGAGTAGAGTTAACTTTATTATATAAATATATAAGCATAATTTTAGTTTTTTCACTCTATAAAATTTTAATCTAATATATCAATGTTTAATCTAGTGAGCTATTTTAGTTAGAATCTAAATACTAAATATAATAATTCTATAATATATATTAAGCTTTAAATACTCCTATATAAGCTAGCATTTTCAAATTTCCTTCATTTCTGGGTGAAGTGAAAGAAAATTTTAAAAGAAATTTACTCTGATCTTTATTCTATTTCTGATATTAAGCAAAATTTAAGGTTTGAATGAATAATTACTCTTTGAAATTAAATTTAAAAAACAGAACCAAAATATTTAAAACAGAAATAACTAAAAAAATTAAAAATGGACCAAATTCTTAAAAATAAAAGAATTAAAATCTAATTTCATAATAAAGTCATAATCATCTATTTAGATAGAATGTTTATTTAGCCAAATGGAGTTTTTCAATATTTTTAAGCAATCATATAACTTAAAAACTTTAGATTTGTAGAAATATTATAATATAATTTTCTTTAGATTAAAGCAGGTAAATTAGAAGATTATTTAATAAAAATAGTTTAAATTTATATTCTTAGATTTATAGAAGCTAAGAATATTCTATGAGCTAGAATTTATAAACATATAAGCATTAGAATTAGAGTTATAGTTATCATTATATTTATTAATTAAATCTATTAAGTATAATTAAAATAATTTAGATAAATTAAATTATTTTCATAAGTTTAAGCTTCTATTTTGAGTTAACTATATCAATAAACTTAATACAGTAAAATCAAAAGCAACCAAAGTTTTAATAGAAATGTTAACAGAACCTGGAGTAAATAACTTAGGCTATCTTTATGTCTAAGTTAAAACATATAATAAATCTTGATAATTTCGTTATAGTTATAAAACTATTCTTTATAAATAGAAATTTTTTGAATTTTTGCTGATTTTTAAAATGAAGAACTAAAAATGATTTAAGAATAGAAATTTAAAAATGATAAAGAAAAATCCTAAAAAATCTAAATTAAATATTAAATTATTAAGCAATCAAAGCAAAAATATATAAGGAGATTAGGTGAAAAACAAATTGTAATTACCAAGAAAGTTCTTTTGTTAAGTATAACGTAAGATTTAAACTCAAATTATTTAAAATGATTCTTAATTTACCAACTTTTGCTCCTAATAACTTAAATTTATTTAAAACTACAAAATAAAATAAATTATGTATAGAAATGTTTAAAAGCATAAGCCATTATAAGCATAAATTATTAGGTAGAAAGTGTAGGATGTGATAAGTAATAATTGCAATTTTAAGTTTAAATATCATAATTTTCTGATATTTCAAACTTTAGATTATTAGTAGCTTAGTCATCTAAAACATTTGAGATACTAAATTAATTTAAGAAAATAATAAGCTCACAATTTAAAATTCTTAACTTGAAAATGTTAATATTAAGTTTAGAAAATCATGCATACATAATAGTCTAGATTTTGGAGAAATCTCATTACGCTTAATGATGCATTTAGATCATTTTAGTATAAGCTAAGACTGTATCAATGTTAGTTCAATCAACTGTTTCTTCTTTTATAATAAATCTACTTACACTTAATTTACCTTATGTTCATACTCTATAATTCCTGTTTAAACAAAAGTAAATATCATTCTCTTATTTACTGAGAGATTCTAATTCTAAGGAAATAACTTTATATCTTATAAGAGTATATATGGTGATTTAGTATAATTAATCGAAAGCAGAAGTCTTAAAGCGAAAAATCATAGCTATTAAGTTCTTTTTAGTAAGAACTCATTTTATTTAGACTTCGCTTTTATTCAATTTCAGGAGTAGAAATATCAGTGCACTATATCTCATGATCCTAGTTGTAGAACATCTTAGTAGATAAAATAATCTTCTTCAGTATCCTTTTTTTGCTTTTAAACATAGCTAAGCCTTAGATTCATAGTTAACAAAGCAAAAGGATTAATTAAGTAAAATATTAACTTACTTAATCATAAAGTGGTAAATATATAAGGTAACTAGAATTTATAACAAGTAGTCTAAAGTTTATTTTATATCTTTAATAGTTGAGAGACATTAAATTTCTTGTCCATTTGCTAATACTAGCATTTATATTTTATATTTTTATAATAAGATAAAAATTATTTCTCAATATAAGGTATAATCATAACTAGATCTATAACCTTCTATAGCTTAGACAAGCTATATAGTAATAAGTATTTTACTTAATTAAAGAGACTTTAGTTAATTATAAAATAAATAAATTTAAATTTTTTAATAAATATAATTAAAATAATTATAAAGGAATATTATCATTAAAATAGGCTAAATGTAAGAAGTTTACTCATTTTCTGGGATTTACAACCCATTTCCAAGTAGTCAATTTTTATCAGTGATAGAACTACTCTACTCTCCAATCTACTCTTCTCTACTGTTCTAATTCCCGATTAAGTGTCAATTTCTTCTTATATATAATTCTCTAGGGATAGCAAAACATCTTCCTAAAATATTATGATATTTTCTTTTCTAATCAGTATCTCTCTTCTCAATAAGCTCTACGTTTTATAGAAAAATTAGTACTGTTGATAAAGGTGTTTTTCGCTTATGCAAGAAATAGCATTTCTTCATAATTAACTAAGATAATTTCTTGTGCAGGAACATTATCTTGTTCCAGGTCTATTTATCCTCTATTTCCTGCTATTATGCTTGCCATTTTTTGATTTCCAATTGCATTTTGCCAATTTTCTTATACTTTTTCATGCCTATCTCCCAGTTCTATTAGCTTTTATTGCTAAATTTTAGATTGTTTGCTTTTTGTTTGTGATATGCTTTAAATGAGTATAGATCTCACTTTTAGATTGATATCTTAATTTATTCTACTGTTATATTTAGTCTCTTCATTAAATTATATGAATAAATAGCTTTTTACTGTTTTTATCTTTTTTGTATCAACTTCTTCTTTATTAATTCAAATGTCAGTTTTAATATTTTTACGTATTTATTATATATATAATATAAAATGGATGTCGGCCGCGTCAGACAAATTAGTAGGTAATCTGGTGCAGTGTATACTGCATTGCGAGTAATCTCGCACTAGATGCCACCACGGGGAAGGGTGGATAAGCTCCGTTGAGACATATCTAACTTACCCCGAAAACTCTCTAGCAATATGAAAGTTTGACTGACGAGCCTTCTAATTACCGACTTAATAACTAATTCTTATTTGGACCTTATTCAAGAAGACTGAAGCATTTGACTCAAGATTTAAGAATAAATTTTGATAAGAAGATTCCCCATTTGGAGAAGCTGACATAACTCATCGGACCTCTAGAATTTTAACAAGAACAATGAGAACATTTTCCTTAATATTAAGTATTAATATTGAAAGAGCTGCGCGCCAATGAGGTGCTACGCGCTCTATAATCAATTTTATTTATTTTATTTTTTATGAGTATAAATAATTAAATGCTTGAGCTTTGAAAAGTTAATTATAGGTATTAAGATAACAGGAGTTAATAACATCTTAGAAAAACTAGGACCAGGGAAAGGGTTCCTAAAAGGTTGCCCATAGATCAAAAGTTCCATCACTGAAGAGAACCTAGAAAATTGGTTAAAATTATTATACGCTTGGGAAACTCAAATATCACCACAGAGTAGTAAATAAGCTATGGCTAGCTGATAAAAATGGAACTGAATCTCCAGAAAAAGTTAAAAAAATAAAGAAAAAAAAGAAATAAGAGATTTTTGAAAAACTTGAAATAGTAGAGGAGGAAGAATCAAGATTCATGACTTAAGTCTCCTGAAATATTTCACAAGAACAGAACAACCAAGTATAGAAATAGCAATAGAAGCAGAAAGAACTGAGTAAAAAGATAGAAAAAATAGAATAAATCAACAAAAATTGCAGCGTTAAATGAAACTAAAGGAATAGTGAAATAAACCAATGATAATAGAAGGTTAAAAACTGCAGGTTTAAACCTAAATGAGAAATGAAAAGATATTATTACAGCATCTCTAAAACATGACTATAGAAAAAAGCTAGAAATATTACTTTAATTAAGAGTTCTGATTAATCTTAATGAGGATCGATAGCATTGAATAACTTACAGAATTTGTAAAAATTTTGCTTAATGAGGTTAAAAAGCTTAAGGAGTAAAATCAAATATTTAGAGAATCGTGAAAACGTAGAAGATAGATTAATTAAATAAGAAAGAGAAATGGATGCCTATTGAAATATTCAAACTGACTGCTCTTAGTAAATATAATAAATGGAATTAAACTCATAATCATAATTAATTAAATAAACAGAACGTGCATAGTAGCCATGACCAATTGCGATATTGGTCAAAATCAAATTTAAGAATAATTTTAAAACAATTAGCAAGGTTGTCAAATGGAAATTGAAAAAAGACCAAAAATTTATCAGAATACAATGAAGAGTAGAAAGTGCTAATTACTACAAGAAAAAAGGACACTAATACAAATAGTGTAGAAATTTCTATGTATTCAAGAATGAATTTAATTAGAGAGTTAAGAGACTGACAGAAAGAATTCATATTACTGAGAGAGGATCTTTTTATCAAATTAAAGAGACAAGCGCCAAAAAAATAGTAGCAAGGTAGATAGATGAAAGATGGAGAGAGAAGAAAATACAAGATTTAAGACAAGAAAAAAAGAAATGAAACAATAAACTTTTCTTTTTATTCACCAGACTATTCTGATTGGAAAGAGGGAATTGGTGAAAATCTAAGAAGACCTCTAAACAATTTTATCCATTATTATTAAAAGTTCTGAAACTACTAGAAGAAGCTGTAGAACAAAAAGAAAATAATTTATCAGATAAAAATAAAAAGATAAATATATAATACAACAAATTCGGGAAAATGTACAAGAAAATAGATACCAATCACTATCTAGGCAAAAGATACATTAAGAATAAAATACATATCAAGGAGAAGAGTTGAGAAATTTTCAAACTTTAGAATTTAGCCTCTAGGACAATCCAGAGGATGTCGGAAAAGAGGTTAAATACCTCCAAAAAATCCAAGCCATAAATTTTGTATTTATATTTGTAAGATAATTAAAATTAAAATTTGCTTTCATTAAATTTATGCTTAATGATTTTTATATTGTAATTTTCTTTTTAGAGTTAAAAATTCAAATAGTAAAGACAAAAATTCAGGAATTTAAAAATAATTGAAAAAAAAGTATAAATACTATTAAAAATATGTAGATGAAACAAATAAAAATGAAATAAAATATAAGATTAAAAAATTTTAAATATAAAAAATTAAAACTTAAAAATTAAAAAATTAAAAAATTTAAATATAAAAAATATTAAAAATAAGTTTTAAGTGAAAAACTTTTAATTTAAACTAAAAAAAGTTTACTTTCAATTATAAAATTTTAACAAAATTATTGAAAGAAAAACAAAATAAAATTAAATCTAAAATAAAAAGAAGAAAAATATTTTAAATCATAAAAATATTAAAATTACTTTCGATCAGATTTTTATTTAATAAGAACATTTTTGAAAAATTAATTGGCCTATTCATAAAAGAATTCAAAATAATTAAAAGTATTAAATAATAGTAGAAAAATACGTTTACAATAAAGTGAATTTTCATATATTTCTTCTCTGAATTTTTCATTAAATTATAAAAAACAAGGGTATATAGTTTTGTTATTTTTTCAATAAAATACTTAAAACTAAAGTTTTGAGATATGAAAATGTAAAATAAGAATATTAAATCATTTGGAAATTATTCTAAAGTTATTTAATTAGATTTATGTATATATGTAACCATTAATCACAGTAAATAAGATTAAAAACCTTAAGAAAAAAATGAATTATTTGCAAAAACAAAATAGAATGATATGAAAGAAATAGATGACGGGCAGATGTATTTTAAATATTAAACTTTTCTATTCTCTTAAACTATAGTTATTAAACAAAAATTAATTAGCGGCTTATATCTAATATTCTTACTTTTCCATAAATTAATAGGAACATTATACTTTACTAAGTACTTGTTAAGGAAAATCTAATTGTAAGCATTTATTACTCTTTTATTAAGCATTATTATTAAAAGAGACATAAAATATTATAAAGCTAGCATATATCTATCACAGTAAATACTTATATATTCAATATAAGCATTTTAAATAAAATATAGCAAAGCTTATAAATGAGACATAGAGAATTAACAACTAAATTAGTTTCTGTCTAAACAATAAAAGGATATTAACTTCTATTTTTAAATTTATTGTCTGATAAATAAAAGAAACTTTGATAATCTGCTATTAATATAAAAAATAAAAACAATACTTAATATTAACTTAATAACTAATTTAGGAATTTAAATAAATATAAATTTAGTATTCTTAGTAAAAGAATATTACTAGAATATACAAGTACTTAATCATATAATATTATTACTATTACTTAAAGTCAATAAATTAAAAGTAGAATATGTTTATTTAAACCATTATAATATTAATAAGCAAAATTAAAAAATAACAAAGTTTAAACTAAAATTATTAGCTTACTAAATGTAACCCCTAACATTTAGTATTCAAAGAAGAAAGAGTTTTAAGTATGTAACTTAATTAAAATAAATTGAAGAAAGTAACACAAGAACAATAAATTAGGAATCAAATTAAAAAATAATCTAATTATTTGAAGAATGGATTGAAAAGCTAACAAATTAATAAAAGATAGAAAGAAAATAGAAATATAACAATTAAAAATTTGTTCTGTAAATGCTATAATTTATAAAATTAATTAAATCTCTTCTGACTACTTAAAAGTAGATTTAGCAACTGATCTTGGATAATAAATCCCAATAAAACTAAATAAATGAAGACTCTATGGATATTAAGAAAGAGCAAAAGTTAGTTTACATTTATAATTAGAGACTTATATTAAGATGTTGATTCTGTAAAAGGTTAGTATACGTGGCAAAGCAGTGCCGATAAATAAAAAATTTCGATAATTGAAGAAAAAGACTAGGGAGCAAACAGTGTTAAATATCGCTCACGAGAAAGTTAAATTTAAAGAAGAAAATTTCACTATGAAATAGAATTACATGAATCAAAAAGGAAAGAAAATAAGATACCAATGAAGAAAACGCTAAAAAGAGTTACAAGTAGAATATTCTTAAAAAGAGCTAGAAGAGAACTGAGCTAAAAAGAAAGAATAAAAAAATTTATCAACAATTTAGGAATCAACAAGATACATTTCATAAAAACTGATTAATAAAACTTTTATACTTAATTAATTAATAAAATTTAACCTCTGATTTTATGTTAAAAAGCTGAGAGGGATCTGTCTACATTATTGTTAAAGGCAAAGTTCCTCTTGGAATTGCCAGTTTCTTGAATATCTTTTCCCTGTAGAATTATCTATTCGAGTAATATATCTTGGTTAGTCTCTTCCATAATTCTCTTGATTTTTTCTTTGCACTTTTTGAACTCTAAACATTGTCTTATTAGGTGATTCGTCTACATACAGTAATAACATCTTTTGAACACTCTTTTTTGTCTTGGCTGTTGTTCTTTAGGATTTTTTTTACAGCAAGGACGGAAAGTATTGCGATAGGTTCCATGTTCATCTTGTCTAGCTGAATCTAAGGTTGAAGTTGGAGTTGAGGTTGGAAATTATCTGTTACTCCAGGAAACTCCACTTAGGATTCTTTCATCTTGGTGATCTCTTCTTTAAGTTAATAAATAACAGTTTACATTTATTGGAACTCTAATGGTTCTTGCGAGATTTGTTCAAGTCTCTCCCGCATTTGTATATTCTCAAACCTGAGAGTTCCCACTAGCTTACGTAGTTTTTCGACTACGTAAGGGACATCTCATTCTTCGTAGTCAACTTGGTAATAATCTTCCTCTTGTGCTTGAAAGGTCTGATTTTTTAAGGTGATTAGGTTTGGTTAATTTTCTATTTCTTCAGGACTTTCTTTTAGGTTAATCCTGCTTCATAGTCGTGTTTCTAAGGCTTGTGCGGAGGAGTTACTTAATGAGTCCCACCGACTCTTGGCTTCTTTAACTCCTGGCATCTAGAAAGTATTTTCTTATTGCTACCATTTTTAACTGTATATTATTATTAATAAAAGTTAACTAAAACTTTGATGATCCTATTAAAGGGGAAATCCGATAATTGATTATGATTATAATTGATTAAATATTATATTAAGAATTACTTTACAATTAATAGCAACAAGTTTGCTTTTGTAGAAATAAAAATTAAATAAATAACATTTCCAAATCTTAAATAATACCAAATTAAAAAACATAAGAAAATAAAAAAGGAAAATTCTTTTACAAATAGATCAATTATAATATTTATTCTAGCTAAAATTTTAATACATTTAGAAATAAGATTAAATAAATTTAAAATGATTAATATTATTTATTTATAAATATAAATAAAGTAACTGTTTAACTAATACTTTATTACCCCAACATACATACAAAATTTAAATTATTCAAATATAACAATTTCTTAATTCCTTAAGAATAATAATCTTCCTTAACTTTACACTTTAATGATTCTTGACCTTTAATTTTTTAATTATTTTAAACTATAATAAATATTGATTAATTATAGATAAATTTAATAGATAACTATTATAAATTTTTAAATAAACGTATGTTGCCTGGTGAACAAAAAATTAGCAATTTAACATTTTTTTTTAAAGTCTTGTAAAATGTATTAATAATGAGATTTTCTACTTTCTAAAAATAATAATAATAATAGATGAAGTAAAAGTCAAGAAATATTTTTTCTGGTATTTCACCTCTTATCGATTAACATCTTTTCCTGCTAAAAGACAAGAGGATTTTGCTGGTACTCCAACCAGGAGGTAGGTCATCAAAATCAGGAGGATTAGGATCTTCATAGAATAAATTTCTCATTCAAACTTATGGTTATTGATTCTGTCTGGACGGCTTTTTTTATAAAATCTCCCCTAAGGCGTGAAATATGTCTTATTGCTTTAATATCTTTACTTTCTTTCCCGTTTCTCTTGCTAGTAGAATCTAGTCCAATATTATTTCTACCTTCTTAGAAATTCCGGATAATTGAGATAAAAGTACCCAGTTAAGCAATATGTGTAGCATTTCATTTTCTTCTTAGTCTGAGTCTTTTTGAGCTGGGGAGTTGAATTTCAAATTTTTGGAGCGATGAGAGTTTTCCAGCTTCATTAGGTCTATTTCAATTATGGAAGTTTAAGGAGGAGATTCCTACTTTGGCTTTGCTGTCGCCAACTTTATCTTCAGAGTTGCAAGCTCATCTCGAAGTAACTGGATCTCCCGTTCAAATCGAAGCTCTATTCTTGCAGAATTTTGCATTTTTTTACCTAATAATTGCTTTTTCATATTTTTTTCCACCTTGAGATTCTGCATCGTCTCGGTTAACTCTATCACTACTATTAGTTAGACTTTCTCTTGTGATTGCGGGATCTAGAATTGACTAAACGATTTTTATTATATTAGATTTTGTTTTTTTTTACTTTTCGGCGATCGGGGGAGTATCTTGCTAGGTGTAAGGGTGCTTATTGAAAGGTCTGAAGGTTTTTTGCTACTAGGGTTGGTTATAGCATGCTAGGCTCCTTCAATTTTCTTCTCCTCCTTAGGAAAATTTTTGTGTGTCATTCTTTATCCTTCCATTTTTTCTATTCAAATAATGATAATAATATTAATTTTAATTATATTTGCTAGGCTTAGTTTTTATCTTAAAAATTTAGGAAGATCTTCGTCTTATATTATTTTTCACTGTAATATGAATCTTTCAATATAATATAAATGCTTCTAATTAAACTTATTTTTATCAATAAGTTTTTTTATTTATTATTAATAAATATTATAGATTGACTATTTAAAAAATGGAATTAATTTCCAAATATTTCTACTAGAAAACTTTAAAATGATAAAATTACTTTTCAAATTGTCTTTAAGGTGTGTGTTTTCTTATTCGTCTTTTGTAAAAAAGAATATTATTTCTGTAAAGAGAAACTAAACTTTATGGGATTTTGAACTATATTTTAATTTTTGCAATTTGGTAAAAAAGAAAATCAAAATTATTAAAAAATTAATTGGTATAATCTTCACTTTGATGCATTTTATTCTTAATTTTAAGATTAAAATTTTTTTAATTATATTAAATGTGAAGATCTTATTTTAAGTTAATTTACACAAAAATGAGAAATTAACATTCTTATTATTCAAAATTTTAGAGATTACAAAATTTATTGAAATGCTATTTATCTTCAACTGCTAATAAAAAGATATATTTAAAATACCGTTCTAACTAAAATTTTTACTCAATGGTGAACTTTAAAAAGTTTCTTCATTCTTATACTTCATAGAAAATTCCTTAATAATGAAGCTATATAAGAAATAAGTCATAAAGCTAAGAATTTGAAATGTCTTTCTTCCAATTGCTGAATTATTACTTACTCTAAGTTTGTTATTTAACTCCTTTATATTTGATTGAAAACTTTAAAAAGACATTTAGAAAATTATTTTATTTTAATGCCTTGAAAATTATTTTTATTTTTAAACCTTTAATAAATTTAATATTTATTTAATAGTAACTAATATAATAAAGTTTCTATTAATTTGAAGCTGTAAAAATAAAAATGATTAACTATAAGTTTTCAATTTATATTTTTGTATAATTTTAAAATAATTAAAAAATGCTTTTTATTATAAATATCAAAAAAACTTTTTATTATTTTGACATTTTTTAACCCTGCGTCCATAAATCTTTATTGCTTGAATTTTATTAAAAAAATTTTATCTTTTTTTCCAAAATTAAAGGGTTTGCCTAGTTATTTTTATAATTAATTTTCATTTGTATATATTCCTTTTTTTCTATTTTCTTTTTAGGCCATTACATTAAAGCTTTTTTCCTTATACTTTTTCAAATTGCATTATTATTTTGATCACTTTTTTAATTATAATTTTTTAAGGATAAAAACATACAGAGTTTTATGTATAGATTTTTCATCGAAAGCTCTAAATTAATTTTTTTTTTATTATTATAATTAATATTTTCTATTTGCTTTCATCCATATATTTAACTTTGACTGTAAAATAATAGGTTATTCCTTTTACAGATTAACTATTTTGTCTATTTGTGCATTTCGATATTCTCTTCCTTAAACTAGATTTTAGATTGGTTAGTTTAATTTTATTGCTAGTTTAATTATTTATTTAAGTATCTTTTAAAGTTATAAATCTTAAGTCTGTTTCTTCCTATTTGCAAGATATTTCATAATTATTTCTTATTGACCTACTGATAGTTCTAGCTAAAATTTTCTTACTTGTGTCGAATTAATAGTTTCAAAAAGCTTCGATAAAATTTAAGAAAATAAAATTTGTATACAGGAAAGCAAAGAGTAATTTTTGCGGCACTTGAGTTAGATATCAAAATTAAATTAGAGAATTTAAATTTTTTATCCTTGCCATTTTTTAATCCTTTTATATAAAACGTTATTTCTTAAAGAATAGCACTAATTCTAAATATTAAAATTTTACAGAAAGTTAGTTCTTTAATGATCATATAATGTTTATTTTAATTTATTATATATTTTTATTAATTTTTAAATAAATTTACTATATTGCAGTTTAATTTAATTTTACTTAAGTACTTTAGTTATATATATAATTATCTTAATTACTCTCAATCTTAAATTATCTTTAGTTTTCTTCTTTTCAGTTTGAGTTATATTATATAATAATAATAATAATAATAATTAATTATAGTGATCCCACCTATCAATAAGCTTCGTCACTTTTTAAAGTTTGATAATTTTGTTAAAATTTCCATTTCCAGTCTTCTTCTGGGTCTTCTTCTTGAAGCACATATCTATCTGTGCTGTGTTCTCCCTTTTTTATTTTCATAATCTTGCTTCAATCAATCTTCATTCCAAGCATTTGTTCATTTCTTCTTTGTCCTGCTATAATCACGTCTTCTAGAATTTCATGCCCTGCGTACATCTTTTTTCTATAAATTCTTCCTTCCGCAGTGCAATATAGTTTACTTATGGTTCTTCATAGCTTTAAATTTTCTGCTTTCTATTTTTATTGGAATTAGAAGCAGTTTCTAGCTTTGTGTCCTAGTCTCTTGCAGTATCAGCATCGCAGTATTTTCCTATAGGGAATATCTTTTATTGCAGGCTGTTTCTCCACACACATAGGATCATTCCCCTGTATATTTTGCAAAAATATGCTTTCAGTTAGTTCTGTGAATTAGTCGAATTTTTTCTCTAGCTCTTCTATTTTGTTGTTTATCTTTCGAAGGGCTTTTGTTCGGTTTGCTTTTCTGTGCAATAATCTTAAAGACTATATGTTTTTTTAACTCTCCGCTAGGGTGCAGAATGACCTGTATTCTCTCTTTTTTTACGTTAATTTCCATCAATTTTATAAAAATGATAACCACTTCCCAAGAAATAAAATAACTTGGGTCGGCCCTATAGTTAATACATTCCTTCAAAGAGCTAATAATTAATATTACTGTAATGACTATATATTGGCAACTAAACACTTGATAATTATTAATTTAATAATTTCTAGGCCCACTACGATCAACTAATCACGGATCATATTCCTATATCTGTGATTCTAGCTTATAATGCAGCCACAAATATTCCAAAATAGCAGCCATTACTCAATAAGATAGATAAGCTACTTGATCCAATGAACAGATAAAATTACTAAAATCAGTTTTAAGTAAATTTTTCTTTATTTTTTACTGTAGATTAAGACAACTTAGACTCATAATGTAGTTTCATCACAACTTACTTTAGAATAATACAATGAACATTATAGGAAGTCATATTAAATAATAATTAAAAAAAATTCCCTTAGGATATCATTATGTAATATATAGCTGCGAAAAGAGTAAATTAGGAGTGCAAGAGATTGCTATTTATGTAAGAAAGAATCAATAAGTGGTAATAGAAACTTATTCTATATCTAGAAAACTTAGGAACAAATGTATGCAATCTTATTGGAAGCGGAAAAGGCTTCAGGCTAAAGGCAAATTTCTCAAACTCAATAAAAGCATCGAAATGATTTTCTGTTAAGCAAAAAAGATTATCATCCTTAAATTAAATAACTAAATGAATTTTAAAAAGAAATTTAGGACTCACTTATTGGAATTGAGAAGCTTTTGCATTAAAAAACATAAAAAAATTAAAAGAAACAAATTGAGTTCAGTAAGGGATAAATAGAGCTCATTTATAGAGATCCTTAACTTATCAATTGCCCATCTTCTCACTTATAAAATTTTTAACTTTTTCAAATTTAAGAAATTCAAAAAATCATTGAGTATATTCCAAACGACAAGGCAGCATGACCAGATGAAATAAAGAGTGAATTCATCAAGTGTGCTGGAGAAGAGATACAATTAATAATGCACTGTTTTATCAATAATATGTTAAAACTCTAAAGAATTCCATAAAAGATGAAAACTTCCATCATCATCCCTACCTTCAAAGAAGGTAGTAAGAGTGCTTGAAAAAACTGAGGACCAATTTCGTCTATTAATACTATATTGAAGATCTTCTACAAGGTTTTAACAGAACGGACTTAAAAAATTCTTTGGTCCGTAACCTCATACTTCCAGCTTAATTGGGATTCCTCAAAATGAAAAGGCAGTATCTAAATAGGATCATTGTAGCCGATTATTGACCTCTATTAGAGAGGAGGAAAAGGCTCAACAAAGATATTTGACACTTTTATTTATGTCGAGAAGATGTTTGACAGCATTGAGAGAAGGACACTTTTTCAACATCCTAGGAGATCAAAAGCACAGCTGGGATTGCTACTGGCACTAGAGTCTTTCTACAATAAAATTAATTCCTCTTTCTCATAGATTACAAAGATTCTTGCAGACTTCATTACAACAATGGAGTTATGCAAGGAAGTTCATATGGACCTGTATTCTCACTCCTAAATTATGATATAGTAATCAGACATTTGCAGAAAAAACACATAAATAGGCAACAATCTGCATAATATAAACTACCCAAGAACATAGTTATGACTTTTATCATACATGTAAAATACTTTTATTTTGCTCCTTAACTCTTTTTGGTCAAAAATAAACAAATTATAAAGCCAATTATTAGTATAATCCTATTGTAACATACTAATTGTAATGCTAAACTTCATCAGCTTTATCTTAGTAGCTTTAAGGTCGCTTTGATTATTACACTTTTTATTTCTAGCTTCTTATAAGAAAAGTAGATCCAACAGGACACTCTAAGTAATTCGGGCATGCAATACAAAATTCAGCTACTTCTTTATCATTATAGAATCCCTTTGCACAAGGTAAAAATTATCTTCCAGAAGAAGCTCCTAGAATAGGCTACTCCATTCCTTTAGGACATTTGTTGCATTTATTACTTTATATCGTATAAGTACCACGAGAACAAAGTTAACATTCTCCGTTTTCATCTTCATAAGTTCCATAGCTACAAGGCCATTCACGTAAAGTTAAGCTAAGATAACAGTTTCGAGGAATATTGTAAATTCAAAATTAGTTTATGGATTTTTAGGGAATACTATAACTTCGACAGACATAAATTCCGCCAAAGACACTAGCTATCTCTTATAATAAATCATGGCATGACCGCAAAAACTAGGTGGTAATTTTTATTTTGTAATGGTGATTTAAATAAATTATTTTTATTTTAAATCTATTAGAATCGTATCATTTAAAGGGTATAATTCTTAGTATAATCCTACGTAAATGGCAATAAAATCGTCAAAAGATAATGGCATGCTTATATAATTAATCTTCATTGATCTTCAAATTAATATCGCAAGATTTATTCTTAGATATTATATTTTTCAGCTGATGGAATTTTTTAATGCAAAAATTGTAAAGTTAAGAAATAGAAGAGATATGAAAATGTACAAATTTAATTGAGAAACACAAGAAATTAAAAAAAATGCAATTAAATTTGCTAGAATAAATAAATTAAAAAATTAAAAAAAATAAGGATTAAAAAAACTCTAAAAAATTAAATAAGCAAAGATTGAATTCAAAATTACAAAAAATCTCCATAAATCACAATTAAAGATCTAATTCTTGTTCCTTTAATCTTAATCTAATTTCTACAGTGATATATCGAATTTAAATTCTGATCATTAGAAAAAGTATTGCTTGAACTGCAACTTATTCAACTTTTTTCAAGTTTTCCTTTAAAAATTGTGTTTATAATCAGCATTCATTATACTTATTTCTCTTTTATAGCCGATAAAACTAGTTTTACGAAAGATTAATTTTATTTAAATTAAAATCAATTTTACTTAATCTTAATTTTATTTAAATTAAAATCAGTTTTACTTAATCTTAATTTTATTTAAATTATAATCAATTTTACTTAATCTTAATTTTATTTAAATTAAAATCAGTTTTACTTAATCTTAATTTTATTTAAATTATAATCAATTTTACTTAATCTTAATTTTATTTAAATTATAATCAGTTTTACTTAATCTTAATTTTATTTAAATTATAATCAATTTTACTTAATCTTAATTTTATTTAAATTATAATCAATTTTACTTAATCTTAATTTTATTTAAATTATAATCAATTTTACTTAATCTTAATTTTATTTAAATTATAATCAATTTTACTTAATCTTAATTTTATTTAAATTATAATCAATTTTACTTAATCTTAATTTTATTTAAATTATAATCAATTTTACTTAATCTTAATTTTATTTAAATTATAATCAATTTTACTTAATCTTAATTTTATTTAAATTATAATCAGTTTTACTTAATCTTAATTTTATTTAAATTATAATCAATTTTACTTAATCTTAATTTTATTTAAATTATAATCAATTTTACTTAATCTTAATTTTATTTAAATTATAATCAATTTTACTTAATCTTAATTTTATTTAAATTATAATCAGTTTTACTTAATCTTAATTTTATTTAAATTATAATCAATTTTACTTAATCTTAATTTTATTTAAATTATAATCAATTTTACTTAATCTTAATTTTATTTAAATTATAATCAATTTTACTTAATCTTAATTTTATTTAAATTATAATCAGTTTTACTTAATCTTAATTTTATTTAAATTATAATCAATTTTACTTAATCTTAATTTTATTTAAATTATAATCAATTTTACTTAATCTTAATTTTATTTAAATTATAATCAATTTTACTTAATCTTAATTTTATTTAAATTATAATCAATTTTACTTAATCTTAATTTTATTTAAATTATAATCAATTTTACTTAATCTTAATTTTATTTAAATTAAATTTTATTTTTTTACTATATCGATTTATAATAATTGCTATTTTGTTTAAATATATAAAGAGTTGAATCATAACGGACGATTATTTTATACATCATCTTCAAATTCCAACATTCCAAGAATTAAATTGGCAATTTTTGTATCTAACAGAGTAGACAAACACATATAAGATAAAAAATGGCGTTTTTAATTAATAATTCTTTAGATTTCACTCTTTAATTTTTGTTTCGATCATGATTATTTGCAGACAATTCTCAAAAAGAACGTTAGCATTGTGTAAAACTTCATAATGAATTTTTTACTTTCAAAATTTTTATTTAAAGTTCGTTCAATTATGTTACTACGTGCTTCTAATCTGATTTTTTTACATAAAAAATTTTCTCATAGAATTTGTATTCTTTTTACACTAATTTCTTTTCTTTTATGATTTTATTTTGTTTTATTTTAATTAAAAAGTCTTTTATAAGAAAAATTTTATTTATTTTTACACCCTTATTTAATGATAAGTAAAATATTACATAGATATTATTTTGAGACTCCTATTTATATTTAAATTTTTACTTTTATTAATCATCCTTTTAATACTTTTAGCTTTTATTTTATTAAATATTAAATAAAAAAAGTTTTTTAGTAATTATTTTGATTAAAATTATATATGCATAAATTAAATTATTCAGAATATTTAGAATTTTATATTCTCTTTTTAATCTATAAAATGTAATTATTTATCTATCTAATTTCTTATTACTATTTCATTCAAAATTTGTTAATTTATGTCTATTATTTTCTAAATTCTTAAAATCTCTATAATGCATGTTGAATTTTGGAAATCAAAGATAATTGTTACTTTTTAAAATGAGTTGCTATTTCTCTTTAGCTCTATCAATGTTGCATAAATTCCTGAAAAATTTACTTGATAACTCTTTTTATTATTTTAGCTTAGGATAATAGTTTAACAACTTACTTTTGTTCTGCAAACCTTAATTCTTTTAGCAAGATTTTATTTCTTTTTCTCGAGATTTTGGATCTTATTTTACTTACTAGAATTTTAGATAAAAACCTTTCGCTCAAAGTATCAATTATTAGTATAAAAGTTCTACATTTTTTGAATTTAGCTTTTTTAAGAAGTGATTTATGATTAATTTTGATCTTTTTCCAAATCCGCTTAAAAGCTTATTATTTCCTATTATTTCTATTTTTTAGTTTTTTATTAAATAATTGCAATAAAAATCACCTAAGAAATAGTTTCTCCCTTGGTAAACTTGTTAAAAAGTAAAAAGAATAATCTAATTTATATATAAATACTTAATAAGTTTAAGAAAATAGCCTCAAAAATCTTAAGCATTTCCAATTAAGAAACAAATATTTAATAACTAAAAAGAAAAAATAGAATAAATAGAATAAAAAAAGTGAAAAATAGAAAGTAAGCAAGAAAATTGATCAATAACTTGATCTAAAATACCCCTAAAGAAAAAATTATATAAAATTTAATAGTAAACAGTAATTAAATATAAACTATTGTGAAAAGCAGGTAAAACGCAAAATTTAAAAGGATTAGGATTAAAACGACAAAAAGTTCAGAAAAAATTAAAAAAATAAGCAGAAAAGATAGAATGAAGAATTTTTAAATCTAGACAGCAAACATTTCTATTAGAAATGATAGGAAAAAAAGTAAGGAAGAATCTAAGAAACATGTGGATATATAGCATACACAATGAGAAAATAAAATACTCTATAGAAACAATAAGACAAACAAAATTTAGAAAGTAAGAGAAGCAGGTTAAAAGGTTGATAAGATAAGGAAACTTTTACATAGATCGGTAAATAAAATTGAGACAAGAAGAAAGAAGTAGATACAGAATTTAAGAAAGAAAAAACAGAAGAAATTAATTCAATATTTTTCTTGATAAGGGAAATCAAGGAAGCCTAAATGATACTTCTAAAAATATATAAAAGTGGTTCATATAAAGAAAATATGCTTTCTGAATACTACTAAACGAAGAAAACATTTAGAAATTTATAAAATTACTGAAAAGAACTATACAAGAAAGGTGAAAGCAGATTACCAGATCAATTTAAAAATAAAACTAAAATAAAGATTCAGATAAAAGACATAATAAATTATATAAATAAACTAAGTAAATGAAAGGCTGCTGAATCAGACTAAATATAAGCAGGTGGTGAAAATCTTTTAAATTTAGCAGCAAAAAAAATACAGAAAATTTGACAATCGGAGAAAATACCGTAACAACTTAAAGAATCTTATATAGTGCTGTTTCAAAAAAAATGAAACATAGAATATCCTAAGAACAATAGGTCGAAATAAATTTTAATCACATTCTAAAAATCATAGATCTTCGACTATTTAAGCAAATAAACCCTTCTTTGGTAAAATTTAGTACTAATTATTTACAGAGTAACAAATTGATCAGTTAGAAAGTAGAGATTTTTAATTTTATTTTTCTTTATGTATCGAGGAAAGTTGGATCTTGGATTGGATCTTTGCATTTGAGTTTAAATTCTCTCATTAAATCCGATAATTGTTATCCTGCTAGATTTAATTCATAAGGTAAGAATTACAGAATATGCGCATTAAAATCACCTTGAATTAATGTCTATAATCCTTGACTAATTGTCATGTGTATAAATTGTCTTAATTCCACATAAAAAGGATTTAACTATTCCAGCTCTGTTTTGTGGGCGTGTATGCATTTATTATTGCTATCCTATTATCCTCTCACAAGCATATTATTCTTCCTCCCTAAATGATTTCATCTTGATTAAATCCAACTGCATCTCATTCTTTTATTCTTTTTATAATTTGCTCTTTTTATAGAAGGTTACTCCCTTACTGTGTTTATCTATCCTGTTTTTTTATTGCCTGATAACCAAAGATCTTTGGTATTTCGATATTTATTCACAAAAAATTTCTAAAATCGCTATTTAATCTATTTCTTTGTCTTGCAAGAATTTACTTACTTCTATTTTGTTTGACTTGATTCCTCTTACGTTTGCTGTTCCTAATTTTAGTTGATTTAAAAATATCATGCTTGCTTATGTCTAATTTATTATTTCTTTATTTTAGATTACTTCTTTTTTGATCCAGTTTATTTTGAGTTACAAAATCCAAAATCTTCTAGCGTTTGTGGTTTCTATTGTGTCATGTTTTTTAATTGCTTAACTATTTTCCTCTTTTTTGCTATTATACTTTATTTGTGTCTATTCTTGGTAACGATCTTTATTCTATTAAAAAATTTCTATTCTTCATTATATTCTTGTTTTTTCTACCTTATTTTACTACTATGTTTTACTTCATGTTTTGCATCTTCTTAAGAAAGTCCATGTTTTCTTATCTTGTTCATTTAAATGACTTTTCGCGCTCCCAAAAGATAATATTTGTCTGTGAATAGGTTCAATATAAATTGAACTTATTCTTACTTTTTATTGCTTAAATTTACCTTTTATTATTATGCTATTTTCTCATTACTTTCACATTATTTCCTTCTTCTATATTTTCCAAATTCTCACTATTTTTAGAGGAAGCATCTTTTCTATTTACTTATTGAAAAGTTTGCATTTAAAAATTTTCGGCCTTTTTGACTATGTCTATTATAGCTTCATTCCTTCTGCTTTATTTTGTGTGTCCAGATATTTGGCATGCTTCATATTTAAAATAGTTGGATGACTGATTTTAGTAATCCATCCTTCTAAAATTACCTCCCTTGAGATTTTTTTAATTCTCTTCATTACGTAGCTCTAATTATGTGGATATATTTCCATTCACTTACTTTTTTTATTTTACAATTTGTATATCTGTCTGCTTTATTGCTCCAAAATGCTATAGATTCAACTCTATTTAACTCAAACAAGTGCCTATATCGAATTTCCAATGTAATGGATAATTCTTAATGATAACTTAAAACTATTAGAACTTTCTTTTTTCAGCGAGTTTAGATTACATCTTTTATTGTCATTCTTTTATTTAGGCGAAATCTCGATTGATTATTATTATTGAAAAGATATTGATAATTCTACAAGGAAGCAGTTTAATTATTTTAATGCACTATTCGTATTTTCGTCTTAAATATTAGAGAAATTACTTAATTACTTCATCTTTTTGCACATCTCCTATTTTAAAAAATAATTTTTTTATTTTACTTTAGATATATGTTTAAATTAACAACTCCTATGCTTTATGAATGGATATTTTATGTACTATCTATCAAAAGCCCGCTTTTGAATTGGGAGTGATTATTTCAAGAATTCAAGAGTTTTTCTGGCTGTTGTTAAGCTCCTCCATGCCATTTTTTTTATCCATCAACTCCTTACTTCTTTTTCCTACATACACAAATTATGGGAATATTTAAAAAATTTAATTATTGTAGTTTGATCTTTTTATTACTTCATAATATTAGCTTTTACACGTCCATGAGTGCTTATCCAAATAGTCCTCAACTAAATTTTGGCGGCACGTTGGTAATCGAGAGACTATTTCAAAATTGTAGAGCTATCTAAATATTTTAATATTTATCATTTATATCTTTATTGATCTTATAATATTCCTTGATATTCTATTAATTAATGATATTATTATTATAATAAAAATAGAGATCAATTTAATTTTGTGATTTTTTAGTTATTCAGCCTCATCCTCACTCCTACCAGAAAAATATCTTACTATATAATAAAAAAAGTCTATAAAGTATTTATAATTCTGCATTATAGTATTCATATTTATCATTTCCAGTGTTTTTAATTGTGTATCTTTTTTAATACTTAAACTTAGAATTAATCTTGCATTATCCTATGCATTCACTCTGCTTAAGAAGATAATTAAGAATTAAGAATATATCTTTTCATCAATCTATTATTTCTATCCCTAAAATTTAGTTTTTTACTATTTATTTGAGTTAATTGGTCTATTTAAGTTTCAAATAAGAGATAATGTAAAAAAGCCCTTTCTTGATGACCCTTTAATAGTTAAGGTACTTTCATTATCATACTTACTTAATGTTCTCAGATATGATTGAATGACTAAAAGAATGAAAAGTTAATAAGAAAGTAGAGTTAAGTATTGTAATAGCAGTAAAGTCTTATGATTTACTTTCTAAAATTTGATTATGATTTGCTTACTTTATTTTTAATTAACTCTCTGCATTGTAATATTTAAAATTCTCTTAGTGTTATCTAGTTAAGATAGAAATAATAGTATGTGGTTTAAGGGAATTTTTATTTTTTTTAATATGGGGATTGAAATGGAAGAATTGGATGATTGGTTGCTATTTAAGATAATTATCGATTAGTACATTTGCTGATATAGGAGTCTAAGGAGTCTTTATTAATATTTAGTTGTTAACTAAGCCTAATAACTATATTATAGCTCTAATATGGTTGCTAGATCTTTATCTCATAACAAAGTTATTAATCCTTTAGAAACATATGCTAGCAACCAAAATAATAATGAGAAATATAAATTTTTCCATAATATTACTCAATATGATTGCTAGACATTAAGTATAACTAAATTCTCAAGGATGACTTTCATCATTTTATTTACGCTTTGATAAATAAAATTATCTATAGTTTCCTCATAAATTATTGGTCTATTTAAAGGCAAAATTCAAAATTTACTAGAACAAAATTATATAAAATGAACTGTAAAAATAAAAATATCTCAAGTACAAAAAATTTAGTTTAATTGTTTAATAAAACATTAGTCAGATATCCATTTTATATTTTTAAATAAAAAAGAATACTAATTTCCTAAATTTCCTTAACCAATTTTATATTCAAATAACTAATTATAAACTTCACATCTTTATATTTCTTATAAATATAATCAAAATGTCTTCTCAGCCATTGACTTCTGTTGACGAAGAAGCTTAAAGCCAATAGTAGTAGACTAATAAACTTCCTACAATAAGTTGATTATAAGTACTTAAAATCATATTTTCAGTTGTACTGATACTTGTGAATGTTGTTTCAAGATACTAAGTATCGTAGTTCTTTCTTATAACTATAAGTGCTTTACTGTAACTTTTGATTATTGGAATGATTATGAAAATTACAAAGATGTGACAAATAAAATAAAGTCTTGGTTTATCGTATTTTTCATACTCAACGCTCTACAATAGATTAGTTTACTATGTCTATGGTTCAATAAACGATTATCTTTATGAACCTTTTTACTAGTCATCTTTTTGTTTGATAGTGGATTTATCCTTGGATGGACAAGCTATGGGTTAAATTTAAGATATTCTGGCGATTTTATGGAATGCACGAATAATGAAGCACTAAAACTTTTCAATTCTGCCTTGTGAATTTAACTTATAACAGAATTAATTCTTTCTTTTGGTGTCTGCATTTCTAGGATTTGGTTCAGAAATTTAATTTGGTTATGAGAAGATAATGGAAACAAAAAATTTCTTTAAATTTCATTTAAATCTAATGATAGTTTATTATTATTAACTTAATGGAAAAATAGCAACAAAATCTATCATTTACTTTCCCTGTCTTCTTTTATTGTATTCACAAATGAAATTTAAAAGTCATTAAAATTAACTGAGAAATTTTATAAATTCGAAAAGTTTAGATTCATTAAAATTCCCATTTTTAAATCGGAACTATAAATCTTTATAGTTCTTATTTCTGAATTTGTAAACATTAACAATAAATATCAAACAATTATCATAATTTTGCTACATTACTCCATGATTTTTTATAATATGCTTTATCAAAAAACTGTTTTTTTAAAGTTTGACGAACACTTAGATTTTTAATATACCAAAAGTAATATGGAAAAATAAAATAATAAAGAGAATGTGTGTGTAATTTATAATTCATATAGAAGCATCAATAAATGTATTTAAAGATTTTCCTTATGAGTTAAACTGAAACTTTCCAATACAAATTTGGGGAAATCAGCCATTTTTGGATAATACTACTAATATATCTTTTGTGTAACTACACTTATCCCTGTATTAGTCTGATATGGGAAAGATGTTACTCGACCGTACCCCATAAAATACCTATCATAGCCTATATATTTCCTACGCCTTGTGGATAAGTACACTGGTAAAGCTACGATTATCTTGTGGAGTCAAATCTATCCTGCAGGTAGCTGAGTTAGACTATATAGGATTGCGCTAGCATGAACCCTAGCATCCAATCCGTCATTGCAGACATATTTTTGCTCAAGATTATTGGCTAACATTTAATGGCTGCATACATCCATTAAACTGACTCTCAAATTATTACTCTCTAGGAATTGAACTATCAATGCTATTATAATGGCTAATTACAGTATTTACAATTAATATTTGATATAGAAGGACCAATAAATGTAATAAAGAGGATTTAATATATGCAATTTTCCTGCTCAGGCATTTAATTTATTTTCCAATCTGAGTGTTTTATATTCACTAGAAAGATTACTATCTACCATTTCAATCGTTTTTAAATTTATAAAAACGAATGAGATTAAAATAGTAAAGTCCTTAATGAACAGAAATGTATTAGAACATAAGCAATTAAAAATCAATAACCTATAAACATTTCTTACCATTCATCTAGAAACGTTCTAACTAATAGAACCTGAACTTTAGAACTTTTCCTTAGTGTTTGTCTTAATAACACTAAAGGATTCGGGATTACTAAAAATTCCTTAAGAATAGCTAGGAAACAGCAAATTATATGAACATTTAACTAAGAAAAAAATGTCGAGAAAGACTAGTTAATTCTTAGCCATCGTATTTAAACTGAAACTAGGAATTTTAACGCAAATAACCAAATGAAGTTTTTATAACTTACTCGTAGTTGAATCAACCTAAAAGTCGATAAATATTCACAGTCTCTAGAATCAAGAGACTGACTGTAGATAAAATTGAATACAGATCTAGGACTCTGAAGACTGTGGATATGCTTAATATGCTAGCTTAAGAGATTGGCATTAGAGATTTCTTAGAGATTAGAAATAGAAATTTAGCAAAATAAGTAAATTTATTAGTTAAAAGGGAATATGTAGACTATGCCATATACAGCAACAATTACTAAAAGACATGCAAAACCCTTTGTTCAAGCCCCAAAATTTGCATCTTTCAACTAGAAGCACTTTTAGAATTTACGTAAAGATTGAAAATTGAACTCGAAAAAACAATGGCAATCACTACAATGAATTGATAAAGAGTCCCAGAATAACTTAATCACCAAGGAAAAATATTAACAGTTCAGATAAAATAAAAGCTAGAAAGATTTATTTTGGCGAAAAGGATGTCAGGAATATCTAAAGAATTCATATAAGTTTTGTATGAATTCGTCTAATCAATCCATAGTGAATCATTTGAAGTTCAGATATACTTTCTACAATTCGAATCCGAAGTAGGAAGACAAGGAAGAAGTGCTTAGAATTCAAATAGCCTAAATTAAGCATACTCTTGGTGATAAATTGCTTCTCTGTAGATTTTTAAAGAAGTATGAAACTTAGCCATATTCTAGACTTAAGATTCACTTATTTTCTTTTTCTATTTTTATTATTAATTCTAGTGATAAGGTTCAGTTAAAAGCTTAAGACAGGAAAGGGGTAAAAGAATGAAGCTAAATAGTTTTAGCTTAAATATAAAATCTTATATAGAAAATAAAGTTAAAGTGAGATCAATGTATATAGCCTATATTTATATAGCCTTATTAATTAAGCATTACTTATTTGAATATTAACTGTAGAATATTCAAATAGAAAATTCAAGTTCTTAAACTAAATACTTGCAAAACGAATTCAAATACAGTGCAAAATTAGCAATAAGAAGGATAGCCTTTATATCTAGTATCTAGTAGCAATATAAGAATAAAGAAAATACAAATACACTTAATGCAACAGTCGTAATTTTTCATGCAATATTAAATATAAAAAACAAATCTATTAAAAAAATGGAATTGAAGATCAATTATAATAATTAGAAAATAAAATCTACATCTATCGCTTAATTCTTCTATTTAGGTAATTAAATATTCAACTAGAGATAAAATAGTAAATAATTAGCTACATTTAACTCTAATTTCTAGAATCATTTATTTATCACATTCAAAAAAATAAGACATAAAACAACTCTCTGCTATGACAGTTCAACAACTTACTACCATAAAGACCATTTATTGTAAATAATAGAAATGGAATAGGAGTTAGAAGTAGCTTGCCTTCTAATAAGACTGCTCTTAAATAAACTGTAGGGAAAAATTTAAAATTCAATGAAGAGGTATACTTAATTCCTTAATTTCTAGTAGCTATTTAAAAGTCTAATTCTAGCACTGTGAAGAGGAAAGAATACTATCTTAAAGATATCAACAAGATTGACTCGTTTTAACCATAGTAAATTATACCTAGAAAATAGATTTTCAAACAGAGGCAAAAAGCTTAGTAACGCCCTTTATCTGGTACATAGTTAAAAAATACCTTTGTAATTATCAAGGCAACTTAGCTAAGTACTTAATTTAACATCTTTTTTTAGATATAATGAAATCACCAAAGAAGCAGAAGTATCAAATTCCAAAAATAATGAAAAGGAAACAAGTCTCTAACGAATTCCGAAGAAGTATAAAGAAGTTAAGTAGAATATAATTACTTTGAGAATATATTAGAGAGTATAAAGGAAAGCTAAGAGGAAATAAGAGCTACTCCAATATAGACTGCCAAAGAAGAGAATAACAGTGAGGAAATCAAGCAGCTACCTTAAATTACATTCAATAAACTAGGCTTTCAGAGCTAATTACATAGGAAAGCAGAAAATAACATCAGCCGCTTAGGCTCAGAGTGAAATCTACATCGTTAATTTCCATCTTTTACTTCTGATACCAGTTTCAGGTCTTTTCTTATTCCATAAATAACAAAAATGTCTCCTATCAAATACAACAAATTAGATATAAGCAAAGTATTTTGTTCAAAATTAGAAGAAGATAATAAAAGAAAAAATAATCCAGGAATATACAATATGAGGCAGTTAAATTTTGCTCAGAACAATGAAGTAGAGAAAGAAAAACCAGCTGATAAATAAGTTATATAAGCTGATTCTAAATCCTTCAGCAATTTTACAGGGAGAAAAATCTCACTAAATAACTACTGCCTGGGAAATTAATTGGACGTGGTGCTTATGCGTCTCTGATTTATGGAAAAAACAAGTACAGTGAACAAAAAGTGGCTATAAAAGTATATGAAAAGTTTAAGCTTATGGATACACATAGAATGAAATCAGTAAATGAGAAATTTTAGTACTACAAAAGCTAAGGTATCCTAACATAGCGAAGCTATAAGAGGTAGTTAGTTAAAATAAGCAAATAATCTGGTAACTAAATATATGGATGGACCTGAATTGTATACATTTCTCAAAAACAAACTAAACGCAGATTCCAGAAGAAATCGCAAAAATGATAATTAAGTAGCTGCTATAAGCTCTGGATTATTGCTATGATTTAAACATTGCGCATAGAGATATTAAACTAGGAAATTTTCTGCTTTAGAACAATAAATTGGATTATTAGTTAGGCGTCAAGCTTATTAACTTTGGCTTTTCAACAAAAATTCCACCTGGTTAGAAGGTAGAAATGTTTTGATGCCCTTTTAGTTATATGTCACCTTAAGTAATTGGTGATAAAGAGCATAGCGGCTTACAAGAATATATTTGAGCGATTAGAGTACTTATTTTTGTCACCTTTAATGGATTTTATCCTTTCAGAGGAAAAACGGCAAAGAGCTTTACAGTTAGATTATCAAAGGTGATTTTACATTAGGAGAATACTTGATCGAAATTTAAAAGGCTATTATAAATAGAATGCTTGTATTAAACTCTAGCAAACGACCGAATGTCAAGAAAATACTAAAAAATCCTTGATTAACTTCAGCACTTTCTGAAGTTAAAATCATATGATATTCATCTATCATCATTACAACTTTAAATTAATAACTTCAGTATTTTATAAGAATCAACATAAGATATTTGGCAAAAGATAGAAATTAATAATTGAAGCAAACTAAGCTAATATAAGCAAAGGAACTTAAGTTACTATTTAAAAAATGGTTAACTAAATATAGCTTAATTCCTAATAATATTAAAAGTTAATTTATCCTGGATTTTATAACTAATGAAACTAATAATAATAATCTTTCAAAAGCTTAAGATAGAGTTATTATCAAACCTTTTAATTATTTATAAATGTTCTTTAAAGATCGAATTAAAGAGACAGTAAATTAAAGAGCCACTTAACCTTTTATTTACAATAGAACAGCTTAAAAATTAAACTAGGTAAAAGATTTGTTAAACTAGATTAAAAGTAAATAAAATAAGTAGCTTTATCTAATGTAATATGATCTATTATGATAATTAATGTTAATAGCTATTATATTTAAATAAGTAGTAGCTTTAGTTAAATTTATAATTATTAAAATGATTACTCTAAACATACCTATAATACTACTATTTACTATCTATAACTAAAGTTATTAATTAAAGTAATAAAGCCCTTTAATCATATTGATATTAAGAGTTTAAAGTTTATTAATTAACTAATCTCTATTGTATTAAGTTGAATAGCGTTTGCTTATTATCTTATTGCTTAGTATATTATTATTTTAACAAGTTTATTGACTGTTTAAAGAGTTATTAATATTAAATAAATCAAATCTTTATTTTCTTTACTAAGCTAAAAATCTATTATCTTCTCTTGGAAATCAAAAACTATAGCTGTAGAAACTAAAATCTTGGTGTTGCTAAATTTCTGTTAAGATAGAAAAAGAAAGCTAATTCTTAAAAAATTTCCAAAATGATTATATTTTTAAAATTATGAAAAGCTCTATGATTCTATTAGTTGATTATTAAAAGCAGAAACTCAAAAAATAGAGCTTATACACCAAACTCTTGCTTATTTAATGAAGCAGAGAAATAAAATCAAAAAGAAAATGAAATTTTATTATAGTAAGTAATGAAAAGTATAGACCATAAGCCTTAATTCTATTAACTAAAAAGATTTGTAGTTAAAGATAAGAAAGTGACGATAATTTTTGAAGCAGAATAAAGAATTTCGTTAAAAAGTAGTGAAGGGAGATAGATAAAACAAGATAAGTTGAATAACTTAATAACCTTTATTAAGCTTATACTAGCTCCACTTTTTTGACTAATTTTTTTAAATTTAACTGCATATCCAATTTTTCTGATTACTTTGTAATAGAAATGGCAGATTTGCTGTCTAATTACTCAAAAGTTTGCTTATGATGTTACAAAGCTGAATTCTTTAAAATGCATTAGCTTTTAAAATGCTAGCTTCAATTTTCTAAAAATAGCTAAGATTTTTTAGCTTCATTTTTTATCTTATGACTAGAAATTTCTTTAATTTGAAGTAGCTTTAGAATCTTGTTCTTAAGAACATTCTCATTCTTAAAATGTTCATTAAAGCTATTATTCTGAAGAATTACTTTTTTTCATTTTATTAAGTGCTTTCCTTTATCTCTTAATATTTAAATTTCTGATAATTGTCAGAAGGTATATAAGATACTATGTAAAAAACTCATAGTTTTAAGTGTGAATAACTCTCTTTCCTTAAAGAACTTAATTCTACATTTTCATATGTTTTTTGTCATTTCTTCAGTAAGTTATCTTCTAGATTTTCAATTAATTCAAGCAAGCCTGAGGAGATTCTTAAAGCCTATCTCTGTTTTTTATAAATAGATCTAAAGAGTTATTTCTTCTTACTCTAGTTATTAGAAGATTTAGCAGGCAGAAACGCAAATAAATTGATAAATAAATTGGTTAATTTTTATAAAATGCCTACCTATGTCAAACTTCTTTTAACTCTGCTAGATAAAATTTAGCTTTCTTAATTTTGCACTTCAAATTACTTAAAATTACTTCAAATTACTGTTACTAGAACTTAAATCACTATTTCTCCTTTTAAATCCGCTCAAACATTTTTAATCTAATTAAAAAGTTCTGGTAGTGATTTTGTTTTTGCTGATTTAAGTTTAAAATCTCATAGACTGACTTAGAACTTCTAAAATTATTCTCATTCAAAATTTACTTAAGATCTGATTTGTCTTATTATCTCTAACTTAGTATTTTAGCTAAGACAAATCTCTTAATGCCTAGAAATATTATGCTTTACATATTTGATTCTCAAATTTTCTTTAATTCATTTATTATTCACTCTAAAAGCAAGCCAAAAACTACTTAAGGAAGCAAAGCTAGAGATTAAGTATTAAACTAAAACTATTTCTTTATATGATGATATAAATCTTCTGCTTGAAAGGTTATTTCTTTATATATCCAAATTCTAACTCAGATCAATTCCTCTTGCTTCAATAATGATTTGATCCTCATTCACTTAAGACAACTCAATATCTATATATCCGATTTTTTATTAAGGACTACTCTATGTGAATATTATTAACCCATAATCTCATAGTAAAGACATGATTCTACTATTTTGAACTAGATAATTAAATGTCTTTGAGTAGTAAAACCATAAGCATTTTAAAATTAAAAGCAATTTATAGTTCTATAGACAGAAATAACCTTAGTAAAGAGTCTAAGTTTACTAAAGATCTAATTGCTTATAACTCTTAAATTCAATTAAGAGATTGTAAAAGTAATTGATTAAACTACCTAAATTATAATTGAAAGCTTAATAAGTATTATTATACAAACCTTTCAAGTTAGTATATTCATAATAAATATCCATTTATCTTAATAAAAGAAGCTATTTCTTTTAATTTGTCTATAAAAAGAGGCTTCTATGTTTATGCTTTTGAAATATCATTATTTTAAAATTTAAGTTGTATAATTTGGAAGGAAAATAGAAGATAAAAGTTTTAGGTGAAAGAAAGCATTGTGTTTAGCCACCTAAAAGCAACAAAATATTATCTTAGAGAAAAAGATTAAATCAAAAATAGCTTAATAGACAGCTATAGAAAGATATATTAAAAAGCAACCATTTAGAATAAAAATATCTATAAGTAATTACTTACTTATAATTGATAGGCATTAGTAATAAAGCTATCCTAATTCTTTTAAGAAGGGTTAATCTTAATCAAGCAATTAAAGTATAATTCAATCATTTTAGTTATTTTAAAAGTAAAGGCAAGGATAAAAATAGTTTATCGCTATTTTTTATTATTATTAATATATAAAACTTTAATAAAAAATCTATTAAATAGTGATTACCTTTAAGATACTAAAGATAAATTAACATACTAAAGTTAAGTGATTGATATTATAAAGATGCTAATTCGTTTTATATAAAAGAAAAACTTATTAGCAAGGAAATTATAAAAATAACTAAAATACATGAATCATTGCTATTTATATGCTAGATCAAGAAAACATTTTAAGCTATTTAATAAACTTAATGTTAAAGTTAGAAACAACAAATATGTAAAAAATATTAAATAAAAGGAGCAATAAGGAAAGAGATCTTAGCGCCTTTTGGAATATCTCACAAAGTCAGATTAACGAATCCTAAAACTAGCTTTAGAAACAGGCTGAACTGGATAACAGACTCGAAAAAGCAGAAGAGAAATTATAAACTTTTAAGAAAGAGTAAAGCGAAACTGGAGCTATACAAATGGAAATCGAAGCCTAGAAAGAGTAAAAAAATTAAGGAAAATAATTCAAAATAAAAAAGAAATGTTTCTGCTGTGGAAGCGTATGACATTTTTATCGGAAGTGTTAGAAATTCTAATAGAAATAAAGAAACTATTGGATTAAAGAGCAACAAAATAAGAAAAAAGAAGAAGCAAGAATGAAAAGAATGTATTGCAACCCGGATGGTTCAATATACAAGATTAAGATGGAACCAAGGCGAGTTAAAGGAGGGAAAACCTGGAAAAATCCGAGTTCCCAATCTTGCTAAAATTGGGCGACCCGAACTCTTTTATTTAACAGCAGGGAGTATGAATTGCTGTCTTCCTGACGGGGTTGGAAATCCCTAAAACGGAAAACTTAAAATTAATATTATTATTATAAAAGGAGCAATACATAAATTTGGTTTAAAATCTGTGAATACATAGGTATTTAATAAGAGCAAAGATAAATACATCAAATAATTTAAGACAAAGTTCTAGTAAGCTATTAATCCTCTGAAAGATAATCTTAACTAGTTAAAGCTAATTTAAAAATATGATTGAAAATTAGCTATAATACAACTCATTAGCACTTTACTTTTTTCATTTGTATAGGCTCTGCAATAAAAGCAGCTTGCTCTTAGTAGCCATTTAATTGAATGCAAGATATTAGCAAAGTAATCTCAAATTAATCTATTGATACAGAAGTAGTTTGAGATCAAATTTTTAAAGTTATAACGACAGTAAAAATTTGAATAATGTATAAAATAAGGCAGAAGTTATTTTTTATAAAAGGATTACTAAATAAACAATGACTAGACATTTATCTAAAATATAGATTATATGATAACAGTATTGAAAATACTACGTATAATATATAAAGGGAATAAGCGCTATCATAGAAATTTAAAATTAAATTATTTATTTTTAAAAGTAAAAGAACGAAGTTAAACTAGCCAAAAGTATATGGATTACCCACAAATGAAGAATAAGAAATAATATTTATAAATAAATGATATTAATAAAATTTGTTATTATTGTCTATACAAATCTAAAACTTAAACATTGTGCAAGTACATTGTTCTGAAAATTGAACCTCATATTTTAGAAAAGACTTATATAAAAAAGGATTTATAAACCTTTGCGAAGAATCTAAACCTTAACAACGAGTTGATATTTAAAATTTGTCTTTCATAGTTTATATTTATATAGGGATTTTTTTACAATTCAAGATCTTTTTCAAACTAAAATGCTATAGAAGATTACTAAAAATACAGGGATTAAAAATATGTTTAACACATTTCTAAAACATTAAAAATTTATTATTAGTCACAGATTGACTAAACAAATACTATATAACCTTCAAATATTTTAAAGATCTTAAAATTTCGTAACTTATCCATAACTACTAAAATTACTAAGAATTTAAAGTATAGAAAGTTTAAAATATTAATTTTGAAGTATTTCTTGTTTATCATTTTTATTAGCTTCCCTCTAATGCTTGCTCATTGTTTCATTATAATTGTAATGTTCTCATTTTTGATATTGTTCTGTATCTTTGTTGAAGTATTTTAAATAAAGATATATTTAAAAATAAAGGGTTTATTAAAATAATAATAATGAGACTTAAGTTTAGATAAAGAGAGTTAGTATTATTAAATAATAAAGAAGATAATAATTAGTAGACTATTAAACTAAAAGTATTTCTATTATTAGAGTATTAATATATCTTTAATTTAGTATATATCTTAATTAAATTAAACAAAACTTCCTATTTCACTTTAATTAAAAATCATTAATTGGGAGTAATCAAAGTTTTAATATCTTAAAAATTTTAATTAAAATCTTATTTGCATCTAAACTAACTGAGAAACTATTCGGAAAAAGAAAGTTTAAGTCATAAAGCTAAAAGAAATTAATAGATATTAGAAAGTTAAAATCTTAAGACTTTAAGGATTTACTGAAACTATTGGAAGCTATTTTAATTTGAAAGGGAAAAAGAATTAATTGAGTAGAATAAGTATAAACCACTAAAAATATTTGGTAGAAGCAAAATCTAAGATGTTTAAATAAATAAAAAGTGTTATAATCATTTTGAATTTTAATTAGAGATCCAGAGGAATCATCATTAAAAAAAAATCATTAAATAATTGAAAAATTAGCAAAAATAATTAAATTAAGATAACTTAAGACCATAAAATGAGCTACAGCCCCCAGTTCTATAAATAGAAAGAAAAAAATAGAATTTAAAGAAAGATATTTAATGTAAGAAAAAATATAGGAAATAAGACATAGATAAAGACAATTAAAATGAAATCAATCTAGAAAGTCAATTTTAATTTTCTCCAGTAATATCCTGTTAGCATGTATTGATTGAAAGTGACTGAAGGATTTTTAGCAATGATTTCACAAAATTATTTAAGATATCTTAAGTTTAAATTAGGATTATAAATCTTACCTTTAGATGTTGCAAAAGCTGAAGAAATGTAAAAAGATAAATGCCAGAATATAAATATTTAATTTAGCTATATTTAAATTATTGTTCTTTACAATCTTTAAAATATAAACTTTATAAATAATAGATAAAAGAAGCACTAAATAATCCATAACTATTAAATGTATTTAATTATAAGGAAATGTCTCTAGCTAAAATAATAAAGTATTATAATTAAATAAAGGAAATTAATAATAAAATTAAAGTTAAAAATAATAGCATTAGTAAGCCTATATATAATTTAACTAAGGCTTAATAACTAATACTAAGAAGCTTAGTATTTTAAAATTAACTAATAAGCTAAATAGTCCTTTCTTAAGTTAATCTTAATAAATAGATATCTTATATCACTATTATTACTATTTATTTTAATAGCATATTATATTTTACTTATTAAACCATATTTGCATTAAAATAATTGAATGAACTACATTAGCTGAAAGTTATCTTAAAACATTAGAAAGATGCTAAAGATTTTAAAATAAAATATATGAAACACTATGCTTGATACACAGTTAGAATAATTAAATAAAATAATTATAGATATAATCACTAATATAACTAACTATTATAAATTTATTACCTCAAGTATTTAAATAGAGTCTTAATTTTGGATATAAGATTGATTAATAGAATATACAAGTCAAGCCTAATTATTTATGTGGTTGACTCATAAGAAAGAACTTAAATAAAAATAAGAAATACTATAAATTTAGAATAAAAAACACAAAAATAAAACTTAGAATATTAAAACCTAAATGGAGATTATTATTTCTATAGAGCTAAGATCTTCCTTTAATTTTAAGATTCTTTTTTATTCAAATATATAGTAATACAACTAAATAACTTTAATTATCTCTTAACTTTAATAATACTCTAAAAATTTGCTTTAGATGTAATCTAGCTTAATAACTTTTTTAATTTGAGTTAATTTTAAAATTCGAAAATCAAATAAAATGGATATTATTCAAATTAGAACATAGAAACACTAATTCACAGAAAAAATAAAGACTAGAAAATATTTAGAAAATAAAGAAGAGATGAAAGATTAATCTTACTATTTAAAATAATTAAATTGATAGAGGATTCTTAATCTATAGTCCATCTGATAGTTTTGCAATTAAATATATTAGAAAGACCCAATCTAAGTAAAAAGAGCTGGAGCTAAAATAGAATTAGGAAATCAAGAGATGTTTTCAGCGTATTTGCTTCTGATTAATAAAAGATTAAATTACCTTTGATCTCCAAGAAAAAAAGGAATCTCCTTAAAATTATAATATTTATAGTAATAAAGAGTAGCAAAAGACGTTTATTCTGGAACTATATTTCAATCAAAGAATAAGAATAGGTAAGAAAGATAAGATCTGAAACTTCTAATATGAGCAGAACTAGTTCAGTGGCAAAAAGATGAGTTAATCTTAGCAAACATTGAAAATGCCTAAAATTTTATCAAGCTTTGAGACATTTTTAGAAGAGTCTGAATTTTTCATAACAGTCAAAATTTCAAAAAAAAAACTAAGGTTTCTCGCAAATACTAAATTAAACTGAGTCACATTTAGTTCTTAAAAAGTAGAGTTTATGCATATCTTATAACAAAAGAATACTGTAAGTATTATTTATTTAGACGCTAGAAAAATCCCTTTTTATTATAGAACATGCCAAGCTTTTAGATCTTAAAAGTTCAAATGACTTAGCTCTATAGCAAGCTGAAAAAAATAGCAGCTATTCAATCTAAAAGGCAATTATGAGCTTTAAAGCAGATTCTAAGAGATATTATTACTTGGCAGCTAAATTTTAAGTACCTATAAATAGATATTAGAAATGAAGCTTTTTCTTTTAACAAGCTCGACTTCAAGTGTTCTTAATTCCTCACAATTAATTTTAGAACTTGTAAGATAATATATAGAGTCCAGCTCTAATTAATAAAGGAGAGAAAGCTTAGCAAGTACTAGAGATAGTAATGCTTGAAAGGAAAATTATAAGCTTAAGTGAAAATCATAAGTTTCTTAGTCAATTCTGAAGAATTAAAAAAGCAGATTCATGGAACTGAGTTCTAGGAAGAATAGCGATAGTTTTTAAAAAGTTAGATTTATTACTTTAGAACATTTACCGACTGAAAATAGTCCTTATATAAATATGAAGAAGACCCTATAGTTTCCTAAATAAACTTTAGAAGCATCTGGATTATTTATTTAGCATAAAAAATTAACTTCTCCTGAATAATATTGAGTAATCATTAGCTCTAATTGAGCACCCAAAAATTAAAGTAGATTGAATTGGAATTTTTAGCACTCAAACTTAAATGAACATTAAGTTTATATAATTCTTAAAAGCTTTGATTTCAGATTATTGAGAAATAAAATTAAGAAAAATTTTAGAAAACAACTTTAAAAACTTAGTTGGGCTTAGGAGTTAATCGGATAAAAGATATCTGAAACTATATCGAAAAAGACATAAATATCTACAAAATTTCACTTAAAGAAAAATTCACAGTTCCTAAAATATCTTGCTAAAAAATCTAAAATAAATACTTAGATTATTATAAGAATATTCTGGCTAGGTGGATGCGTGCCAATTATTGTAAATTTAATAAGTATTGCAGAAAAATTTGCTAAATTGAAGCAAAAAAATAATAATAAACTGTTTTAGCGATTTTTAAACGACTGCAACTAAAATAAAGACTAAATTGGTAGGAATTGAAAAAAATTAGACACCAACTCCTTAAAATATTTGGAGGATTCAAGAATATTAGAAATAAATAAATATAATAAGCAAGAGTAAAAAACAAATCATATGAAATAATAAGATTTTTTAATTATTAGTGTCTAGTTACTTATGAGAACTCAGGGATATTTTTGAAAAATTTCTTCAAAAAAATAGGAGATATAGTCACTTAATTAAATAGATCTTAAAAAATATCTTTATTTAATTTAAGTCATAACTTAAATTAATCAAGGGTTGAAAGATATAAAATTAAGTTTATCATTTTAATTGAATAAAGTAAAAACTTTAAAAGATATAATATCATGCCAAAAATTCTTAAATAAAATTTCTAAAGTTTGCTTTAGCTTTAAAATTTTAGGATTAATTCCTTTTGATAACATCACGAAATATCAAATTATAATAATCAATTATTGGCTAGTTATCATGATTAATAATCAGCTCTATCTATTCTCACTAATTTAGCTAAAAATTGAATATATATATCTGCTATTTCCTTGTCTTAAGATAGATTAATATCAGAATAGTACTAATATGTTTCTATGCTTATGAAGTCTTTATATCTTTCTACTTTTAAGAGCTTCTTAGCATGTATCTTATGTTTAAAAGCTTTTAGTATTTAAATTGCAGCATATTTACCAGTTTTAGTATCAATAGCAGAAAATATTAATAAATATATCACTCTACTCATTATATCTTATATTTACAACCTTCTATCGAATCTGAAAGAAAAGTCTAAGATAGTTAAATTGATAGTCTTAATACCTTAAGGTATTTAAATTTAGATGATAGAATATTGATTTTTTAGGCTAGCAATTGAAGAAGTTAGAGAAATAATATTTTGTTTAAAGATGATATCAATTTATAAAAACAGCTGTATAATTACTTGGTAAGCAAAATATTGATAATGAATATCTATAAATAATGATCATAAATCTACAAGCTGTAAATGTTAATAAGATAAGATTTAGTTTATTTATATAATAGAAGCTATTAAGTTAATAAATACTAATATATGAAATATAACTTTCTAAAGCTTTTTAAATAAGTAGATTATTATTAAACATACACAAGACGGATATTAATAACACTAAGATAAATTAAATATCTCTTATTGAAAATAGGTTTTAATATACTTAAGTGTCTATTTTATAAATACAATACTTTTTAATTATTTAAGAGTATAATAGAGAAATTAATGATGTAAAACCAGTTCTAAATATATAAAGCGTCGCTTAGATCTTTTTATTTAAAGTGATTTACTTATTTTATTATGTATTAATGACAGTTAAATGATAACGAATTATTCTATTGTAAGAATGAAATCTAACTATAGGACAAATTAAAATACTTAACTAGGTGAAGAGTTAATATCGAAGATATTAAAGTTAGAAAAATTACTTAGTAATATAATTCAATAATAAGACAAAGACTATTAAATTTAAATCAAATATTAAAGAATCTTCACAGTTAAGTAGTAACGACATAAGATACTTTTGATACGAATTTAGTTGAAGAAAGTCACTTCAAATCCTCTAAACTTATTTTATTATAGTGTCTTTTCATGTTTAACCATTTTAGTTGGAGAATATCTTTAATCGATTTTATAAAATGAATAAGAAAAATAAAGAAAGTTTACTCTTTAGGTCGTCTCTAATGTAATATTTAATTTTTTCGTTTATCTGAAGAAATTTAAATGCTAAATTTATTTAGCTACTTTGTAGAATACAAATAACCATTTCTTGAAGTGCTTCTGTTTCTTTAAGAGTATTTTATTTACTTCAGCAAGTCTCTAATCATCTCCCCGCTTCCTTGTACTTTATCATTTTCGCAGCACAAAAGATAGTTTGGAAAATCTTATTATTAGGCAAGCCATCTTCTTTTTCTTCTAGACATTTAAAATACTCTTTACACTATACTTAGCTGCTACGATAAATTTCACTTTCTTAAGTATCCCATAAGCAAGACCTCGTTCAAGTTTATTAATAGCCTAGTTTAAAATAGGCTATAATGTTTTAAATTACTAATTAGTCACTAAAGATCTCAATAGTATCTGAATCTAGTTGCATGTCGTATTAAGAGAAATCTATTGGAATTGACTATAGCCTTTTATATATTTTTCTTCCTAAAAGAATCTTATTTAATTGAGTCTAAAATAATTACTCAAGGGGTGAAAGCTTTATGCTTGCTATTAAAGATTGCCAAGATTAGCTTTTACAGTTATCCTGACTTCATAAAGAGTAATTACGGATTCTCTTATTCTGATGGCATTCTTTTAGTAAATCTCTTTTTCTTGCTTATGATTAGTTAGTTCCTACTAAGGATAAGTTGAAGATACTTGTAGAGGATTACTTTAAATGTTCTTTCTAAGAAAATTTGTTTTTTCCTAATTCTTCAATTGTTTTGCTATTGTAAGACTTTGACTTATTAAAGTCTTATTTTGAATTACTGTGATTTGCTACTTGTTACCTTAAGGAGAGAATGCATTAGGTTAAATTCTTTAGTAGTACGATCAAAAAATGTTATTGTAATCCTAAAATAATCTATTTATTTCCCTGAAAATTTTCTTTCTATTTGTAAAATAAATTTTGAGGAAAATTAGCTCTTCTTCTAAGGATTTTATCCAATAATTTGTACTTGAAATATTTGTATGATTAGCTGGTATATCATCACTCCTCTTTTACAGCTAGAAAAAAAAAATTTCGGAGTCTTGTTAATCATATATCTCTATTATTTTCAGCTTCATTAATCAGCTCTTAAAAGAATTTGAGCCATCATTTGATTCAATATTCAGTTTAGTATCAATGCAGCGTATTATTGATATATAGTTCAGAGTTCTCCTCATAATTTCTGCGTTTTGCTTTTTAGATTTTATTCTTTTCTCTAAATTCATCGTTAATTAGAATCGCATTTTTCTAGCAATTAAAAGGTTTTATTTACATTTATTAAGCGTTCTAAATATTTTTAATATTTTTTAACTTATAAAGGCTACTCAGAGATACTTGTCGTGGCAAAAATCCTATAAGTGGAATTCCATTTTAAGAAGATCTTTTAAGAAGTGTACTTTATTGAAATGATGTATAGAATTTAGTCCTAGATAATTTATATAAACTTTTATTTTTTACGTTTTAAGATGTTAATTTATTTGCTCAGCTTGTGTATTTCATCCTTTCTATTCTATGAGTACTGATTTATCTTTTCCTCAGTTCCAGAGTCTTAAAAAGATCTTCTAAACTTTTACTCAATTTTTTAAACTTTTAAGATGATAATGTTCGTTTTGGATTAATATAAAGTTAATTCTAAATTGACTAGTTTTGCAAATGTGTCCTATTAAAAATACATAATTTATTTTCCTATTTTTCCTAATGTAGTAGTTACTTAAGAAGCTATATTCCTTAGAAAATAATTATAACATCATATTAGTTTATTTTTATTTTAAGGTCTCATATCAATCATCTGAAAAAATAAACTTTATAAAGAAAATCTAATTTTTGAAAAAATGAATCGATAAACTTTTTAAAGTGTAGGATTTATAAAGTTCAGTGAATATTATTTAATGCTACACTTTCTTATCTTATTATAAGTGAATTTAGATTGAATGTTAATAAGTATAAAAATTGATATTTAAAGGGATAATATCCTTCTAAATAAAAATGTCGTACTTTAAAGTAATAAAGTGTCTAGTGTTTGTCATTCCCGAGATCTCTCTATTAAGTTTTAAAATGGCAGAGTTCTTTAACAAGAATAAATATTTAATCTGTTTATTTAATCACTTTATATTCCTCGGTAATGAATATTTAGTAGTTTCCTCACTCATGTATTTAAGCATCATCTTACATTAATAAAGTAGTGGCAAAAAAGGAAGCAGCTTATCAAATATGGACAGGACTGTTCTATCAAGAAAATGATAATTTACTAATTTGAATTAGAAATAACTGACGGCTTTATAAAGACATTAGGTGGATTTACTATGTTTTAGTAATTAGTCTGTATTTCTTTAGAAACTCCATTTAAATAATTACACGTTATATTTAAGATCACTTTAACATAGTCTTATTTTCTGTAGCCGAAATAAATACTTACTTTAAGTTCAAGGAATATTCATACTAGAATTTATTATCCTTATAACGTAATGATAGATCTAAGGAATTGACACGTTTCTTTTATCTTCTTTATAATTACCTCATTTTATGAAGATAGTTTTTACCTAAAACTAGGCAAATTTCTTCCTCAATCTATCATTAAGACATTCTATTAATATGATATACAGTCTAGAGTTATCTTAGTAGGTAATCTCTCTATACTACGAAGAGGTATAAATCTTAATGATATAAGTTGAACTAAGAAGCACAAATAGAAGACTTAATTTTAGAAAGAAATGTAAATAAGCAAAATAATAGCTTCATAATAGTAAGCTTACAATAATTAAACTATCTATACCTTTTAATATTTTAATAGATGTCATTTTGAAGATTTAGAGATTTATAATGTATTGGTAAGATTCTAGATGATAATGAGAGTAGTATAATAAAGATGTGTTAATCTTAAGTTTATGATAGATTGTAATTTGGAATATAGTAGTATATAATAATGTAATAAGAAGGGTGTATGTATAAAGATATTAAGGAATGAAGTAATAATATAATTAGTTAGGTACTGTGTTTAGTTATAGGTAGTATTATATATCTATATATGCTAAATCTATTTAAAATTCTTAACTCAATGTGTTCAAATTATTTACTATGTAGCTACTTTTTTAATTTATTAATTTAATGACTATTAGTGAAGGTATTAAGCAAAACGCTACTAAAAATTAAAGCTAATTTTTTAATTGTAACTAAATAAATTGAAATATCAACTTAAGCCTAAAAAATCTTTATACAGATATACCAAATACTTGGTAAATGCTTAGAAGCGCAAGAGAAGAGAAGATTAAATCATTAGAATTAATAGATTTCTAGACTCTAAAAACTTTGGACAAGAGTTATCTGGGATTTTTTCTTCTGAAATAAAAAAGTGATATGTCATGCTACAGGATAGAAACGGAAATAGCAATAGAATTAATAAACAAGTATCATCATTTTAAGTTTCTCAAGCCTTTGATTAACTGTTGCTTTGTTTCTCTTATTCAAAATAAAATGGAAAATTATTTTCTTATAAAAGGATTCTTTACAATAAGGATTTTGGATAAAGAAAGATTCTAATTAATTTTAAAATAGTCTAAACATATAATAGTAAGTTTAGGTAAGCTAAAATGGTTTCTAATTAATGTAGAAGTTTGGTAACTAAAAAGGAATAATCTCAGCTTACGCTAGAAGTTTCTAAATTTTTACTTAAAGATGAAGTTTAGAGAAAATCTAGTCTTCTGTAACGAATATGCTATAAAGTGATCAAAGGTATTCTTGCTAATTACTACTTTAAATTGGAAATATTTAAGCTCTAAAAGAAATTTGAATTTACTCAATCTAATAATAAAAATCTAATATATGATCAACTGCTAGCTCTTTTAGGTACTTTGATAGAAGTTCCAAATATTTTAGAATACTAAGAAGCGTTAAGAGCTTTCATTATTTTAGCTTAGATTTATTAGTAAGAATACGCAAGAAATTTAAAGTGTCTCAATCGGCCAAGGGAACAAACTTGGTATGATCAGCAGGGAAAGAAGACTCTGTTGAGTTTGATTTTTATCTGGCGTGTAAAGAGACGTAGAAGACATAGAAAGAGGTCGCTGTCTTGAAGCAATACTACTCTAAATGTCGCTTTGCTTATCCTGTCGTGAAGTAAGTTTCTAACAATGCAACTGGGTAGAGGAAACCGTCTTGAAAAATTCAGTGATTAGTGAATTCACCAAATAATAGAAAGTATTTTAGCTTCATAACAAAAAGAGAAGAAATATTCCATTTAACAAAACTAGATGCATTAGAAGTTAAAATATTACCAGTAAACTTGTTCATTCAGCTCTACATTTTATAATAAGACTTCTGCCTGCTGATTTATAAAATTAGCTAGATTTGATCGACTATTATCTGTCATTAAGTATGGTAGAAGAATTTTATAAACAAAGAGAAATTTTGACATTAACACTACTGAATTATCTTTTTCTTTTAAAAAATCCTAGCTGGAATAAAGATTAAAAAGCTTAGATAAAGAGTCATATAAAGTAAGAAAGCTTTTAGGTAAAATAGCAGTAACATACAATTTTAATAGTAGAGAGTTCTTAAAGGAAATACTAATATAGGCTTAAATTTTGGATTATCGTAATCATTGTTGAAAAATTCAGCTAAAATAATTTTAGCTATTCTAAGAAATACACTAAGATTGTCAAAAAAGCCTAATGTATTCAAAACTCAGCCTATAAGTATACTTTATAATTTTACTAATGATTAGTTTGCAAAAGATTGATTTCCTATTATTAGGATATGAAAAGCCAGAAAGAATACTGAAAATTCTAGCAGTTTATCAGATAAATGTAGCCAATAAACGCTTATTAAAGCTTTAAGATTTTCCAAATTTCTTGATTTCTATTTTATTAGCTCTAGTCTTGAAGTAAAATTTCTAATTTCTAAATGGTTAGCTCTCCAGTTATTTTCTTAGACCAACCTGAAATCTTCTAGTAAGTAAAACAAAAGCATTTTTGATAAATATTCCCTTGTAGTTTACCTCTTTTTAACTAGTTCTTATATATAAATTATGTAGCAAGAGTCTGCTATATGCTAAATCTTAATGATGAATGCTTGCTATACAATAAAGTTAATCATAGAGTTGAATCTTTTCATATGCTTATGATATTTCTTTTACAATTAGCATAAAATAAGGTTGTTTTTATAATTTGAAAATAGATTAAAAAGGTAGTAATAATAGTAGGTACTACTGAATTGAAATTTGAGTGTTAAGGTTAGTTTGAGTAAGGTTAGTTAGGAAGTAATGATTGAAATAAGGAATAAATATGTATAATAAATAGAGACTAGTAAATGATGAACTGTAATGTTGTTATAAGTATAATTAAGAAGCATTATTAATAAGCCATATAGATTTAGTTTTGAAGATAATTTGAATAATTGGTATAGTTGATATAGCTGGAAGTTATGGAATAATTAGAGAATAAATAAAATTGGATAGATTTAAGTATACTAGAATATTAAAGATATGTTGATATAATAATAATAAATTGATTAGCGCTGTTGATTTAATAACTAGTTATATGGCTTTTATATAATATGATTGTTAGATATAAAAGAGTTAATAATATTATGTAGAGGATCTATATAATTAGTAAAATTTTAATAAGTTTTATCTAAAATTAATACTAAGCAAACTATAAGATTATTTAAAATTAATTAATAGCAATAACTTACATTAAAAATACTATTGTATAAAGAAAATATTTACTAACCTTTTAAGAAAATATCAATATCACAATATTATTAGAGAAAGATAAGAGTCAAAGTCTTAGTCAAATAGATGCAAATTTACTAGTATTATTGTGAGAATACTAGAATCTTAAATAGAATGTAATAAAATGGACTTACAATGTTTAGGTTGTAATTTCTAGTTGGGTTTATAAATCCACAAAGATAATTGCATATTACCTATTATAACTTTTATATCCATCGACTATTTTATTATTTTAGCCCTTAATAATTATTAATTCTTTTCTATTAAGCATGCTTTGTAATATCTTGGAAACAAATAAAAGTTTATCTAGATTTGTTTGAAGTAAATTAAGGATGATTCTAAAGAATTTAGCACTTATATTAATAAATCTTAATCTTAGAAATTTGAGGAGAAGTTAAGAAGTAATAAAGCTATAATGAAGGATTAATATTAACAAGAAAGAAGTTACTTAAGTTAAAAATTATCTTCTATTAGCATGTTATTTAAATTAAATATTACCTTAAACAAAAATCAAAAGATCAAGGGGAAATTGTTAAACAGCTAATATCATTAACAACTATTTTATTATTCATTATCTTTAATCAATACAAACCTACTATATTGTAGTGCTTTCTAAAATTCCCCTTAAATCAAATAGCTGTAGACTTTAAGATTAATTCATCATTTATTTGTATCTTATAAGCAGATTAATATTTAATTCTTATCAACAGTTTATAAGCTATACAAGATAGGATATTATTCAATAGATACATATTCTAATTTATTACCATAAATAAACCAAAATATACCTTTATCATAATACACCTCTTTATTTATTCTTTAATCTTAATCAATTTTCATTAATTCCAAAAGAATAATACTCTCCTATCTACTCTTCATCTAATTCAACTCTTTTTGCTAACATTTATTATATCCATTTAGCTTCTATTTTCAAGCATAAAGTAGAATGGAATTTAAGACTAATAAACTATAACCATTTTTAGTGAATCATTCTTTCTTTTGCATTATAGTCTATTAATTTTAGTAACTAATTCACATCTTTTTTGCTTACAAATGTTCAAATTTTTCGCTTTAGCATCATTAATTTTTTAATCTTAGCTTGACGAAAATTTTCTGATTTTAGGTTTATTTTTTAGAAACTAAATTAAATAATACTAAAGATTATTTACTTTTTTATTAGTTTTATGATATAGAATTTACATACAAACTTAAGAAAATTTTTTCTAGTTAAAGCTATAAAGATACTATTATCTAGAAATATAATTGATGAACTGCTTAAATATAGTATAAAAAGGGTATGTTTGTATAAGGAAGATAATAGATAAATTTAAAAGAATGACTGTAGTATTTTAGTAGTTAGTTATTATTATAGTTATTTCTTTTAAGGTATATTTGATAAGTAGCTTTATAATATCTTAAGTTAATTTATCTTACTAACTAGAAATTATCTTACAAATATACCAATTATATCTTTAATATTAGACTGGAATTATTTAAATACCAAGATAAAGCTACTAATATCAAATAAATCTTAGATTTATATGAATAACTTTAATTAAATCAGTAAGTAAAATAGTTATAGACTTCTATGTTTAGAATCTAATTTAGTACATACATTAATAACCAATCTTAGTCATAGTTAGAAGTAATTAACTAAATATTTACTTTATTTTTATTATCACAAATCATTAATAGAAATACTTTAAATCTACCAATTAAGTAATATTTAACTAATCAAATAACCAAATGTAACCCATCTATTATAACTCAATCAGTCTATAATTTAAAATTATGTAATGCTTTAGCTTAAATAATAAGCAAATATAGAATTATTAATTTATCATTAATAGCTAATCAAGATTTTATTATTTGTTTTGATATACTCGTATTAATTTATCCAGAAATTGATTCTAAATGTTAGCAAAAGCCAAAAATTCCTTTCAATGACTCTTTTGAGAAATTCTCAAGCTACTTTAAAAATTGTTTTTTAGAATTTTGTATGATTACTATTTCTTTTATAAACTTTTGCTTTATCCAATCAAAATGATAAGCTAATTTTGCAGTTTTCAGCCCTTGATTTAATTTAAGCTAGGTTGAAATAATCAAAATATTTGATAAGATCTATTTGATTAAATACTACGCTTCGTTAATTTCTTGAAAATTTTTTCTTAAGTATTCTTGAGTTCCCTATAAAACCGAAGTACCAGGATAATTAATTTTATTATTTCATAGAATTTATTTTTTACGCTTTTGATTGGATTTAATGACTACTAATCTTCTTGAGTTCTTCAAATATTTTATAAAGTTAGCGGCTAATTTTTTTCCACTCCTAGTAATTATGTCTCTATTTTAGTTGCAGTCATTTAAAAATCTCTCAATTTGTCGTTTCTAAATTTTTTGATAAGTAGTTTTTTTCTGCAGCCTTTATTAAATTTGTCCTAATTGTCATCATTTATAATGCTATAATATTCTTATAGTAAACTGAGCACTTGCTTAGATTTTCTAGCAGGATATGCTAGAAACCATACACTTTTCTCTTAGTGAAATTTTTTGTTATTTATGTCATTTTTGAGTAAAACTTCAGATATCTTTTAATATATAAGCTCTCAAGCCCTACTAAATTATTTAGAGTAATCAATTGCTTTCTTTTTTTGTACTTTTATTTCTAAGGAATGTCAATCAAAATTTCTTAGAATTAACTTGCATAAAATTAGCGTACGTTTGAGTTTGAATGTTAAAAGCTCCAATTTAGTTTAATTTAATCTTCGGGTGCTTTTTTAAAGCTACTGACTATTCCATATTTTTACAAGTGAAGTTTTATTTTTTATACTAAATACATAATCCTGATTTTTCTAAAGCTTATCAAAGAAACAACAGAGTTTTCTTCTTCTTATTTATAAAGGGAATATTTACATTCGGCAAATGTTCTAAAGTAATTACAAACTATCAATTCTATCCCCTCGCACTCAGATTCAAGAATCTGCTTTTCTTAATTCTCTAGAATTTACAAAGAAACTTACAAGTTTCACTTGCGCTTACAATTTTTCCTGTCAAGCTTTAATATCTCTATCTTTACTAGGCTTTCTCTACTTTATTAATTAGATCTGTACTTTATAAATTATCTTAAAAATTCCAAAACTACTTGTGAGGAATTAAGAACACTTGAAGTCTAGCTTGTTAAAAAAAAATTGCTTTTCTAATATCTCTTTAAATTTATTTAAATTTTGCTGCTAAGCTATAAATTATCTCTTAGAATCCGTTTTCAGCTCTTAATTGCTTTTTAGATTTTATAACTGCTATTTTTTCAGCTTTTATAAAACTAAGCCTCTTTAACTTTTAAGATCATAAAGCTTGGCAAGTTCAAGAAGCATCTAAATAAATAATACTTACAGTATTCTTTATTTGCTATAAGATATACATAAACTCTACTTTTTATGAACTTAATGAGATTCAGTTTAATTTAGTATCAACAGGAAGTTTTAGTGGTTTTCAGAATTTTAATTGCTATGGAAAATCCAGACTCTTCTAAAATGTCTCAAAGTTTGACAAAACCTTTGACTCTTTCAATGTTTGCTAAGATTAACTCATCTTAAAGTCATTAACTTAATTCTACTCCTATTAAAATTTTCAGGCCTTATCACCTTTTGCCTTTAAGTATTTTTTGATCGAAAGATAGTTCCAATCTATTTGCTTTCCTAATCTTTAATACTATAAATAATATACTTTTAAGGAGATGCCTTTTTTTCTTGGAGATCAAAGCTAACTTAATCTTTGATCAATTAGAAAAAAATACACTGAAGAAGTCTCTAGATTTCCTAATTCTATTTTAGCTTTTGCTCTTTAACTTAGATTAAACTTTCCTAGTATTTTTTCAGTGTAAAAGTATCAGATAGGCTATAGAATAAGAATCTTCTATCAATTTAGTTATTTTAAATAGAAAGACTAATCTTTCATCTCTTCTTTATTTTCTAATTGGTTGCTAATCTTTATTTTTTGATATAGATTAGTATTTCTATGTTGTAATTTGAATATTATCCATTTTATTTGATTTTCAAATTTTCAAATTAACTAGAATTAAAAAAGTTATTAAGCTAGATTACATCTAAAACAAATTTTTAGAGTAGAATTAAAGTTAAGAGATAATTAAAGCTATTTAAATATATCAATATATTTAAATAAAAAAGAATCTTAAAATTAAAGGAAGATCTTAGCTCTATAGAAATAATAATTACCATTCTAGTTTTAATATTCTAAGTTTTATTTTTGTGTTTTTATTCTAAATTTATAAGTATTCCTTATTTTTATTTAAATTCTTTCTTAAGACCCAATCACATAAATAATTAAGGCTTAACTTGTATATTCTATTAATCAACCTTACATCCGAAATTAAGACAGTATTTAAATACTATAGGTAATAAATTTATAATAGTTTGTTATATTAGTGATTATATCTATAATTATTTTATTTTATTATTTAACTGTGAATCAAGCACAGTATTTCATATATTTTAAAATCTTTAGTATCTTTCTAATATTTTAAGATAGCTTTCAGCTAATGTAGTTCATTCAATTATTTTAATGAAACTGTGGTTTAATAAGTAAAATATAATATGGTAATAAAATAAATAGTAATGATAGTAATATAAGATATCTATTGATTAAGATTAACTTAAGAAATTAATATTTAATTGATTAGTTACTTTTAAAATACTAAGCTTCTTAGTATTAGTTATTTAGCCTTAGTTAATTTACATATATAAGCTTACTAATGCTATTATTTTTAACTTAATTTTATTATTAATTTTCTTTATTTAATTATAATACTTTATTATTTTAGCTATAGACATTTACTTATAATTAAATGTATTTAGTAGTTATAAATTAGTTAGTGCTTCTTTTATCTATTATTTATAAAGTTTATATTTTTAAGATTGTAAAGAGCAATAATTTAAATATAGTTAAAATTTATATTCTAGCTTTAATCTTTTTAAAATTTCTTCAGTTTTTTGTAAATATCCAAATAACATTTTATAATCCTACTTTAAACTTAAGATATCTTAAATAATTTTGTGAAATAGTTGCTAAAAAACCCTCAGTCACTTTCTATCTATACATACTTGCAAAATTTTATTTGATAAAATTAAAATTTTGTTTTCTTTATTTGATTTCATTTTAGTTGTCTTTATCTATGTCTTATTTCCTATATTTTTCTTATTCTTCATTAAATATCTTTCTTTAAATTCTATTTTTCTCTTTCCATTTATAGAATTGCAAGCTGTAGCTCATTTTTATGGTCTTTAATTGTTTTTCTATATATAATTTTTTGTCATTTTTGTAATTATAAAATGAGGCGATCCTTTTTTTTTGAAGATTTTTCTGAATCTCTAAACGAAATTTAATCTGATTATAATACTTTCTTCTTTTTATTTTATATTTCTTAAATTTTGCTTTATCTAATATTTTATAGTGCTATATACTTATTTTGCCCAATTAATCTTTTTTCTCTTTCAAATAAAAATAGTTTCTAATAGCTTTCAGTAAATTCTTAAAGTCTTAAGATTTTAATTTTGCAATATATATTAATTTCTTTTAGATTTATGACTTAAACTTTTTTATTATTAAAATATCATAATCATTCTTATTTAATAAGCTAAGTCGCCAATTCTAATTTTGGAATAGTTTCTCGGTTAGTTTAGACGCAGATAAGAATTTAATTAAAATTTCTAAGGCATTCAAACTTTGATTGCTCCCAGTTAAGTCTTTTATTCTTTAATTAAAGTGAAATAGGAAGTTTACTTTTATTAATTTAAGATATATATTAAATTAAAGATATATTAATATATTATTGATAGAAATACTTTTAGTTTAATAGTATACTAATTATTATTTTCCTTATTCTTTAAATTATACTAACTCTCTTTATCTAAACTTTAGACTCATTATTATTATTTTAATAAACTTTTTATTTTAAATAAGATGATATTATTATTTTGATCTAATGTTTATAACTAGAGGATTCAAATTTAAATAATGTTTTAAAGATAATCAAGCAAGCTAATGATCTTATTCTAAATAATTCAATAAATTAAAAATTAATAGATAAATAAAATTACTTTGAGGCTTAAAACATTTTCTTATTTATGTTGTGTTCCTAAACTATTCCTTTTTCCACTTCTACTCCCTTTTAGTTATTTTTAATTTTTGAGTTCTTGATGTTCCGGCCTATTGAGGTTTAATTTCTATAAAATCTTGAATTTAATTAAAAACTTTCAGCTAATCTCTTTATTTACTTCGATGCTTTTGAAAATTTTCTTTGGAATCTACTATTCTGTTTAAAAATTGTCTCTTTATAATAAGTCCAGGAATTTTTAAGGATCGATACCTTAGCATGATACAATATAAAGAATCTTCAGTGGAGCTTGAATATCACATCTTTAAGTTGTATTTCAATTAGGTTATAAATGCACATATTAAGGGTATTAAAGTGTTCTTATCTTAATCTTCACTTGTTACTTCTAATGTATATATTGTTCTAATAAGAACTAAATCTCTTTTTTCAATCTTACATACTAACTGTTACAACTTGCTTTTTAATATAGTATCACAAAAAATAAAAGACTTAACTGATTCTATATCTCTCTTATAATAACATTTATTCCCTACAGATAATAAGATCGTTTGCTATTTAATTAAGAAGATAATTATTTACCTTGATTTAGTAAGTTAAGGTTCTGCTTTTCCTTTTTTTTCTTTTTTAACAAATTTAAAAACCGTAAGTGTATATTTATTAAAATAGAGCTTAGGAAAAGAGTACATAAGTAACCTTCATTACAGTGAAATCTTAATTTATTAAAAATTTAATGGAGTGGCTTAATCTTTTCAAGTAAGCAGAAAAAAGATATTTGAAGACATTATTTTCCAAAAAAGATTTGACTGAATAGTTACCTATACAACTAAGCATTCCTATAGACTATCCTATTAAAGCTACCTGTAATACCATGAGTGGTCACACTAGTGTTTTATGTGCCGTGGCAATATCCAGTGATTCAGAGTTCATCGTATCGGGAAGTTATGATAAGACGGTGAGACTATGGGACGTCAAGACAGGTACCTGTAAGACCATGAGTGGTCACGCTAGTTATGTATATGATGTGGCAATATCCAGTGATTCAGAGTTCATCGTATCGGGAAGTGTAGATAGTACGGTGAGACTATGGGACGTCAAGACAGGTACCTGTAAGACCATGAGTGGTCACACTAGTTCTGTATTATCTGTGGCTATATCCAGTGATTCAGAGTTCATCGTATCGGGAAGTTGTGACTATACGGTGAGACTATGGGACGTCAAGACAGGTACCTGTAAGACCATGAGTGGTCACACTAGTCATGTATATGCTGTGGCTATATCCAGTGATTCAGAGTTCATCGTATCGGGAAGTGTAGATAGTACGGTGAGACTATGGGACGTCAAGACAGGTATCTGTAAGACCATGAGTGGTCACGCTAGTTATGTATATGATGTGGCAATATCCAGTGATTCAGAGTTCATCGTATCGGGAAGTGTAGATAGTACGGTGAGACTATGGGACGTCAAGACAGGTATCTGTAAGACCATGAGTGGTCACGCTAGTTATGTATATGATGTGGCAATATCCAGTGATTCAGAGTTCATCGTATCGGGAAGTGTAGATAGTACGGTGAGACTATGGGACGTCAAGACAGGTACCTGTAAGACCATGAGTGGTCACACACATTATGTATATGCTGCAACTATATCCAGTGATTCAGAGTTCATCGTATCGGGAAGTGCAGATTATACGGTGAGACTATGGGACGTCAAGACAGGTACCTGTAAGACCATGAGTGGTCACACTAGTGTTGTATGTGCTGTGGCAATATCCAGTGATTCAGAGTTCATCGTATCGGGAAGTTGTGACTATACGGTGAGACTATGGGACGTCAAGACAGGTACCTGTAAGACCATGAGTGGTCACGCTAGTTATGTATATGATGTGGCAATATCCAGTGATTCAGAGTTCATCGTATCGGGAAGTTGTGATTATACGGTGAGACTTTGGGACGTCAAGACAGGTACCTGTAAGACCATGAGTGGTCACACTAGTCATGTATATGCTGTGGCTTTATCCAGTAATTCAGAGTTCATCGTATCGGGAAGTGCAGATAAAACGGCGAGACTATGGGACGTCAAGACAGGTACCTGTAAGACCATGAGTGGTCACACTAGTCATGTATATGCTGTGGCTATATCCAGTGATTCAGAGTTCATCGTATCGGGAAGTGCAGATTAGACGGTGAGACTATGGGACGTCAAGACAGGCACCTGTAAGACCATGAGTGGTCACACTAGTTCTGTATATGCTGTGGCTATATCCAGTGATTCAGAGTTCATCGTATCGGGAAGTTATGATAAGACGGTGAGACTATGGGACGTCAAGACAGGTACCTGTAAGACCATGAGTGGTCACACTAGTTGAGTATATGATGTAGCAATATCCAGTAATTCAGAGTTCATCGTATCGGGAAGTGAAGATAGTACGGTGAGACTATGGGGCGTCAAGACAGGTAACTGTAAGACCATGAGTGGTCACACTAGTCATGTATATGCTGTGGCTATATCCAGTGATTCAGAGTTCATCGTATCGGGAAGTGCAGATTATACGGTGAGACTATGGGACGTCAAGACAGGTACCTGTAAGACCATGAGTGGTTACACTAATTAGGTATGAACTGTGGCTATATCCAGTGATTCAGAGTTCATCGTATCGGGAAGTGCAGATAGTACGGTGAGACTTTGGGACGTCAAGACAGGTACCTGTAAGACCATGAGTGGTCACACTAGTTCTGTATATGCTGTGGCTATATCCAGTGATTCAGAGTTCATCGTATCGGGAAGTTGTGACTATACGGTGAGACTATGGGACGTCAAGACAGGTACCTGTAAGACCATGAGTGGTCACACTAGTCATGTATATGCTGTGGCTTTATCCAGTAATTCAGAGTTCATCGTATCGGGAAGTGCAGATAAAACGGCGAGACTTTGGGACGTCAAGACAGGTACCTGTAAGACCATGAGTGGTCACACTAGTCATGTATATGCTGTGGCTATATCCAGTGATTCAGAGTTCATCGTATCTTGAAGTGTAGATAGTACGGTGAGACTATGGGACGTCAAGACAGGTATCTGTAAGACCATGAGTGGTCACGCTAGTTATGTATATGATGTGGCAATATCCAGTGATTCAGAGTTCATCGTATCGGGAAGTGTAGATTATACGGTGAGACTATGGGACGTCAAGACAGGTACCTGTAAGACCATGAGTGGTCACGCTAGTTATGTATATGATGTGGCAATATCCAGTGATTCAGAGTTCATCGTATCGGGAAGTTATGATAAGACGGTGAGACTATGGGACGTCAAGACAGGTACCTGTAAGACCATGAGTGGTCACACTAGTTGAGTATATGATGTAGCAATATCCAGTAATTCAGAGTTCATCGTATTGGGAAGTGAAGATAGTACGGTGAGACTATGGGGCGTCAAGACAGGTACCTGTAAGACCATGAGTGGTCACACACATTATGTATATGCTGCAACTCTATCCAGTGATTCAGAGTTCATCGTATCGGGAAGTGCAGATTATACGGTGAGACTATGGGACGTCAAGACAGGTACCTGTAAGACCATGAGTGGTCACACTAGTTCTGTATATGCTGTGGCTATATCCAGTGATTCAGAGTTCATCGTATCGGGAAGTGAAGATTATACGGTGAGACTATGGGACGTCAAGACAGGTACCTGTAAGACCATGAGTGGTCACACTAGTGTTGTATATGCAGTGGCTATATCCAGTGATTCAGAGTTCATCGTATCGGGAAGTCATGATTATACGGTGAGACTATGGGACGTCAAGACAGGTACCTGTAAGACCATGAGTGGTCACACTAGTTCTGTATATGCTGTGGCAATATCCAGTGATTCAGAGTTCATCGTATCGGGAAGTGTAGATAGTACGGTGAGACTATGGGACGTCAAGACAGGTACCTGTAAGACCATGAGTGGTCACACTAGTTCTGTATATGCTGTGGCTATATCCAGTGATTCAGAGTTCATCGTATCGGGAAGTGAAGATTATACGGTGAGACTATGGGACGTCAAGACAGGTACCTGTAAGACCATGAGTGGTCACACTAGTGTTGTATGTGCTGTGGCAATATCCAGTGATTCAGAGTTCATCGTATCGGGAAGTGTAGATAGTACGGTGAGACTATGGGACGTCAAGACAGGTACCTGTAAGACCATGAGTGGTCACACACATTATGTATATGCTGCAACTATATCCAGTGATTCAGAGTTCATCGTATCGGGAAGTGCAGATTATACGGTGAGACTATGGGACGTCAAGACAGGTACCTGTAAGACCATGAGTGGTCACACTAGTGTTGTATGTGCTGTGGCAATATCCAGTGATTCAGAGTTCATCGTATCGGGAAGTTGTGACTATACGGTGAGACTATGGGACGTCAAGACAGGTACCTGTAAGACCATGAGTGGTCACGCTAGTTATGTATATGATGTGGCAATATCCAGTGATTCAGAGTTCATCGTATCGGGAAGTTGTGATTATACGGTGAGACTTTGGGACGTCAAGACAGGTACCTGTAAGACCATGAGTGGTCACACTAGTCATGTATATGCTGTGGCTTTATCCAGTAATTCAGAGTTCATCGTATCGGGAAGTGCAGATAAAACGGCGAGACTATGGGACGTCAAGACAGGTACCTGTAAGACCATGAGTGGTCACACTAGTCATGTATATGCTGTGGCTATATCCAGTGATTCAGAGTTCATCGTATCGGGAAGTGCAGATTAGACGGTGAGACTATGGGACGTCAAGACAGGTACCTGTAAGACCATGAGTGGTCACACTAGTTCTGTATATGCTGTGGCTATATCCAGTGATTCAGAGTTCATCGTATCGGGAAGTTATGATAAGACGGTGAGACTATGGGACGTCAAGACAGGTACCTGTAAGACCATGAGTGGTCACACTAGTTGAGTATATGATGTAGCAATATCCAGTAATTCAGAGTTCATCGTATCGGGAAGTGAAGATAGTACGGTGAGACTATGGGGCGTCAAGACAGGTAACTGTAAGACCATGAGTGGTCACACTAGTCATGTATATGCTGTGGCTATATCCAGTGATTCAGAGTTCATCGTATCGGGAAGTGCAGATTATACGGTGAGACTATGGGACGTCAAGACAGGTACCTGTAAGACCATGAGTGGTTACACTAATTAGGTATGAACTGTGGCTATATCCAGTGATTCAGAGTTCATCGTATCGGGAAGTGCAGATAGTACGGTGAGACTTTGGGACGTCAAGACAGGTACCTGTAAGACCATGAGTGGTCACACTAGTTCTGTATATGCTGTGGCTATATCCAGTGATTCAGAGTTCATCGTATCGGGAAGTTGTGACTATACGGTGAGACTATGGGACGTCAAGACAGGTACCTGTAAGACCATGAGTGGTCACACTAGTCATGTATATGCTGTGGCTTTATCCAGTAATTCAGAGTTCATCGTATCGGGAAGTGCAGATAAAACGGCGAGACTTTGGGACGTCAAGACAGGTACCTGTAAGACCATGAGTGGTCACACTAGTCATGTATATGCTGTGGCTATATCCAGTGATTCAGAGTTCATCGTATCTTGAAGTGTAGATAGTACGGTGAGACTATGGGACGTCAAGACAGGTATCTGTAAGACCATGAGTGGTCACGCTAGTTATGTATATGATGTGGCAATATCCAGTGATTCAGAGTTCATCGTATCGGGAAGTGTAGATTATACGGTGAGACTATGGGACGTCAAGACAGGTACCTGTAAGACCATGAGTGGTCACGCTAGTTATGTATATGATGTGGCAATATCCAGTGATTCAGAGTTCATCGTATCGGGAAGTTATGATAAGACGGTGAGACTATGGGACGTCAAGACAGGTACCTGTAAGACCATGAGTGGTCACACTAGTTGAGTATATGATGTAGCAATATCCAGTAATTCAGAGTTCATCGTATTGGGAAGTGAAGATAGTACGGTGAGACTATGGGGCGTCAAGACAGGTACCTGTAAGACCATGAGTGGTCACACACATTATGTATATGCTGCAACTCTATCCAGTGATTCAGAGTTCATCGTATCGGGAAGTGCAGATTATACGGTGAGACTATGGGACGTCAAGACAGGTACCTGTAAGACCATGAGTGGTCACACTAGTGTTGTATGTGCTGTGGCAATATCCAGTGATTCAGAGTTCATCGTATCGGGAAGTTGTGACTATACGGTGAGACTATGGGACGTCAAGACAGGTACCTGTAAGACCATGAGTGGTCACGCTAGTTATGTATATGATGTGGCAATATCCAGTGATTCAGAGTTCATCGTATCGGGAAGTGCAGATTATACGGTGAGACTATGGGACGTCAAGACAGGTACCTGTAAGACCATGAGTGGTCACACTAGTGTTGTATGTGCTGTGGCAATATCCAGTGATTCAGAGTTCATCGTATCGGGAAGTGTAGATAGTACGGTGAGACTATGGGACGTCAAGACAGGCACCTGTAAGACCATGAGTGGTCACACTAGTTCTGTATATGCTGTGGCTATATCCAGTGATTCAGAGTTCATCGTATCGGGAAGTGAAGATTATACGGTGAGACTATGGGACGTCAAGACAGGTACCTGTAAGACCATGAGTGGTCACACTAGTGTTGTATGTGCTGTGGCAATATCCAGTGATTCAGAGTTCATCGTATCGGGAAGTGTAGATAGTACGGTGAGACTATGGGACGTCAAGACAGGTACCTGTAAGACCATGAGTGGTCACACACATTATGTATATGCTGCAACTATATCCAGTGATTCAGAGTTCATCGTATCGGGAAGTGCAGATTATACGGTGAGACTATGGGACGTCAAGACAGGTACCTGTAAGACCATGAGTGGTCACACTAGTGTTGTATGTGCTGTGGCAATATCCAGTGATTCAGAGTTCATCGTATCAGGAAGTTGTGACTATACGGTGAGACTATGGAACGTCAAGACAGGTATCTGTAAGACCATGAGTGGTCACGCTAGTTATGTATATGATGTGGCAATATCCAGTGATTCAGAGTTCATCGTATCGGGAAGTGCAGATTAGACGGTGAGACTATGGGACGTCAAGACAGGTACCTGTAAGACCATGAGTGGTCACACTAGTTGAGTATATGCTGTGGCTATATCCAGTGATTCAGAGTTCATCGTATCGGGAAGTGCAGATTAGACGGTGAGACTATGGGACGTCAAGACAGGTACCTGTAAGACCATGAGTGGTCACACTAGTCATGTATATGCTGTGGCTATATCCAGTGATTCAGAGTTCATCGTATCGGGAAGTGCAGATTAGACGGTGAGACTATGGGACGTCAAGACAGGTACCTGTAAGACCATGAGTGGTCACACTAGTTCTGTATATGCTGTGGCTATATCCAGTGATTCAGAGTTCATCGTATCGGGAAGTTGTGACTAGACGGTGAGACTATGGGACGTCAAGACAGGCCCCTGTAAGACCATGAGTGGTCACACTAGTCATGTATATGCTGTGGCTATATCCAGTGATTCAGAGTTCATCGTATCAGGAAGTTGTGACTATACGGTGAGACTATGGGACGTCAAGACAGGTAACTGTAAGACCATGAGTGGTCACACTAGTCATGTATATGCTGTGGCTATATCCAGTGATTCAGAGTTCATCGTATCGGGAAGTGCAGATTATACGGTGAGACTATGGGACGTCAAGACAGGTACCTGTAAGACCATGAGTGGTTACACTAATTAGGTATGAACTGTGGCTATATCCAGTGATTCAGAGTTCATCGTATCGGGAAGTGCAGATTATACGGTGAGACTATGGGACGTCAAGACAGGTACCTGTAAGACCATGAGTGGTCACACTAATTAGGTATGAACTGTGGCAATATCCAGTGATTCAGAGTTCATCGTATCGGGAAGTTATGATAAGACGGTGAGACTATGGGACGTCAAGACAGGTACCTGTAAGACCATGAGTGGTCACACTAGTTGAGTATATGATGTGGCAATATCCAGTGATTCAGAGTTCATCGTATCGGGAAGTGCAGATTAGACGGTGAGACTATGGGACGTCAAGACAGGTACCTGTAAGACCATGAGTGGTCACACTAGTCATGTATATGCTGTGGCTATATCCAGTGATTCAGAGTTCATCGTATCGGGAAGTGCAGATTAGACGGTGAGACTATGGGACGTCAAGACAGGTACCTGTAAGACCATGAGTGGTCACACTAGTTCTGTATATGCTGTGGCTATATCCAGTGATTCAGAGTTCATCGTATCGGGAAGTTGTGACTAGACGGTGAGACTATGGGACGTCAAGACAGGCCCCTGTAAGACCATGAGTGGTCACACTAGTCATGTATATGCTGTGGCTATATCCAGTGATTCAGAGTTCATCGTATCAGGAAGTTGTGACTATACGGTGAGACTATGGGACGTCAAGACAGGTAACTGTAAGACCATGAGTGGTCACACTAGTCATGTATATGCTGTGGCTATATCCAGTGATTCAGAGTTCATCGTATCGGGAAGTGCAGATTATACGGTGAGACTATGGGACGTCAAGACAGGTACCTGTAAGACCATGAGTGGTTACACTAATTAGGTATGAACTGTGGCTATATCCAGTGATTCAGAGTTCATCGTATCGGGAAGTGCAGATTATACGGTGAGACTATGGGACGTCAAGACAGGTACCTGTAAGACCATGAGTGGTCACACTAATTAGGTATGATCTGTGGCTATATCCAGTGATTCAGAGTTCATCGTATCGGGAAGTAGAGATAATACGGTGAGACTATGGGACGTCAAGACAGGTACCTGTAAGACCATGAGTGGTCACACTAGTTCTGTATATGCTGTGGCTATATCCAGTGATTCAGAGTTCATCGTATCGGGAAGTGCAGATTATACGGTGAGACTATGGGACGTCAAGACAGGCACCTGTAAGACCATGAGTTGTCACACTAGTCATGTATATGCTGTGGCTATATCCAGTGATTCAGAGTTCATCGTATCGGGAAGTGCAGATTATACGGTGAGACTATGGGACGTCAAGACAGGTACCTGTAAGACCATGAGTGGTCACACTAGTCATGTATATGCTGTGGCTATATCCAGTGATTCAGAGTTCATCGTATCGGGAAGTGCAGATTAGACGGTGAGACTATGGGACGTCAAGACAGGTACCTGTAAGACCATGAGTGGTCACACTAGTCATGTATATGCTGTGGCTATATCCAGTGATTCAGAGTTCATCGTATCGGGAAGTGCAGATTATACGGTGAGACTATGGGACGTCAAGACAGGTACCTGTAAGACCATGAGTGGTCACACTAGTTCTGTATATGCTGTGGCTATATCCAGTGATTCAGAGTTCATCGTATCGGGAAGTGCAGATTAGACGGTGAGACTATGGGACGTCAAGACAGGTACCTGTAAGACCATGAGTGGTCACACTAGTCATGTATATGCTGTGGCTATATCCAGTGATTCAGAGTTCATCGTATCGGGAAGTGCAGATTATACGGTGAGACTATGGGACGTCAAGACAGGTACCTGTAAGACCATGAGTGGTCACACTAGTGTTGTATGTGCTGTGGCAATATCCAGTGATTCAGAGTTCATCGTATCGGGAAGTTGTGACTATACGGTGAGACTATGGGACGTCAAGACAGGTACCTGTAAGACCATGAGTGGTCACACTAGTCATGTATATGCTGTGGCTATATCCAGTGATTCAGAGTTCATCGTATCGGGAAGTGCAGATTATACGGTGAGACTATGGGACGTCAAGACAGGTACCTGTAAGACCATGAGTGGTCACACTAGTCATGTATATGCTGTGGCTATATCCAGTGATTCAGAGTTCATCGTATCAGGAAGTTGTGATTATACGGTGAGACTTTGGGACGTCAAGACAGGTACCTGTAAGACCATGAGTGGTCACACTAGTCATGTATATGCTGTGGCTTTATCCAGTAATTCAGAGTTCATCGTATCGGGAAGTGCAGATAAAACGGCGAGACTTTGGGACGTCAAGACAGGTACCTGTAAGACCATGAGTGGTCACACTAGTCATGTATATGCTGTGGCTATATCCAGTGATTCAGAGTTCATCGTATCGGGAAGTTGTGACTATACGGTGAGACTATGGGACGTCAAGACAGGTAACTGTAAGACCATGAGTGGTCACACTAGTTCTGTATATGCTGTGGCTATATCCAGTGATTCAGAGTTCATCGTATCGGGAAGTGCAGATTATACGGTGAGACTATGGGACGTCAAGACAGGCCCCTGTAAGACCATGAGTGGTCACACTAGTCATGTATATGCTGTGGCTATATCCAGTGATTCAGAGTTCATCGTATCGGGAAGTGCAGATTAGACGGTGAGACTATGGGACGTCAAGACAGGTACCTGTAAGACCATGAGTGGTCACACTAGTTCTGTATATGCTGTGGCTATATCCAGTGATTCAGAGTTCATCGTATCAGGAAGTTGTGATTATACGGTGAGACTATGGGACGTCAAGACAGGCACCTGTAAGACCATGAGTGGTCACACTAGTCATGTATATGCTGTGGCTATATCCAGTGATTCAGAGTTCATCGTATCGGGAAGTGCAGATTATACGGTGAGACTATGGGACGTCAAGACAGGCCCCTGTAAGACCATGAGTGGTCACACTAGTCATGTATATGCTGTGGCTATATCCAGTGATTCAGAGTTCATCGTATCGGGAAGTGCAGATTAGACGGTGAGACTATGGGACGTCAAGACAGGTACCTGTAAGACCATGAGTGGTCACACTAGTTCTGTATATGCTGTGGCTATATCCAGTGATTCAGAGTTCATCGTATCAGGAAGTTGTGATTATACGGTGAGACTATGGGACGTCAAGACAGGCCCCTGTAAGACCATGAGTGGTCACACTAGTCATGTATATGCTGTGGCTATATCCAGTGATTCAGAGTTCATCGTATCGGGAAGTGCAGATTATACGGTGAGACTATGGGACGTCAAGACAGGTACCTGTAAGACCATGAGTGGTCACACTAGTTCTGTATATGCTGTGGCTATATCCAGTGATTCAGAGTTCATCGTATCAGGAAGTTGTGATTATACGGTGAGACTATGGGACGTCAAGACAGGCACCTGTAAGACCATGAGTGGTCACACTAGTCATGTATATGCTGTGGCTATATCCAGTGATTCAGAGTTCATCGTATCGGGAAGTGCAGATTATACGGTGAGACTATGGGACGTCAAGACAGGTACCTGTAAGACCATGAGTGGTCACACTAGTCATGTATATGCTGTGGCTATATCCAGTGATTCAGAGTTCATCGTATCGGGAAGTGCAGATTATACGGTGAGACTATGGGACGTCAAGACAGGTACCTGTAAGACCATGAGTGGTCACACTAGTCATGTATATGCTGTGGCTATATCCAGTGATTCAGAGTTCATCGTATCAGGAAGTTGTGATTATACGGTGAGACTTTGGGACGTCAAGACAGGTACCTGTAAGACCATGAGTGGTCACACTAGTCATGTATATGCTGTGGCTTTATCCAGTAATTCAGAGTTCATCGTATCGGGAAGTTGTGACTATACGGTGAGACTTTGGGACGTCAAGACAGGTACCTGTAAGACCATGAGTGGTCACACTAGTCATGTATATGCTGTGGCTATATCCAGTGATTCAGAGTTCATCGTATCGGGAAGTGCAGATTAGACGGTGAGACTATGGGGCGTCAAGACAGGTACCTGTAAGACCATGAGTGGTCACACTAGTGTTGTATGTGCTGTGGCAATATCCAGTGATTCAGAGTTCATCGTATCGGGAAGTTGTGACTATACGGTGAGACTATGGGACGTCAAGACAGGTACCTGTAAGACCATGAGTGGTCACACTAGTCATGTATATGCTGTGGCTATATCCAGTGATTCAGAGTTCATCGTATCGGGAAGTGCAGATTATACGGTGAGACTATGGGACGTCAAGACAGGTACCTGTAAGACCATGAGTGGTCACACTAGTCATGTATATGCTGTGGCTTTATCCAGTGATTCAGAGTTCATCGTATCGGGAAGTGCAGATTATACGGTGAGACTATGGGACGTCAAGACAGGTACCTGTAAGACCATGAGTGGTCACACTAGTCATGTATATGCTGTGGCTATATCCAGTGATTCAGAGTTCATCGTATCGGGAAGTGCAGATTATACGGTGAGACTATGGGACGTCAAGACAGGTACCTGTAAGACCATGAGTGGTCACACTAGTCATGTATATGCTGTGGCTATATCCAGTGATTCAGAGTTCATCGTATCGGGAAGTGCAGATTATACGGTGAGACTATGGGACGTCAAGACAGGTACCTGTAAGACCATGAGTGGTCACACTAGTCATGTATATGCTGTGGCTATATCCAGTGATTCAGAGTTCATCGTATCAGGAAGTTGTGATTATACGGTGAGACTTTGGGACGTCAAGGCAGGTACCTGTAAGACCATGAGTGGTCACACTAGTCATGTATATGCTGTGGCTTTATCCAGTAATTCAGAGTTCATCGTATCGGGAAGTGCAGATAAAACGGCGAGACTTTGGGACGTCAAGACAGGTACCTGTAAGACCATGAGTGGTCACACTAGTCATGTATATGCTGTGGCTATATCCAGTGATTCAGAGTTCATCGTATCGGGAAGTGCAGATTATACGGTGAGACTATGGGACGTCAAGACAGGTACCTGTAAGACCATGAGTGGTCACACTAGTTCTGTATATGCTGTGGCTATATCCAGTGATTCAGAGTTCATCGTATCGGGAAGTGCAGATTATACGGTGAGACTATGGGACGTCAAGACAGGCCCCTGTAAGACCATGAGTGGTCACACTAGTCATGTATATGCTGTGGCTATATCCAGTGATTCAGAGTTCATCGTATCGGGAAGTGCAGATTAGACGGTGAGACTATGGGACGTCAAGACAGGTACCTGTAAGACCATGAGTGGTCACACTAGTCATGTATATGCTGTGGCTATATCCAGTGATTCAGAGTTCATCGTATCGGGAAGTGCAGATTATACGGTGAGACTATGGGACGTCAAGACAGGTACCTGTAAGACCATGAGTGGTCACACTAGTTCTGTATATGCTGTGGCTATATCCAGTGATTCAGAGTTCATCGTATCGGGAAGTTGTGACTAGACGGTGAGACTATGGGACGTCAAGACAGGTACCTGTAAGACCATGAGTGGTCACACTAGTCATGTATATGCTGTGGCTATATCCAGTGATTCAGAGTTCATCGTATCGGGAAGTTGTGACTATACGGTGAGACTATGGGACGTCAAGACAGGTACCTGTAAGACCATGAGTGGTCACACTAGTCATGTATATGCTGTGGCAATATCCAGTGATTCAGAGTTCATCGTATCGGGAAGTTGTGACTATACGGTGAGACTATGGGACGTCAAGACAGGTACCTGTAAGACCATGAGTGGTCACACTAGTCATGTATATGCTGTGGCTATATCCAGTGATTCAGAGTTCATCGTATCGGGAAGTTGTGACTATACGGTGAGACTATGGGACGTCAAGACAGGTACCTGTAAGACCATGAGTGGTCACACTAGTCATGTATATGCTGTGGCTATATCCAGTGATTCAGAGTTCATCGTATCAGGAAGTTGTGACTATACGGTGAGACTATGGGACGTCAAGACAGGTACCTGTAAGACCATGAGTGGTCACACACATTATGTATATGCTGCAACTATATCCAGTGATTCAGAGTTCATCGTATCGGGAAGTGCAGATTATACGGTGAGACTATGGGACGTCAAGACAGGTACCTGTAAGACCATGAGTGGTCACACTAGTCATGTATATGCTGTGGCTTTATCCAGTAATTCAGAGTTCATCGTATCGGGAAGTGCAGATAAAACGGCGAGACTTTGGGACGTCAAGACAGGTACCTGTAAGACCATGAGTGGTCACACTAGTCATGTATATGCTGTGGCTATATCCAGTGATTCAGAGTTCATCGTATCGGGAAGTGCAGATTATACGGTGAGACTATGGGACGTCAAGACAGGTACCTGTAAGACCATGAGTGGTCACACTAGTTCTGTATATGCTGTGGCTATATCCAGTGATTCAGAGTTCATCGTATCGGGAAGTGCAGATTATACGGTGAGACTATGGGACGTCAAGACAGGCACCTGTAAGACCATGAGTGGTCACGCTAGTTATGTATATGCTGTGGCTATATCCAGTGATTCAGAGTTCATCGTATCAGGAAGTTGTGACTATACGGTGAGACTATGGGACGTCAAGACAGGTACCTGTAAGACCATGAGTGGTCACACTAGTCATGTATATGCTGTGGCTATATCCAGTGATTCAGAGTTCATCGTATCGGGAAGTGCAGATTATACGGTGAGACTATGGGACGTCAAGACAGGTACCTGTAAGACCATGAGTGGTCACACTAGTCATGTATATGCTGTGGCTATATCCAGTGATTCAGAGTTCATCGTATCAGGAAGTTGTGATTATACGGTGAGACTTTGGGACGTCAAGACAGGTACCTGTAAGACCATGAGTGGTCACACTAGTCATGTATATGCTGTGGCTTTATCCAGTAATTCAGAGTTCATCGTATCGGGAAGTGCAGATAAAACGGCGAGACTTTGGGACGTCAAGACAGGTACCTGTAAGACCATGAGTGGTCACACTAGTCATGTATATGCTGTGGCTATATCCAGTGATTCAGAGTTCATCGTATCGGGAAGTTGTGACTATACGGTGAGACTATGGGACGTCAAGACAGGTACCTGTAAGACCATGAGTGGTCACACTAGTCATGTATATGCTGTGGCTATATCCAGTGATTCAGAGTTCATCGTATCGGGAAGTGCAGATTAGACGGTGAGACTATGGGGCGTCAAGACAGGTACCTGTAAGACCATGAGTGGTCACACTAGTCATGTATATGCTGTGGCTATATCCAGTGATTCAGAGTTCATCGTATCGGGAAGTTGTGACTATACGGTGAGACTATGGGACGTCAAGACAGGTACCTGTAAGACCATGAGTGGTCACACTAGTCATGTATATGCTGTGGCTATATCCAGTGATTCAGAGTTCATCGTATCGGGAAGTGCAGATTATACGGTGAGACTATGGGACGTCAAGACAGGTACCTGTAAGACCATGAGTGGTCACACTAGTCATGTATATGCTGTGGCTATATCCAGTGATTCAGAGTTCATCGTATCAGGAAGTTGTGATTATACGGTGAGACTTTGGGACGTCAAGACAGGTACCTGTAAGACCATGAGTGGTCACACTAGTCATGTATATGCTGTGGCTATATCCAGTGATTCAGAGTTCATCGTATCGGGAAGTTGTGACTATACGGTGAGACTATGGGACGTCAAGACAGGTACCTGTAAGACCATGAGTGGTCACACTAGTCATGTATATGCTGTGGCTATATCCAGTGATTCAGAGTTCATCGTATCGGGAAGTTGTGACTAGACGGTGAGACTATGGGACGTCAAGACAGGTACCTGTAAGACCATGAGTGGTCACACTAGTCATGTATATGCTGTGGCTATATCCAGTGATTCAGAGTTCATCGTATCGGGAAGTTGTGACTATACGGTGAGACTATGGGACGTCAAGACAGGTACCTGTAAGACCATGAGTGGTCACACTAGTCATGTATATGCTGTGGCAATATCCAGTGATTCAGAGTTCATCGTATCGGGAAGTTGTGACTATACGGTGAGACTATGGGACGTCAAGACAGGTACCTGTAAGACCATGAGTGGTCACACTAGTCATGTATATGCTGTGGCTATATCCAGTGATTCAGAGTTCATCGTATCGGGAAGTTGTGACTAGACGGTGAGACTATGGGACGTCAAGACAGGTACCTGTAAGACCATGAGTGGTCACACTAGTGTTGTATGTGCTGTGGCAATATCCAGTGATTCAGAGTTCATCGTATCAGGAAGTTGTGACTATACGGTGAGACTATGGGACGTCAAGACAGGTACCTGTAAGACCATGAGTGGTCACACTAGTCATGTATATGCTGTGGCTATATCCAGTAATTCAGAGTTCATCGTATCGGGAAGTTGTGACTATACGGTGAGACTATGGGACGTCAAGACAGGTACCTGTAAGACCATGAGTGGTCACACTAGTCATGTATATGCTGTGGCTATATCCAGTGATTCAGAGTTCATCGTATCAGGAAGTTGTGATTATACGGTGAGACTTTGGGACGTCAAGACAGGTACCTGTAAGACCATGAGTGGTCACACTAGTCATGTATATGCTGTGGCTATATCCAGTGATTCAGAGTTCATCGTATCGGGAAGTTGTGACTATACGGTGAGACTATGGGACGTCAAGACAGGTACCTGTAAGACCATGAGTGGTCACACTAGTCATGTATATGCTGTGGCTATATCCAGTGATTCAGAGTTCATCGTATCGGGAAGTTGTGACTATACGGTGAGACTATGGGACGTCAAGACAGGTACCTGTAAGACCATGAGTGGTCACACTAGTCATGTATATGCTGTGGCTATATCCAGTGATTCAGAGTTCATCGTATCGGGAAGTGCAGATTAGACGGTGAGACTATGGGGCGTCAAGACAGGTACCTGTAAGACCATGAGTGGTCACACTAGTCATGTATATGCTGTGGCTATATCCAGTGATTCAGAGTTCATCGTATCGGGAAGTTGTGACTATACGGTGAGACTATGGGACGTCAAGACAGGTACCTGTAAGACCATGAGTGGTCACACTAGTCATGTATATGCTGTGGCTATATCCAGTGATTCAGAGTTCATCGTATCGGGAAGTGCAGATTATACGGTGAGACTATGGGACGTCAAGACAGGTACCTGTAAGACCATGAGTGGTCACACTAGTCATGTATATGCTGTGGCTATATCCAGTGATTCAGAGTTCATCGTATCGGGAAGTGCAGATTATACGGTGAGACTATGGGACGTCAAGACAGGTACCTGTAAGACCATGAGTGGTCACACTAGTCATGTATATGCTGTGGCTATATCCAGTGATTCAGAGTTCATCGTATCGGGAAGTTGTGACTATACGGTGAGACTATGGGACGTCAAGACAGGTACCTGTAAGACCATGAGTGGTCACACTAGTCATGTATATGCTGTGGCTATATCCAGTGATTCAGAGTTCATCGTATCGGGAAGTTGTGACTATACGGTGAGACTATGGGACGTCAAGACAGGTACCTGTAAGACCATGAGTGGTCACACTAGTCATGTATATGCTGTGGCTATATCCAGTGATTCAGAGTTCATCGTATCGGGAAGTTGTGACTATACGGTGAGACTATGGGACGTCAAGACAGGTACCTGTAAGACCATGAGTGGTCACACTAGTCATGTATGTGCTGTGGCAATATCCAGTGATTCAGAGTTCATCGTATCGGGAAGTTGTGACTATACGGTGAGACTATGGGACGTCAAGACAGGTACCTGTAAGACCATGAGTGGTCACACTAGTCATGTATATGCTGTGGCAATATCCAGTGATTCAGAGTTCATCGTATCGGGAAGTTGTGACTATACGGTGAGACTATGGGACGTCAAGACAGGTACCTGTAAGACCATGAGTGGTCACACTAGTCATGTATATGCTGTGGCTATATCCAGTGATTCAGAGTTCATCGTATCGGGAAGTTGTGATTATACGGTGAGACTATGGGACGTCAAGACAGGTACCTGTAAGACCATGAGTGGTCACACTAGTCATGTATATGCTGTGGCTATATCCAGTGATTCAGAGTTCATCGTATCGGGAAGTTGTGACTATACGGTGAGACTATGGGACGTCAAGACAGGTACCTGTAAGACCATGAGTGGTCACACTAGTTAGGTATATGCTGTGGCTATATCCAGTGATTCAGAGTTCATCGTATCGGGAAGTTGTGATTATACGGTGAGACTATGGGACGTCAAGACAGGTACCTGTAAGACCATGAGTGGTCACACTAGTTATGTATATGCTGTGGCTATATCCAGTGATTCAGAGTTCATCGTATCGGGAAGTGCAGATTATACGGTGAGACTATGGGACGTCAAGACAGGTACCTGTAAGACCATGAGTGGTCACACTAGTCATGTATATGCTGTGGCTATATCCAGTGATTCAGAGTTCATCGTATCGGGAAGTTGTGACTATACGGTGAGACTATGGGACGTCAAGACAGGTACCTGTAAGACCATGAGTGGTCACACTAGTCATGTATATGCTGTGGCAATATCCAGTGATTCAGAGTTCATCGTATCGGGAAGTGCAGATTATACGGTGAGACTATGGGACGTCAAGACAGGTACCTGTAAGACCATGAGTGGTCACACTAGTCATGTATATGCTGTGGCTATATCCAGTGATTCAGAGTTCATCGTATCGGGAAGTTGTGACTATACGGTGAGACTATGGGACGTCAAGACAGGCACCTGTAAGACCATGAGTGGTCACACTAGTCATGTATATGCTGTGGCTATATCCAGTGATTCAGAGTTCATCGTATCGGGAAGTGCAGATTATACGGTGAGACTATGGGACGTCAAGACAGGTACCTGTAAGACCATGAGTGGTCACACTAGTCATGTATATGCTGTGGCTATATCCAGTGATTCAGAGTTCATCGTATCGGGAAGTTGTGACTATACGGTGAGACTATGGGACGTCAAGACAGGTACCTGTAAGACCATGAGTGGTCACACTAGTTATGTATATGCTGTGGCTATATCCAGTGATTCAGAGTTCATCGTATCGGGAAGTGCAGATTATACGGTGAGACTATGGGACGTCAAGACAGGTACCTGTAAGACCATGAGTGGTCACACTAGTCATGTATATGCTGTGGCTATATCCAGTGATTCAGAGTTCATCGTATCGGGAAGTGCAGATTATACGGTGAGACTATGGGACGTCAAGACAGGTACCTGTAAGACCATGAGTGGTCACACTAGTCATGTATATGCTGTGGCTATATCCAGTGATTCAGAGTTCATCGTATCGGGAAGTTGTGACTATACGGTGAGACTATGGGACGTCAAGACAGGTACCTGTAAGACCATGAGTGGTCACACTAGTCATGTATATGCTGTGGCTATATCCAGTGATTCAGAGTTCATCGTATCGGGAAGTTGTGACTATACGGTGAGACTATGGGACGTCAAGACAGGTACCTGTAAGACCATGAGTGGTCACACTAGTCATGTATATGATGTGGCAATATCCAGTGATTCAGAGTTCATCGTATCGGGAAGTGCAGATTATACGGTGAGACTATGGGACGTCAAGACAGGCACCTGTAAGACCATGAGTGGTCACACTAGTCATGTATATGCTGTGGCTATATCCAGTGATTCAGAGTTCATCGTATCGGGAAGTTGTGACTATACGGTGAGACTATGGGACGTCAAGACAGGTATCTGTAAGACCATGAGTGGTCACGCTAGTTATGTATATGATGTGGCAATATCCAGTGATTCAGAGTTCATCGTATAGGGAAGTTATGATAAGACGGTGAGACTATGGGACGTCAAGACAGGTACCTGTAAGACCATGAGTGGTCACACTAGTCATGTATATGCTGTGGCTATATCCAGTGATTCAGAGTTCATCGTATCGGGAAGTTGTGACTATACGGTGAGACTATGGGACGTCAAGACAGGTACCTGTAAGACCATGAGTGGTCACACTAGTGTTGTATGTGCTGTGGCAATATCCAGTGATTCAGAGTTCATCGTATCGGGAAGTTGTGACTATACGGTGAGACTATGGGACGTCAAGACAGGTACCTGTAAGACCATGAGTGGTCACACTAGTCATGTATATGCTGTGGCTATATCCAGTGATTCAGAGTTCATCGTATCGGGAAGTGCATATTATACGGTGAGACTATGGGACGTCAAGACATGTACCTGTAAGACCATGAGTGGTCACACTAGTCATGTATATGCTGTGGCTATATCCAGTGATTCAGAGTTCATCGTATCGGGAAGTTATGATAAGACGGTGAGACTATGGGACGTCAAGACAGGTACCTGTAAGACCATGAGTGGTCACGCTAGTTATGTATATGCTGTGGCTATATCCAGTGATTCAGAGTTCATCGTATCGGGAAGTTATGATAAGACGGTGAGACTATGGGACGTCAAGACAGGTACCTGTAAGACCATGAGTGGTCACACACATTATGTATATGCTGTGGCTATATCCAGTGATTCAGAGTTCATCGTATCGGGAAGTGCAGATTATACGGTGAGACTATGGGACGTCAAGACAGGTACCTGTAAGACCATGAGTGGTCACACTAGTCATGTATATGCTGTGGCTATATCCAGTGATTCAGAGTTCATCGTATCGGGAAGTTGTGACTATACGGTGAGACTATGGGACGTCAAGACAGGTATCTGTAAGACCATGAGTGGTCACGCTAGTTATGTATATGATGTGGCAATATCCAGTGATTCAGAGTTCATCGTATCGGGAAGTTATGATAAGACGGTGAGACTATGGGACGTCAAGACAGGTACCTGTAAGACCATGAGTGGTCACACACATTATGTATATGCTGTGGCTATATCCAGTGATTCAGAGTTCATCGTATCGGGAAGTTGTGACTATACGGTGAGACTATGGGACGTCAAGACAGGCACCTGTAAGACCATGAGTGGTCACACTAGTCATGTATATGCTGTGGCTATATCCAGTGATTCAGAGTTCATCGTATCGGGAAGTGCAGATTAGACGGTGAGACTATGGGACGTCAAGACAGGTACCTGTAAGACCATGAGTGGTCACACTAGTCATGTATATGCTGTGGCTATATCCAGTAATTCAGAGTTCATCGTATCGGGAAGTTGTGACTATACGGTGAGACTATGGGACGTCAAGACAGGTACCTGTAAGACCATGAGTGGTCACACTAGTCATGTATATGCTGTGGCTATATCCAGTGATTCAGAGTTCATCGTATCGGGAAGTGCAGATTATACGGTGAGACTATGGGACGTCAAGACAGGTACCTGTAAGACCATGAGTGGTCACACTAGTCATGTATATGCTGTGGCTATATCCAGTGATTCAGAGTTCATCGTATCGGGAAGTTGTGACTATACGGTGAGACTATGGGACGTCAAGACAGGTACCTGTAAGACCATGAGTGGTCACACTAATTAGGTATGATCTGTGGCTATATCCAGTGATTCAGAGTTCATCGTATCGGGAAGTTGTGATTATACGGTGAGAATATGGGACGTCAAGACAGGTACCTGTAAGACCATGAGTGGTCACACTAGTTCTGTATATGCTGTGGCTATATCCAGTGATTCAGAGTTCATCGTATCGGGAAGTGCAGATTATACGGTGAGACTATGGGACGTCAAGACAGGTACCTGTAAGACCATGAGTGGTCACACTAGTTCTGTATATGCTGTGGCTATATCCAGTGATTCAGAGTTCATCGTATCGGGAAGTTGTGACTATACGGTGAGACTATGGGACGTCAAGACAGGCACCTGTAAGACCATGAGTGGTCACACTAGTTCTGTATATGCTGTGGCTATATCCAGTGATTCAGAGTTCATCGTATCGGGAAGTGCAGATTATACGGTGAGACTATGGGGCGTCAAGACAGGTACCTGTAAGACCATGAGTGGTCACACTAGTCATGTATATGCTGTTGCTATATCCAGTGATTCAGAGTTCATCGTATCGGGAAGTGCATATTATACGGTGAGACTATGGGACGTCAAGACAGGTACCTGTAAGACCATGAGTGGTCACACTAGTCATGTATATGCTGTGGCTATATCCAGTGATTCAGAGTTCATCGTATCGGGAAGTTATGATAAGACGGTGAGACTATGGGACGTCAAGACAGGTACCTGTAAGACCATGAGTGGTCACACTAGTTCTGTATATGATGTAGCAATATCCAGTAATTCAGAGTTCATCGTATCGGGAAGTGAAGATAGTACGGTGAGACTATGGGGCGTCAAGACAGGTACCTGTAAGACCATGAGTGGTCACACACATTATGTATATGCTGCAACTATATCCAGTGATTCAGAGTTCATCGTATCGGGAAGTGCAGATTATACGGTGAGACTATGGGACGTCAAGACAGGTACCTGTAAGACCATGAGTGGTCACACTAGTCATGTATATGCTGTGGCTATATCCAGTGATTCAGAGTTCATCGTATCAGGAAGTTGTGATTATACGGTGAGACTATGGGACGTCAAGACAGGCACCTGTAAGACCATGAGTGGTCACACTAGTCATGTATATGCTGTGGCTATATCCAGTGATTCAGAGTTCATCGTATCGGGAAGTTGTGACTATACGGTGAGACTTTGGGACGTCAAGACAGGTACCTGTAAGACCATGAGTGGTCACACTAGTCATGTATATGCTGTGGCTATATCCAGTGATTCAGAGTTCATCGTATCGGGAAGTTGTGACTATACGGTGAGACTATGGGACGTCAAGACAGGTACCTGTAAGACCATGAGTGGTCACACTAGTCATGTATATGATGTGGCAATATCCAGTGATTCAGAGTTCATCGTATCGGGAAGTGCAGATTATACGGTGAGACTATGGGACGTCAAGACAGGTACCTGTAAGACCATGAGTGGTCACGCTAGTTATGTATATGCTGTGGCTTTATCCAGTAATTCAGAGTTCATCGTATCGGGAAGTGCAGATAAAACGGTGAGACTATGGGACGTCAAGACAGGTATCTGTAAGACCATGAGTGGTCACGCTAGTTATGTATATGATGTGGCAATATCCAGTGATTCAGAGTTCATCGTATAGGGAAGTTATGATAAGACGGTGAGACTATGGGACGTCAAGACAGGTACCTGTAAGACCATGAGTGGTCACACTAGTTGAGTATATGATGTAGCAATATCCAGTGATTCAGAGTTCATCGTATCGGGAAGTGAAGATAGTACGGTGAGACTATGGGACGTCAAGACAGGTACCTGTAAGACCATGAGTGGTCACACTAGTCATGTATATGCTGTGGCTATATCCAGTGATTCAGAGTTCATCGTATCGGGAAGTGCAGATTATACGGTGAGACTATGGGACGTCAAGACAGGTACCTGTAAGACCATGAGTGGTCACGCTAGTTATGTATATGCTGTGGCTTTATCCAGTAATTCAGAGTTCATCGTATCGGGAAGTGCAGATAAAACGGTGAGACTATGGGACGTCAAGACAGGTACCTGTAAGACCATGAGTGGTCACACTAGTTGAGTATGATCTGTGGCTATATCCAGTGATTCATAGTTCATCGTATCGGGAAGTTGTGATTATACGGTGAGACTATGGGACGTCAAGACAGGTACCTGTAAGACCATGAGTGGTCACGCTAGTTATGTATATGCTGTGGCTATATCCAGTGATTCAGAGTTCATCGTATCGGGAAGTTATGATAAGACGGTGAGACTATGGGACGTCAAGACAGGTACCTGTAAGACCATGAGTGGTCACACTAGTGTTGTATGTGCTGTGGCAATATCCAGTGATTCAGAGTTCATCGTATCGGGAAGTTGTGACTATACGGTGAGACTATGGGACGTCAAGACAGGTACCTGTAAGACCATGAGTGGTCACACTAGTTCTGTATATGCTGTGGCTATATCCAGTGATTCAGAGTTCATCGTATCGGGAAGTGCAGATTATACGGTGAGACTATGGGGCGTCAAGACAGGTACCTGTAAGACCATGAGTGGTCACACTAGTCATGTATATGCTGTTGCTATATCCAGTGATTCAGAGTTCATCGTATCGGGAAGTTGTGACTATACGGTGAGACTATGGGACGTCAAGACAGGTACCTGTAAGACCATGAGTGGTCACACTAGTCATGTATATGATGTGGCAATATCCAGTGATTCAGAGTTCATCGTATCGGGAAGTGCAGATTATACGGTGAGACTATGGGACGTCAAGACAGGCACCTGTAAGACCATGAGTGGTCACACTAGTCATGTATATGCTGTGGCTATATCCAGTGATTCAGAGTTCATCGTATCGGGAAGTTGTGACTATACGGTGAGACTATGGGACGTCAAGACAGGTATCTGTAAGACCATGAGTGGTCACGCTAGTTATGTATATGATGTGGCAATATCCAGTGATTCAGAGTTCATCGTATAGGGAAGTTATGATAAGACGGTGAGACTATGGGACGTCAAGACAGGTACCTGTAAGACCATGAGTGGTCACACTAGTCATGTATATGCTGTGGCTATATCCAGTGATTCAGAGTTCATCGTATCGGGAAGTTGTGACTATACGGTGAGACTATGGGACGTCAAGACAGGTACCTGTAAGACCATGAGTGGTCACACTAGTGTTGTATGTGCTGTGGCAATATCCAGTGATTCAGAGTTCATCGTATCGGGAAGTTGTGACTATACGGTGAGACTATGGGACGTCAAGACAGGTACCTGTAAGACCATGAGTGGTCACACTAGTCATGTATATGCTGTGGCTATATCCAGTGATTCAGAGTTCATCGTATCGGGAAGTTATGATAAGACGGTGAGACTATGGGACGTCAAGACAGGCACCTGTAAGACCATGAGTGGTCACACTAGTCATGTATATGCTGTGGCTATATCCAGTGATTCAGAGTTCATCGTATCGGGAAGTTGTGACTATACGGTGAGACTATGGGACGTCAAGACAGGTACCTGTAAGACCATGAGTGGTCACACTAGTCATGTATATGCTGTGGCTATATCCAGTGATTCAGAGTTCATCGTATCGGGAAGTTGTGATTATACGGTGAGACTATGGGACGTCAAGACAGGTACCTGTAAGACCATGAGTGGTCACGCTAGTTATGTATATGCTGTGGCTTTATCCAGTAATTCAGAGTTCATCGTATCGGGAAGTGCAGATAAAACGGTGAGACTATGGGACGTCAAGACAGGTACCTGTAAGACCATGAGTGGTCACACTAGTTGAGTATGATCTGTGGCTATATCCAGTGATTCATAGTTCATCGTATCGGGAAGTTGTGACTATACGGTGAGACTATGGGACGTCAAGACAGGTACCTGTAAGACCATGAGTGGTCACGCTAGTTATGTATATGCTGTGGCTATATCCAGTGATTCAGAGTTCATCGTATCGGGAAGTTATGATAAGACGGTGAGACTATGGGACGTCAAGACAGGTACCTGTAAGACCATGAGTGGTCACACTAGTCATGTATATGCTGTGGCTATATCCAGTGATTCAGAGTTCATCGTATCGGGAAGTGCAGATTATACGGTGAGACTATGGGACGTCAAGACAGGTACCTGTAAGACCATGAGTGGTCACACTAGTCATGTATATGCTGTGGCTATATCCAGTGATTCAGAGTTCATCGTATCGGGAAGTTGTGACTATACGGTGAGACTATGGGACGTCAAGACAGGTATCTGTAAGACCATGAGTGGTCACGCTAGTTATGTATATGATGTGGCAATATCTAGTGATTCAGAGTTCATCGTATCGGGAAGTTATGATAAGACGGTGAGACTATGGGACGTCAAGACAGGTACCTGTAAGACCATGAGTGGTCACACACATTATGTATATGCTGTGGCTATATCCAGTGATTCAGAGTTCATCGTATCGGGAAGTGCAGATTATACGGTGAGACTATGGGACGTCAAGACAGGTACCTGTAAGACCATGAGTGGTCACACTAGTCATGTATATGCTGTGGCTATATCCAGAGATTCAGAGTTCATCGTATCGGGAAGTGCAGATTATACGGTGAGACTATGGGACGTCAAGACAGGTACCTGTAAGACCATGAGTGGTCACACTAGTCATGTATATGCTGTGGCTATATCCAGTGATTCAGAGTTCATCGTATCGGGAAGTTGTGACTATACGGTGAGACTATGGGACGTCAAGACAGGTACCTGTAAGACCATGAGTGGTCACACTAGTCATGTATATGCTGTGGCTATATCCAGAGATTCAGAGTTCATCGTATCGGGAAGTGCAGATTATACGGTGAGACTATGGGACGTCAAGACAGGTACCTGTAAGACCATGAGTGGTCACACTAGTCATATGCTGTGGCTATATCCAGTGATTCAGAGTTCATCGTATCGGGAAGTTGTGACTATACGGTGAGACTATGGGACGTCAAGACAGGTACCTGTAAGACCATGAGTGGTCACACTAGTCATGTATATGCTGTGGCTATATCCAGTGATTCAGAGTTCATCGTATCGGGAAGTTGTGATTATACGGTGAGACTATGGGACGTCAAGACAGGTACCTGTAAGACCATGAGTGGTCACACTAGTCATGTATATGCTGTGGCTATATCCAGTGATTCAGAGTTCATCGTATCGGGAAGTTGTGATTATACGGTGAGACTAACGTCAAGACAGGTACCTGTAAGACCATGAGTGGTCACACTAGTCATGTATATGCTGTGGCTATATCCAGAGATTCAGAGTTCATCGTATCGGGAAGTGCAGATTATACGGTGAGACTATGGGACGTCAAGACAGGTACCTGTAAGACCATGAGTGGTCACACTAGTCATGTATATGCTGTGGCTATATCCAGTGATTCAGAGTTCATCGTATCGGGAAGTGCAGATTATACGGTGAGACTATGGGACGTCAAGACAGGTACCTGTAAGACCATGAGTGGTCACACTAGTCATGTATATGCTGTGGCTATATCCAGTGATTCAGAGTTCATCGTATCGGGAAGTTGTGACTATACGGTGAGACTATGGGACGTCAAGACAGGTATCTGTAAGACCATGAGTGGTCACGCTAGTTATGTATATGATGTGGCAATATCCAGTGATTCAGAGTTCATCGTATCGGGAAGTTATGATAAGACGGTGAGACTATGGGACGTCAAGACAGGTATCTGTAAGACCATGAGTGGTCACGCTAGTTATGTATATGATGTGGCAATATCCAGTGATTCAGAGTTCATCGTATCGGGAAGTTATGATAAGACGGTGAGACTATGGGACGTCAAGACAGGTACCTGTAAGACCATGAGTGGTCACACACATTATGTATATGCTGTGGCTATATCCAGTGATTCAGAGTTCATCGTATCGGGAAGTTATGATAAGACGGTGAGACTATGGGACGTCAAGACAGGCACCTGTAAGACCATGAGTGGTCACACTAGTCATGTATATGCTGTGGCTATATCCAGTGATTCAGAGTTCATCGTATCGGGAAGTGCAGATTATACGGTGAGACTATGGGACGTCAAGACAGGTACCTGTAAGACCATGAGTGGTCACACTAGTTCTGTATTATCTGTGGCTATATCCAGTGATTCAGAGTTCATCGTATCGGGAAGTTGTGACTATACGGTGAGACTATGGGACGTCAAGACAGGTACCTGTAAGACCATGAGTGGTCACACTAGTCATGTATATGCTGTGGCTATATCCAGTGATTCAGAGTTCATCGTATCGGGAAGTTGTGATTATACGGTGAGACTTTGGGACGTCAAGACAGGTACCTGTAAGACCATGAGTGGTCACACTAGTCATGTATATGCTGTGGCTATATCCAGTGATTCAGAGTTCATCGTATCGGGAAGTTGTGACTATACGGTGAGACTATGGGACGTCAAGACAGGTACCTGTAAGACCATGAGTGGTCACACTAATTAGAGTATGATCTGTGGCTATATCCAGTGATTCAGAGTTCATCGTATCGGGAAGTTGTGATTATACGGTGAGAATATGGGACGTCAAGACAGGTACCTGTAAGACCATGAGTGGTCACACTAGTTCTGTATATGCTGTGGCTATATCCAGTGATTCAGAGTTCATCGTATCGGGAAGTGCAGATTATACGGTGAGACTATGGGACGTCAAGACAGGTACCTGTAAGACCATGAGTGGTCACACTAGTTCTGTATATGCTGTGGCTATATCCAGTGATTCAGAGTTCATCGTATCGGGAAGTGCAGATTATACGGTGAGACTATGGGACGTCAAGACAGGTACCTGTAAGACCATGAGTGGTCACACTAGTTCTGTATATGCTGTGGCTATATCCAGTGATTCAGAGTTCATCGTATCGGGAAGTGCAGATTATACGGTGAGACTATGGGACGTCAAGACAGGTACCTGTAAGACCATGAGTGGTCACACTAGTTCTGTATATGCTGTGGCTATATCCAGTGATTCAGAGTTCATCGTATCGGGAAGTGTGATTAGACGGTGAGACTATGGATACGTCAAGACAGGTACCTGTAAGACCATGAGTGGTCACACTAGTCATGTATATGCTGTGGCTATATCCAGTGATTCAGAGTTCATCGTATCAGGAAGTTGTGATTATACGGTGAGACTATGGGACGTAAAGATAGGCACCTGTAAGACCATGAGTGGTCACACTAGTCATGTATATGCTGTGGCTATATCCAGTGATTCAGAGTTCATCGTATCGGGAAGTTGTGATTATACGGTGAGACTATGGGACGTCAAGACAGGTACCTGTAAGACCATGAGTGGTCACACTAGTCATGTATATGCTGTGGCTATATCCAGTGATTCAGAGTTCATCGTATCGGGAAGTGCAGATTATACGGTGAGACTATGGGACGTCAAGACAGGCCCCTGTAAGACCATGAGTGGTCACACTAGTCATGTATATGCTGTGGCTATATCCAGTGATTCAGAGTTCATCGTATCGGGAAGTGCAGATTATACGGTGAGACTATGGGACGTCAAGACAGGCACCTGTAAGACCATGAGTGGTCACACTAGTCATGTATATGCTGTGGCTATATCCAGTGATTCAGAGTTCATCGTATCGGGAAGTCATGATTATACGGTGAGACTATGGGACGTCAAGACAGGTACCTGTAAGACCATGAGTGGTCACACTAGTCATGTATATGCTGTGGCTATATCCAGTGATTCAGAGTTCATCGTATCGGGAAGTGCAGATTATACGGTGAGACTATGGGACGTCAAGACAGGTACCTGTAAGACCATGAGTGGTCACACTAGTTCTGTATATGCTGTGGCTATATCCAGTGATTCAGAGTTCATCGTATCGGGAAGTGCAGATTAGACGGTGAGACTATGGGACGTCAAGACAGGTACCTGTAAGACCATGAGTGGTCACACTAGTTCTGTATTATCTGTGGCTATATCCAGTGATTCAGAGTTCATCGTATCAGGAAGTTGTGACTATACGGTGAGACTATGGGACGTCAAGACAGGCACCTGTAAGACCATGAGTGGTCACACTAGTCATGTATATGCTGTGGCTATATCCAGTGATTCAGAGTTCATCGTATCAGGAAGTTGTGATTATACGGTGAGACTTTGGGACGTCAAGACAGGTACCTGTAAGACCATGAGTGGTCACACTAGTCATGTATATGCTGTGGCTATATCCAGTGATTCAGAGTTCATCGTATCGGGAAGTTGTGATTATACGGTGAGACTATGGGACGTCAAGACAGGTACCTGTAAGACCATGAGTGGTCACACTAGTTATGTATATGCTGTGGCTATATCCAGTGATTCAGAGTTCATCGTATCGGGAAGTTGTGACTATACGGTGAGACTATGGGACGTCAAGACAGGCACCTGTAAGACCATGAGTGGTCACACTAGTCATGTATATGCTGTGGCTATATCCAGTGATTCAGAGTTCATCGTATCGGGAAGTGCAGATTATACGGTGAGACTATGGGACGTCAAGACAGGTACCTGTAAGACCATGAGTGGTCACACTAGTCATGTATATGCTGTGGCTATATCCAGTGATTCAGAGTTCATCGTATCAGGAAGTTGTGATTATACGGTGAGACTTTGGGACGTCAAGACAGGTACCTGTAAGACCATGAGTGGTCACACTAGTCATGTATATGCTGTGGCTATATCCAGTGATTCAGAGTTCATCGTATCGGGAAGTTGTGACTATACGGTGAGACTATGGGACGTCAAGACAGGTACCTGTAAGACCATGAGTGGTCACACTAGTTCTGTATATGCTGTGGCTATATCCAGTGATTCAGAGTTCATCGTATCGGGAAGTGCAGATTATACGGTGAGACTATGGGACGTCAAGACAGGTACCTGTAAGACCATGAGTGGTCACACTAGTCATGTATATGCTGTGGCTATATCCAGAGATTCAGAGTTCATCGTATCGGGAAGTTGTGACTATACGGTGAGACTATGGGACGTCAAGACAGGTACCTGTAAGACCATGAGTGGTCACACTAGTCATGTATATGCTGTGGCTATATCCAGTGATTCAGAGTTCATCGTATCGGGAAGTGCAGATTATACGGTGAGACTATGGGACGTCAAGACAGGTACCTGTAAGACCATGAGTGGTCACACTAGTCATGTATATGCTGTGGCTATATCCAGTGATTCAGAGTTCATCGTATCGGGAAGTTGTGACTATACGGTGAGACTATGGGACGTCAAGACAGGTACCTGTAAGACCATGAGTGGTCACACTAGTCATGTATATGCTGTGGCTATATCCAGTGATTCAGAGTTCATCGTATCGGGAAGTTGTGACTATACGGTGAGACTATGGGACGTCAAGACAGGCACCTGTAAGACCATGAGTGGTCACACTAGTCATGTATATGCTGTGGCTATATCCAGTGATTCAGAGTTCATCGTATCGGGAAGTGCAAATTAGACGGTGAGACTATGGGACGTCAAGACAGGCACCTGTAAGACCATGAGTGGTCACACTAGTCATGTATATGCTGTGGCTATATCCAGTGATTCAGAGTTCATCGTATCAGGAAGTTGTGATTATACGGTGAGACTTTGGGACGTCAAGACAGGTACCTGTAAGACCATGAGTGGTCACACTAGTCATGTATATGCTGTGGCTATATCCAGTGATTCAGAGTTCATCGTATCGGGAAGTTGTGATTATACGGTGAGACTATGGGACGTCAAGACAGGTACCTGTAAGACCATGAGTGGTCACACTAGTTATGTATATGCTGTGGCTATATCCAGTGATTCAGAGTTCATCGTATCGGGAAGTTGTGACTATACGGTGAGACTATGGGACGTCAAGACAGGCACCTGTAAGACCATGAGTGGTCACACTAGTCATGTATATGCTGTGGCTATATCCAGTGATTCAGAGTTCATCGTATCGGGAAGTGCAGATTATACGGTGAGACTATGGGACGTCAAGACAGGTACCTGTAAGACCATGAGTGGTCACACTAGTCATGTATATGCTGTGGCTATATCCAGTGATTCAGAGTTCATCGTATCAGGAAGTTGTGATTATACGGTGAGACTTTGGGACGTCAAGACAGGTACCTGTAAGACCATGAGTGGTCACACTAGTCATGTATATGCTGTGGCTATATCCAGTGATTCAGAGTTCATCGTATCGGGAAGTTGTGACTATACGGTGAGACTATGGGACGTCAAGACAGGTACCTGTAAGACCATGAGTGGTCACACTAGTTCTGTATATGCTGTGGCTATATCCAGTGATTCAGAGTTCATCGTATCGGGAAGTGCAGATTATACGGTGAGACTATGGGACGTCAAGACAGGTACCTGTAAGACCATGAGTGGTCACACTAGTCATGTATATGCTGTGGCTATATCCAGAGATTCAGAGTTCATCGTATCGGGAAGTTGTGACTATACGGTGAGACTATGGGACGTCAAGACAGGTACCTGTAAGACCATGAGTGGTCACACTAGTCATGTATATGCTGTGGCTATATCCAGTGATTCAGAGTTCATCGTATCGGGAAGTGCAGATTATACGGTGAGACTATGGGACGTCAAGACAGGTACCTGTAAGACCATGAGTGGTCACACTAGTCATGTATATGCTGTGGCTATATCCAGTGATTCAGAGTTCATCGTATCGGGAAGTTGTGACTATACGGTGAGACTATGGGACGTCAAGACAGGTACCTGTAAGACCATGAGTGGTCACACTAGTCATGTATATGCTGTGGCTATATCCAGTGATTCAGAGTTCATCGTATCGGGAAGTGCAGATTATACGGTGAGACTATGGGACGTCAAGACAGGCACCTGTAAGACCATGAGTGGTCACACTAGTCATGTATATGCTGTGGCTATATCCAGTGATTCAGAGTTCATCGTATCGGGAAGTGCAGATTATACGGTGAGACTATGGGACGTCAAGACAGGTACCTGTAAGACCATGAGTGGTCACACTAGTCATGTATATGCTGTGGCTATATCCAGTGATTCAGAGTTCATCGTATCGGGAAGTGCAGATTATACGGTGAGACTATGGGACGTCAAGACAGGTACCTGTAAGACCATGAGTGGTCACACTAGTTCTGTATATGCTGTGGCTATATCCAGTGATTCAGAGTTCATCGTATCGGGAAGTTGTGATTAGACGGTGAGACTATGGGACGTCAAGACAGGTACCTGTAAGACCATGAGTGGTCACACTAGTCATGTATATGCTGTGGCTATATCCAGTGATTCAGAGTTCATCGTATCGGGAAGTTGTGATTAGACGGTGAGACTATGGGACGTCAAGACAGGTACCTGTAAGACCATGAGTGGTCACACTAGTCATGTATATGCTGTGGCTATATCCAGTGATTCAGAGTTCATCGTATCGGGAAGTTGTGATTATACGGTGAGACTATGGGACGTCAAGACAGGCACCTGTAAGACCATGAGTGGTCACACTAGTCATGTATATGCTGTGGCTATATCCAGTGATTCAGAGTTCATCGTATCGGGAAGTGCAGATTATACGGTGAGACTATGGGACGTCAAGACAGGTACCTGTAAGACCATGAGTGGTCACACTAGTCATGTATATGCTGGCTATATCCAGTGATTCAGAGTTCATCGTATCGGGAAGTGCAGATTATACGGTGAGACTATGGGACGTCAAGACAGGTACCTGTAAGACCATGAGTGGTCACACTAGTCATGTATATGCTGTGGCTATATCCAGTGATTCAGAGTTCATCGTATCGGGAAGTGCAGATTATACGGTGAGACTATGGGACGTCAAGACAGGTACCTGTAAGACCATGAGTGGTCACACTAGTCATGTATATGCTGTGGCTATATCCAGTGATTCAGAGTTCATCGTATCGGGAAGTGCAGATTATACGGTGAGACTTTGGGACGTCAAGACAGGTACCTGTAAGACCATGAGTGGTCACACTAGTCATGTATATGCTGTGGCTATATCCAGTGATTCAGAGTTCATCGTATCGGGAAGTTGTGATTATACGGTGAGACTATGGGACGTCAAGACAGGTACCTGTAAGACCATGAGTGGTCACACTAGTTATGTATATGCTGTGGCTATATCCAGTGATTCAGAGTTCATCGTATCGGGAAGTTGTGACTATACGGTGAGACTATGGGACGTCAAGACAGGCACCTGTAAGACCATGAGTGGTCACACTAGTCATGTATATGCTGTGGCTATATCCAGTGATTCAGAGTTCATCGTATCGGGAAGTGCAGATTATACGGTGAGACTATGGGACGTCAAGACAGGTACCTGTAAGACCATGAGTGGTCACACTAGTCATGTATATGCTGTGGCTATATCCAGTGATTCAGAGTTCATCGTATCAGGAAGTTGTGATTATACGGTGAGACTTTGGGACGTCAAGACAGGTACCTGTAAGACCATGAGTGGTCACACTAGTCATGTATATGCTGTGGCTATATCCAGTGATTCAGAGTTCATCGTATCGGGAAGTTGTGACTATACGGTGAGACTATGGGACGTCAAGACAGGTACCTGTAAGACCATGAGTGGTCACACTAGTTCTGTATATGCTGTGGCTATATCCAGTGATTCAGAGTTCATCGTATCGGGAAGTGCAGATTATACGGTGAGACTATGGGACGTCAAGACAGGTACCTGTAAGACCATGAGTGGTCACACTAGTCATGTATATGCTGTGGCTATATCCAGAGATTCAGAGTTCATCGTATCGGGAAGTTGTGACTATACGGTGAGACTATGGGACGTCAAGACAGGTACCTGTAAGACCATGAGTGGTCACACTAGTCATGTATATGCTGTGGCTATATCCAGTGATTCAGAGTTCATCGTATCGGGAAGTGCAGATTATACGGTGAGACTATGGGACGTCAAGACAGGTACCTGTAAGACCATGAGTGGTCACACTAGTCATGTATATGCTGTGGCTATATCCAGTGATTCAGAGTTCATCGTATCGGGAAGTTGTGACTATACGGTGAGACTATGGGACGTCAAGACAGGTACCTGTAAGACCATGAGTGGTCACACTAGTCATGTATATGCTGTGGCTATATCCAGTGATTCAGAGTTCATCGTATCGGGAAGTGCAGATTATACGGTGAGACTATGGGACGTCAAGACAGGCACCTGTAAGACCATGAGTGGTCACACTAGTCATGTATATGCTGTGGCTATATCCAGTGATTCAGAGTTCATCGTATCGGGAAGTGCAGATTATACGGTGAGACTATGGGACGTCAAGACAGGTACCTGTAAGACCATGAGTGGTCACACTAGTCATGTATATGCTGTGGCTATATCCAGTGATTCAGAGTTCATCGTATCGGGAAGTGCAGATTATACGGTGAGACTATGGGACGTCAAGACAGGTACCTGTAAGACCATGAGTGGTCACACTAGTTCTGTATATGCTGTGGCTATATCCAGTGATTCAGAGTTCATCGTATCGGGAAGTTGTGATTAGACGGTGAGACTATGGGACGTCAAGACAGGTACCTGTAAGACCATGAGTGGTCACACTAGTCATGTATATGCTGTGGCTATATCCAGTGATTCAGAGTTCATCGTATCGGGAAGTTGTGATTAGACGGTGAGACTATGGGACGTCAAGACAGGTACCTGTAAGACCATGAGTGGTCACACTAGTCATGTATATGCTGTGGCTATATCCAGTGATTCAGAGTTCATCGTATCGGGAAGTTGTGACTATACGGTGAGACTATGGGACGTCAAGACAGGCCCCTGTAAGACCATGAGTGGTCACACTAGTCATGTATATGCTGTGGCTATATCCAGTGATTCAGAGTTCATCGTATCGGGAAGTTGTGACTATACGGTGAGACTATGGGACGTCAAGACAGGCACCTGTAAGACCATGAGTGGTCACACTAGTCATGTATATGCTGTGGCTATATCCAGTGATTCAGAGTTCATCGTATCGGGAAGTGCAGATTATACGGTGAGACTATGGGACGTCAAGACAGGCACCTGTAAGACCATGAGTGGTCACACTAGTCATGTATATGCTGTGGCTATATCCAGTGATTCAGAGTTCATCGTATCGGGAAGTTGTGATTAGACGGTGAGACTATGGGACGTCAAGACAGGTACCTGTAAGACCATGAGTGGTCACACTAGTCATGTATATGCTGTGGCTATATCCAGTGATTCAGAGTTCATCGTATCGGGAAGTGCAGATTATACGGTGAGACTATGGGACGTCAAGACAGGCACCTGTAAGACCATGAGTGGTCACACTAGTCATGTATATGCTGTGGCTATATCCAGTGATTCAGAGTTCATCGTATCGGGAAGTTGTGACTATACGGTGAGACTATGGGACGTCAAGACAGGTACCTGTAAGACCATGAGTGGTCACACTAGTCATGTATATGCTGTGGCTATATCCAGTGATTCAGAGTTCATCGTATCGGGAAGTTGTGATTATACGGTGAGACTATGGGACGTCAAGACAGGTACCTGTAAGACCATGAGTGGTCACACTAGTCATGTATATGCTGTGGCTATATCCAGTGATTCAGAGTTCATCGTATCGGGAAGTGCAGATTATACGGTGAGACTATGGGACGTCAAGACAGGTACCTGTAAGACCATGAGTGGTCACACTAGTTCTGTATATGCTGTGGCTATATCCAGTGATTCAGAGTTCATCGTATCGGGAAGTTGTGATTAGACGGTGAGACTATGGGACGTCAAGACAGGTACCTGTAAGACCATGAGTGGTCACACTAGTCATGTATATGCTGTGGCTATATCCAGTGATTCAGAGTTCATCGTATCGGGAAGTGCAGATTATACGGTGAGACTATGGGACGTCAAGACAGGTACCTGTAAGACCATGAGTGGTCACACTAGTCATGTATATGCTGTGGCTATATCCAGTGATTCAGAGTTCATCGTATCGGGAAGTGCAGATTATACGGTGAGACTATGGGACGTCAAGACAGGCCCCTGTAAGACCATGAGTGGTCACACTAGTCATGTATATGCTGTGGCTATATCCAGTGATTCAGAGTTCATCGTATCGGGAAGTGCAGATTAGACGGTGAGACTATGGGACGTCAAGACAGGTACCTGTAAGACCATGAGTGGTCACACTAGTCATGTATATGCTGTGGCTATATCCAGTGATTCAGAGTTCATCGTATCGGGAAGTGCAGATTATACGGTGAGACTATGGGACGTCAAGACAGGTACCTGTAAGACCATGAGTGGTCACACTAGTCATGTATATGCTGTGGCTATATCCAGTGATTCAGAGTTCATCGTATCGGGAAGTGCAGATTATACGGTGAGACTATGGGACGTCAAGACAGGTACCTGTAAGACCATGAGTGGTCACACTAGTCATGTATATGCTGTGGCTATATCCAGTGATTCAGAGTTCATCGTATCGGGAAGTTGTGATTAGACGGTGAGACTATGGGACGTCAAGACAGGTACCTGTAAGACCATGAGTGGTCACACTAGTCATGTATATGCTGTGGCTATATCCAGTGATTCAGAGTTCATCGTATCGGGAAGTTGTGATTATACGGTGAGACTATGGGACGTCAAGACAGGTACCTGTAAGACCATGAGTGGTCACACTAGTCATGTATATGCTGTGGCTATATCCAGTGATTCAGAGTTCATCGTATCGGGAAGTGCAGATTATACGGTGAGACTATGGGACGTCAAGACAGGCACCTGTAAGACCATGAGTGGTCACACTAGTCATGTATATGCTGTGGCTATATCCAGTGATTCAGAGTTCATCGTATCGGGAAGTGCAGATTATACGGTGAGACTATGGGACGTCAAGACAGGTACCTGTAAGACCATGAGTGGTCACACTAGTCATGTATATGCTGTGGCTATATCCAGTGATTCAGAGTTCATCGTATCGGGAAGTGCAGATTATACGGTGAGACTATGGGACGTCAAGACAGGCACCTGTAAGACCATGAGTGGTCACACTAGTCATGTATATGCTGTGGCTATATCCAGTGATTCAGAGTTCATCGTATCGGGAAGTTGTGATTATACGGTGAGACTATGGGACGTCAAGACAGGCACCTGTAAGACCATGAGTGGTCACACTAGTCATGTATATGCTGTGGCTATATCCAGTGATTCAGAGTTCATCGTATCGGGAAGTGCAGATTATACGGTGAGACTATGGGACGTCAAGACAGGTACCTGTAAGACCATGAGTGGTCACACTAGTTCTGTATTATCTGTGGCTATATCCAGTGATTCAGAGTTCATCGTATCAGGAAGTTGTGACTATACGGTGAGACTATGGGACGTCAAGACAGGTACCTGTAAGACCATGAGTGGTCACACTAGTTCTGTATATGCTGTGGCTATATCCAGTGATTCAGAGTTCATCGTATCGGGAAGTTGTGACTATACGGTGAGACTATGGGACGTCAAGACAGGCACCTGTAAGACCATGAGTGGTCACACTAGTCATGTATATGCTGTGGCTATATCCAGTGATTCAGAGTTCATCGTATCGGGAAGTGCAAATTAGACGGTGAGACTATGGGACGTCAAGACAGGTACCTGTAAGACCATGAGTGGTCACACTAGTCATGTATATGCTGTGGCTATATCCAGTGATTCAGAGTTCATCGTATCGGGAAGTGCAGATTAGACGGTGAGACTATGGGACGTCAAGACAGGTACCTGTAAGACCATGAGTGGTCACACTAGTTCTGTATTATCTGTGGCTATATCCAGTGATTCAGAGTTCATCGTATCGGGAAGTGCAGATTAGACGGTGAGACTATGGGACGTCAAGACAGGCACCTGTAAGACCATGAGTGGTCACACTAGTCATGTATATGCTGTGGCTATATCCAGTGATTCAGAGTTCATCGTATCGGGAAGTTGTGATTATACGGTGAGACTTTGGGACGTCAAGACAGGTACCTGTAAGACCATGAGTGGTCACACTAGTCATGTATATGCTGTGGCTATATCCAGAGATTCAGAGTTCATCGTATCGGGAAGTGCAGATTATACGGTGAGACTATGGGACGTCAAGACAGGTACCTGTAAGACCATGAGTGGTCACACTAGTCATGTATATGCTGTGGCTATATCCAGTGATTCAGAGTTCATCGTATCGGGAAGTGCAGATTATACGGTGAGACTATGGGACGTCAAGACAGGTACCTGTAAGACCATGAGTGGTCACACTAGTCATGTATATGCTGTGGCTATATCCAGTGATTCAGAGTTCATCGTATCGGGAAGTGCAGATTATACGGTGAGACTATGGGACGTCAAGACAGGTACCTGTAAGACCATGAGTGGTCACACTAGTCATGTATATGCTGTGGCTATATCCAGTGATTCAGAGTTCATCGTATCGGGAAGTGCAGATTATACGGTGAGACTATGGGACGTCAAGACAGGTACCTGTAAGACCATGAGTGGTCACACTAGTTCTGTATATGCAGTGGCTATATCCAGTGATTCAGAGTTCATCGTATCGGGAAGTCATGATTATACGGTGAGACTATGGGACGTCAAGACAGGTACCTGTAAGACCATGAGTGGTCACACTAGTTCTGTATATGCTGTGGCTATATCCAGTGATTCAGAGTTCATCGTATCGGGAAGTGCAGATTATACGGTGAGACTATGGGACGTCAAGACAGGTACCTGTAAGACCATGAGTGGTCACACTAGTTCTGTATATGCTGTGGCTATATCCAGTGATTCAGAGTTCATCGTATCGGGAAGTCATGATTATACGGTGAGACTATGGGACGTCAAGACAGGTACCTGTAAGACCATGAGTGGTCACACTAGTTCTGTATATGCTGTGGCTATATCCAGTGATTCAGAGTTCATCGTAACGGGAACTGCAGATTATACGGTGAGACTATGGGACGTCAAGACAGGCACCTGTAAGACCATGAGTGGTCACACTAGTTCTGTATATGCTGTGGCTATATCCAGTGATTCAGAGTTCATCGTATCGGGAAGTTGTGATTATACGGTGAGACTATGGGACGTCAAGACAGGTACCTGTAAGACCATGAGTGGTCACACTAATTAGGTATGATCTGTGGCTATATCCAGTGATTCAGAGTTCATCGTATCAGGAAGTCATGATTATACGGTGAGACTAAGGGACGTCAAGACAGGTACCTGTAAGACCATGAGTGGTCACACTAGTTCTGTATTATCTGTGGCTATATCCAGTGATTCAGAGTTCATCGTATCGGGAAGTTGTGATTATACGGTGAGACTATGGGACGTCAAGACAGGCACCTGTAAGACCATGAGTGGTCACACTAGTTCTGTATATGCTGTGGCTATATCCAGTGATTCAGAGTTCATCGTATCGGGAAGTGCAGATTATACGGTGAGACTATGGGACGTCAAGACAGGCACCTGTAAGACCATGAGTGGTCACACTAGTTCTGTATATGCTGTGGCTATATCCAGTGATTCAGAGTTCATCGTAACGGGAAGTGCAGATTATACGGTGAGACTATGGGACGTCAAGACAGGCACCTGTAAGACCATGAGTGGTCACACTAGTTCTGTATTATCTGTGGCTATATCCAGTGATTCAGAGTTCATCGTATCGGGAAGTTGTGATTATACGGTGAGACTATGGGACGTCAAGACAGGTACCTGTAAGACCATGAGTGGTCACACTAGTTCTGTATATGCTGTGGCTATATCCAGTGATTCAGAGTTCATCGTATCGGGAAGTGCAGATTATACGGTGAGACTATGGGACGTCAAGACAGGTACCTGTAAGACCATGAGTGGTCACACTAGTCATGTATATGCTGTGGCTATATCCAGTGATTCAGAGTTCATCGTATCGGGAAGTCATGATTATACGGTGAGACTAAGGGACGTCAAGACAGGCACCTGTAAGACCATGAGTGGTCACACTAGTTCTGTATATGCTGTGGCTATATCCAGTGATTCAGAGTTCATCGTATCGGGAAGTGCAGATTATACGGTGAGACTATGGGACGTCAAGACAGGTACCTGTAAGACCATGAGTGGTCACACTAGTCATGTATATGCTGTGGCTATATCCAGAGATTCAGAGTTCATCGTATCGGGAAGTTGTGACTATACGGTGAGACTATGGGACGTCAAGACAGGTACCTGTAAGACCATGAGTGGTCACACTAGTTCTGTATATGCTGTGGCTATATCCAGTGATTCAGAGTTCATCGTATCGGGAAGTTGTGACTATACGGTGAGACTATGGGACGTCAAGACAGGTACCTGTAAGACCATGAGTGGTCACACTAGTTCTGTATATGCAGTGGCTATATCCAGTGATTCAGAGTTCATCGTATCGGGAAGTCATGATTATACGGTGAGACTATGGGACGTCAAGACAGGTACCTGTAAGACCATGAGTGGTCACACTAGTTCTGTATATGCTGTGGCTATATCCAGTGATTCAGAGTTCATCGTATCGGGAAGTGCAGATTATACGGTGAGACTATGGGACGTCAAGACAGGTACCTGTAAGACCATGAGTGGTCACACTAGTTCTGTATATGCTGTGGCTATATCCAGTGATTCAGAGTTCATCGTATCGGGAAGTGCAGATTATACGGTGAGACTATGGGACGTCAAGACAGGTACCTGTAAGACCATGAGTGGTCACACTAGTCATGTATATGCTGTGGCTATATCCAGTGATTCAGAGTTCATCGTATCGGGAAGTCATGATTATACGGTGAGACTATGGGACGTCAAGACAGGTACCTGTAAGACCATGAGTGGTCACACTAGTTCTGTATATGCTGTGGCTATATCCAGTGATTCAGAGTTCATCGTATCGGGAAGTGCAGATTATACGGTGAGACTATGGGACGTCAAGACAGGTACCTGTAAGACCATGAGTGGTCACACTAGTCATGTATATGCTGTGGCTATATCCAGTGATTCAGAGTTCATCGTATCGGGAAGTCATGATTATACGGTGAGACTAAGGGACGTCAAGACAGGCACCTGTAAGACCATGAGTGGTCACACTAGTCATGTATATGCTGTGGCTATATCCAGTGATTCAGAGTTCATCGTATCGGGAAGTCATGATTATACGGTGAGACTAAGGGACGTCAAGACAGGCACCTGTAAGACCATGAGTGGTAACACTAGTTCTGTATATGCTGTGGCTATATCCAGTGATTCAGAGTTCATCGTATCGGGAAGTGCAGATTATACGGTGAGACTATGGGACGTCAAGACAGGTACCTGTAAGACCATGAGTGGTCACACTAGTTCTGTATATGCTGTGGCTATATCCAGTGATTCAGAGTTCATCGTAACGGGAAGTGCAGATTATACGGTGAGACTAAGGGACGTCAAGACAGGCACCTGTAAGACCATGAGTGGTCACACTAGTTCTGTATTATCTGTGGCTATATCCAGTGATTCAGAGTTCATCGTATCGGGAAGTGCAGATTATACGGTGAGACTATGGGACGTCAAGACAGGTACCTGTAAGACCATGAGTGGTCACACTAGTTCTGTATATGCTGTGGCTATATCCAGTGATTCAGAGTTCATCGTAACGGGAAGTGCAGATTATACGGTGAGACTAAGGGACGTCAAGACAGGCACCTGTAAGACCATGAGTGGTCACACTAGTTCTGTATTATCTGTGGCTATATCCAGTGATTCAGAGTTCATCGTATCGGGAAGTGCAGATTATACGGTGAGACTATGGGACGTCAAGACAGGTACCTGTAAGACCATGAGTGGTCACACAGATTATGTATCATCTGTGTCTATATCCAGTGATTCAGAGTTCATCGTATCGGGAAGTGCAGATTATACGGTGAGACTATGGGACGTCAAGACAGGTACCTGTAAGACCATGAGTGGTCACACTAGTCATGTATATGCTGTGGCTATATCCAGTGATTCAGAGTTCATCGTATCGGGAAGTGCAGATTATACGGTGAGACTATGGGACGTCAAGACAGGTACCTGTAAGACCATGAGTGGTCACACTAGTCATGTATATGCTGTGGCTATATCCAGTGATTCAGAGTTCATCGTATCGGGAAGTGCAGATTAGACGGTGAGAATATGGGACGTCAAGACAGGTACCTGTAAGACCATGAGTGGTCACACTAGTTCTGTATATGCAGTGGCTATATCCAGTGATTCAGAGTTCATCGTATCGGGAAGTCATGATTATACGGTGAGACTATGGGACGTCAAGACAGGTACCTGTAAGACCATGAGTGGTCACACTAGTTCTGTATATGCTGTGGCTATATCCAGTGATTCAGAGTTCATCGTATCGGGAAGTGCAGATTATACGGTGAGACTATGGGACGTCAAGACAGGTACCTGTAAGACCATGAGTGGTCACACTAGTTCTGTATATGCTGTGGCTATATCCAGTGATTCAGAGTTCATCGTATCGGGAAGTGCAGATTATACGGTGAGACTATGGGACGTCAAGACAGGTACCTGTAAGACCATGAGTGGTCACACTAGTCATGTATATGCTGTGGCTATATCCAGTGATTCAGAGTTCATCGTATCGGGAAGTCATGATTATACGGTGAGACTATGGGACGTCAAGACAGGTACCTGTAAGACCATGAGTGGTCACACTAGTTCTGTATATGCTGTGGCTATATCCAGTGATTCAGAGTTCATCGTATCGGGAAGTGCAGATTATACGGTGAGACTATGGGACGTCAAGACAGGTACCTGTAAGACCATGAGTGGTCACACTAGTCATGTATATGCTGTGGCTATATCCAGTGATTCAGAGTTCATCGTATCGGGAAGTCATGATTATACGGTGAGACTAAGGGACGTCAAGACAGGCACCTGTAAGACCATGAGTGGTCACACTAGTCATGTATATGCTGTGGCTATATCCAGTGATTCAGAGTTCATCGTATCGGGAAGTCATGATTATACGGTGAGACTAAGGGACGTCAAGACAGGCACCTGTAAGACCATGAGTGGTAACACTAGTTCTGTATATGCTGTGGCTATATCCAGTGATTCAGAGTTCATCGTATCGGGAAGTGCAGATTATACGGTGAGACTATGGGACGTCAAGACAGGTACCTGTAAGACCATGAGTGGTCACACTAGTTCTGTATATGCTGTGGCTATATCCAGTGATTCAGAGTTCATCGTAACGGGAAGTGCAGATTATACGGTGAGACTAAGGGACGTCAAGACAGGCACCTGTAAGACCATGAGTGGTCACACTAGTTCTGTATTATCTGTGGCTATATCCAGTGATTCAGAGTTCATCGTATCGGGAAGTGCAGATTATACGGTGAGACTATGGGACGTCAAGACAGGTACCTGTAAGACCATGAGTGGTCACACTAGTTCTGTATATGCTGTGGCTATATCCAGTGATTCAGAGTTCATCGTAACGGGAAGTGCAGATTATACGGTGAGACTAAGGGACGTCAAGACAGGCACCTGTAAGACCATGAGTGGTCACACTAGTTCTGTATTATCTGTGGCTATATCCAGTGATTCAGAGTTCATCGTATCGGGAAGTGCAGATTATACGGTGAGACTATGGGACGTCAAGACAGGTACCTGTAAGACCATGAGTGGTCACACAGATTATGTATCATCTGTGGCTATATCCAGTGATTCAGAGTTCATCGTATCGGGAAGTGCAGATTATACGGTGAGACTATGGGACGTCAAGACAGGTACCTGTAAGACCATGAGTGGTCACACTAGTCATGTATATGCTGTGGCTATATCCAGTGATTCAGAGTTCATCGTATCGGGAAGTGCAGATTATACGGTGAGACTATGGGACGTCAAGACAGGTACCTGTAAGACCATGAGTGGTCACACTAGTCATGTATATGCTGTGGCTATATCCAGTGATTCAGAGTTCATCGTATCGGGAAGTGCAGATTAGACGGTGAGAATATGGGACGTCAAGACAGGTACCTGTAAGACCATGAGTGGTCACACTAGTTCTGTATATGCAGTGGCTATATCCAGTGATTCAGAGTTCATCGTATCGGGAAGTCATGATTATACGGTGAGACTATGGGACGTCAAGACAGGTACCTGTAAGACCATGAGTGGTCACACTAGTTCTGTATATGCTGTGGCTATATCCAGTGATTCAGAGTTCATCGTATCGGGAAGTGCAGATTATACGGTGAGACTATGGGACGTCAAGACAGGTACCTGTAAGACCATGAGTGGTCACACTAGTTCTGTATATGCTGTGGCTATATCCAGTGATTCAGAGTTCATCGTATCGGGAAGTGCAGATTATACGGTGAGACTATGGGACGTCAAGACAGGTACCTGTAAGACCATGAGTGGTCACACTAGTCATGTATATGCTGTGGCTATATCCAGTGATTCAGAGTTCATCGTATCGGGAAGTCATGATTATACGGTGAGACTATGGGACGTCAAGACAGGTACCTGTAAGACCATGAGTGGTCACACTAGTTCTGTATATGCTGTGGCTATATCCAGTGATTCAGAGTTCATCGTATCGGGAAGTGCAGATTATACGGTGAGACTATGGGACGTCAAGACAGGTACCTGTAAGACCATGAGTGGTCACACTAGTTCTGTATATGCTGTGGCTATATCCAGTGATTCAGAGTTCATCGTAACGGGAACTGCAGATTATACGGTGAGACTATGGGACGTCAAGACAGGCACCTGTAAGACCATGAGTGGTCACACTAGTTCTGTATATGCTGTGGCTATATCCAGTGATTCAGAGTTCATCGTATCGGGAAGTTGTGATTATACGGTGAGACTATGGGACGTCAAGACAGGTACCTGTAAGACCATGAGTGGTCACACTAGTCATGTATATGCTGTGGCTATATCCAGTGATTCAGAGTTCATCGTATCGGGAAGTCATGATTATACGGTGAGACTAAGGGACGTCAAGACAGGCACCTGTAAGACCATGAGTGGTAACACTAGTTCTGTATATGCTGTGGCTATATCCAGTGATTCAGAGTTCATCGTATCGGGAAGTGCAGATTATACGGTGAGACTATGGGACGTCAAGACAGGTACCTGTAAGACCATGAGTGGTCACACTAGTTCTGTATATGCTGTGGCTATATCCAGTGATTCAGAGTTCATCGTATCGGGAAGTGCAGATTATACGGTGAGACTATGGGACGTCAAGACAGGTACCTGTAAGACCATGAGTGGTCACACTAGTCATGTATATGCTGTGGCTATATCCAGTGATTCAGAGTTCATCGTATCGGGAAGTCATGATTATACGGTGAGACTATGGGACGTCAAGACAGGTACCTGTAAGACCATGAGTGGTCACACTAGTTCTGTATATGCTGTGGCTATATCCAGTGATTCAGAGTTCATCGTAACGGGAACTGCAGATTATACGGTGAGACTATGGGACGTCAAGACAGGCACCTGTAAGACCATGAGTGGTCACACTAGTTCTGTATATGCTGTGGCTATATCCAGTGATTCAGAGTTCATCGTATCGGGAAGTGCAGATTATACGGTGAGACTATGGGACGTCAAGACAGGTACCTGTAAGACCATGAGTGGTCACACTAGTCATGTATATGCTGTGGCTATATCCAGTGATTCAGAGTTCATCGTATCGGGAAGTCATGATTATACGGTGAGACTAAGGGACGTCAAGACAGGCACCTGTAAGACCATGAGTGGTAACACTAGTTCTGTATATGCTGTGGCTATATCCAGTGATTCAGAGTTCATCGTATCGGGAAGTGCAGATTATACGGTGAGACTATGGGACGTCAAGACAGGTACCTGTAAGACCATGAGTGGTCACACTAGTTCTGTATATGCTGTGGCTATATCCAGTGATTCAGAGTTCATCGTAACGGGAAGTGCAGATTATACGGTGAGACTAAGGGACGTCAAGACAGGCACCTGTAAGACCATGAGTGGTCACACTAGTTCTGTATTATCTGTGGCTATATCCAGTGATTCAGAGTTCATCGTATCGGGAAGTGCAGATTATACGGTGAGACTATGGGACGTCAAGACAGGTACCTGTAAGACCATGAGTGGTCACACTAGTCATGTATATGCTGTGGCTATATCCAGTGATTCAGAGTTCATCGTATCGGGAAGTGCAGATTATACGGTGAGACTATGGGACGTCAAGACAGGTACCTGTAAGACCATGAGTGGTCACACTAGTCATGTATATGCTGTGGCTATATCCAGTGATTCAGAGTTCATCGTATCGGGAAGTGCAGATTAGACGGTGAGAATATGGGACGTCAAGACAGGTACCTGTAAGACCATGAGTGGTCACACTAGTCATGTATATGCTGTGGCTATATCCAGTGATTCAGAGTTCATCGTATCGGGAAGTGCAGATTAGACGGTGAGAATATGGGACGTCAAGACAGGTACCTGTAAGACCATGAGTGGTCACACAGATTATGTATATGCTGTGGCTATATCCAGTGATTCAGAGTTCATCGTATCGGGAAGTTGTGACTATACGGTGAGACTATGGGACGTCAAGACAGGCACCTGTAAGACAATGAGTGGTCACACTAGTTGAGTATCATCTGTGGCTATATCCAGTGATTCAGAGTTCATCGTATCGGGAAGTGCAGATTATACGGTGAGACTATGGGACGTCAAGACAGGTACCTGTAAGACCATGAGTGGTCACACTAGTCATGTATATGCTGTGGCTATATCCAGTGATTCAGAGTTCATCGTATCGGGAAGTGCAGATTATACGGTGAGACTATGGGACGTCAAGACAGGTACCTGTAAGACCATGAGTGGTCACACTAGTTCTGTATATGCTGTGGCTATATCCAGTGATTCAGAGTTCATCGTATCGGGAAGTGCAGATTATACGGTGAGACTATGGGACGTCAAGACAGGTACCTGTAAGACCATGAGTGGTCACACTAGTCATGTATATGCTGTGGCTATATCCAGTGATTCAGAGTTCATCGTATCGGGAAGTCATGATTATACGGTGAGACTATGGGACGTCAAGACAGGTACCTGTAAGACCATGAGTGGTCACACTAGTTCTGTATATGCTGTGGCTATATCCAGTGATTCAGAGTTCATCGTATCGGGAAGTGCAGATTATACGGTGAGACTATGGGACGTCAAGACAGGTACCTGTAAGACCATGAGTGGTCACACAGATTATGTATCATCTGTGGCTATATCCAGTGATTCAGAGTTCATCGTATCAGGAAGTTGTGATTATACGGTGAGACTATGGGACGTCAAGACAGGTACCTGTAAGACCATGAGTGGTCACACTAGTCATGTATATGCTGTGGCTATATCCAGTGATTCAGAGTTCATCGTATCGGGAAGTGCAGATTATACGGTGAGACTATGGGACGTCAAGACAGGTACCTGTAAGACCATGAGTGGTCACACTAGTTCTGTATATGCTGTGGCTATATCCAGTGATTCAGAGTTCATCGTATCGGGAAGTGCAGATTATACGGTGAGACTATGGGACGTCAAGACAGGTACCTGTAAGACCATGAGTGGTCACACAGATTATGTATCATCTGTGGCTATATCCAGTGATTCAGAGTTCATCGTATCGGGAAGTCATGATTATACGGTGAGACTATGGGACGTCAAGACAGGTACCTGTAAGACCATGAGTGGTCACACAGATTATGTATCATCTGTGGCTATATCCAGTGATTCAGAGTTCATCGTATCAGGAAGTTGTGATTATACGGTGAGACTATGGGACGTCAAGACAGGCACCTGTAAGACCATGAGTGGTCACACAGATTATGTATCATCTGTGGCTATATCCAGTGATTCAGAGTTCATCGTATCGGGAAGTTGTGATTAGACGGTGAGACTATGGGACGTCAAGACAGGTACCTGTAAGACCATGAGTGGTCACACAGATTATGTATCATCTGTGGCTATATCCAGTGATTCAGAGTTCATCGTATCGGGAAGTGCAGATTATACGGTGAGACTATGGGACGTCAAGACAGGTACCTGTAAGACCATGAGTGGTCACACTAGTCATGTATATGCTGTGGCTATATCCAGTCATTCAGAGTTCATCGTATCGGGAAGTGCAGATTAGACGGTGAGACTATGGGACGTCAAGACAGGTACCTGTAAGACCATGAGTGGTCACACTAGTCATGTATATGCTGTGGCTATATCCAGTGATTCAGAGTTCATCGTATCGGGAAGTGCAGATTAGACGGTGAGACTATGGGACGTCAAGACAGGTACCTGTAAGACCATGAGTGGTCACACTAGTTCTGTATATGCTGTGGCTATATCCAGTGATTCAGAGTTCATCGTATCGGGAAGTGCAGATTAGACGGTGAGACTATGGGACGTCAAGACAGGCCCCTGTAAGACCATGAGTGGTCACACTAGTTCTGTATTATCTGTGGCTATATCCAGTGATTCAGAGTTCATCGTATCAGGAAGTTGTGATTAGACGGTGAGACTATGGGACGTCAAGACAGGTACCTGTAAGACCATGAGTGGTCACACTAGTTCTGTATATGCTGTGGCTATATCCAGTGATTCAGAGTTCATCGTATCGGGAAGTGCAGATTATACGGTGAGACTATGGGACGTCAAGACAGGTACCTGTAAGACCATGAGTGGTCACACTAGTTCTGTATATGCTGTGGCTATATCCAGTGATTCAGAGTTCATCGTATCGGGAAGTGTAGATTATACGGTGAGACTATGGGACGTCAAGACAGGTACCTGTAAGACCATGAGTGGTCACACAGATTATGTATTATCTGTGGCTATATCCAGTGATTCAGAGTTCATCGTAACGGGAAGTGCAGATTATACGGTGAGACTAAGGGACGTCAAGACAGGCACCTGTAAGACCATGAGTGGTCACACTAGTTCTGTATTATCTGTGGCTATATCCAGTGATTCAGAGTTCATCGTATCGGGAAGTGCAGATTATACGGTGAGACTATGGGACGTCAAGACAGGTACCTGTAAGACCATGAGTGGTCACACTAGTTCTGTATTATCTGTGGCTATATCCAGTGATTCAGAGTTCATCGTATCGGGAAGTGCAGATTATACGGTGAGACTATGGGACGTCAAGACAGGTACCTGTAAGACCATGAGTGGTCACACAGATTATGTATCATCTGTGGCTATATCCAGTGATTCAGAGTTCATCGTATCGGGAAGTGCAGATTAGACGGTGAGACTATGGGACGTCAAGACAGGTACCTGTAAGACCATGAGTGGTCACACTAGTCATGTATATGCTGTGGCTATATCCAGTGATTCAGAGTTCATCGTATCGGGAAGTGCAGATTATACGGTGAGACTATGGGACGTCAAGACAGGTACCTGTAAGACCATGAGTGGTCACACAGATTATGTATCATCTGTGGCTATATCCAGTGATTCAGAGTTCATCGTATCGGGAAGTGCAGATTAGACGGTGAGACTATGGGACGTCAAGACAGGTACCTGTAAGACCATGAGTGGTCACACTAGTCATGTATATGCTGTGGCTATATCCAGTGATTCAGAGTTCATCGTATCGGGAAGTGCAGATTATACGGTGAGACTATGGGACGTCAAGACAGGTACCTGTAAGACCATGAGTGGTCACACAGATTATGTATCATCTGTGGCTATATCCAGTGATTCAGAGTTCATCGTATCGGGAAGTGCAGATTAGACGGTGAGAATATGGGACGTCAAGACAGGTACCTGTAAGACCATGAGTGGTCACACAGATTATGTATATGCTGTGGCTATATCCAGTGATTCAGAGTTCATCGTATCGGGAAGTTGTGACTATACGGTGAGACTATGGGACGTCAAGACAGGTACCTGTAAGACCATGAGTGGTCACACAGATTATGTATCATCTGTGGCTATATCCAGTGATTCAGAGTTCATCGTATCGGGAAGTGCAGATTAGACGGTGAGACTATGGGACGTCAAGACAGGTACCTGTAAGACCATGAGTGGTCACACTAGTTCTGTATATGCTGTGGCTATATCCAGTGATTCAGAGTTCATCGTATCGGGAAGTGCAGATTATACGGTGAGACTATGGGACGTCAAGACAGGTACCTGTAAGACCATGAGTGGTCACACAGATTATGTATCATCTGTGGCTATATCCAGTGATTCAGAGTTCATCGTATCGGGAAGTCATGACTATACGGTGAGACTATGGGACGTCAAGACAGGTACCTGTAAGACCATGAGTGGTCACACTAATTCGGTATGATCTGTGGCTATATCCAGTGATTCAGAGTTCATCGTATCGGGAAGTCATGATTATACGGTGAGACTATGGGACGTCAAGACAGGTACCTGTAAGACCATGAGTGGTCACACAGATTATGTATCATCTGTGGCTATATCCAGTGATTCAGAGTTCATCGTATCGGGAAGTGCAGATTATACGGTGAGACTATGGGACGTCAAGACAGGTACCTGTAAGACCATGAGTGGTCACACAGATTATGTATCATCTGTGGCTATATCCAGTGATTCAGAGTTCATCGTATCGGGAAGTCATGATTATACGGTGAGACTATGGGACGTCAAGACAGGTACCTGTAAGACCATGAGTGGTCACACTAGTTCTGTATATGCTGTGGCTATATCCAGTGATTCAGAGTTCATCGTATCGGGAAGTGCAGATTATACGGTGAGACTATGGGACGTCAAGACAGGTACCTGTAAGACCATGAGTGGTCACACAGATTATGTATCATCTGTGGCTATATCCAGTGATTCAGAGTTCATCGTATCAGGAAGTTGTGATTATACGGTGAGACTATGGGACGTCAAGACAGGTACCTGTAAGACCATGAGTGGTCACACTAGTCATGTATATGCTGTGGCTATATCCAGTGATTCAGAGTTCATCGTATCGGGAAGTGCAGATTATACGGTGAGACTATGGGACGTCAAGACAGGTACCTGTAAGACCATGAGTGGTCACACTAGTTCTGTATATGCTGTGGCTATATCCAGTGATTCAGAGTTCATCGTATCGGGAAGTGCAGATTATACGGTGAGACTATGGGACGTCAAGACAGGTACCTGTAAGACCATGAGTGGTCACACAGATTATGTATCATCTGTGGCTATATCCAGTGATTCAGAGTTCATCGTATCGGGAAGTCATGATTATACGGTGAGACTATGGGACGTCAAGACAGGTACCTGTAAGACCATGAGTGGTCACACAGATTATGTATCATCTGTGGCTATATCCAGTGATTCAGAGTTCATCGTATCAGGAAGTTGTGATTATACGGTGAGACTATGGGACGTCAAGACAGGCACCTGTAAGACCATGAGTGGTCACACAGATTATGTATCATCTGTGGCTATATCCAGTGATTCAGAGTTCATCGTATCGGGAAGTTGTGATTAGACGGTGAGACTATGGGACGTCAAGACAGGTACCTGTAAGACCATGAGTGGTCACACAGATTATGTATCATCTGTGGCTATATCCAGTGATTCAGAGTTCATCGTATCGGGAAGTGCAGATTATACGGTGAGACTATGGGACGTCAAGACAGGTACCTGTAAGACCATGAGTGGTCACACTAGTCATGTATATGCTGTGGCTATATCCAGTCATTCAGAGTTCATCGTATCGGGAAGTGCAGATTAGACGGTGAGACTATGGGACGTCAAGACAGGTACCTGTAAGACCATGAGTGGTCACACTAGTCATGTATATGCTGTGGCTATATCCAGTGATTCAGAGTTCATCGTATCGGGAAGTGCAGATTAGACGGTGAGACTATGGGACGTCAAGACAGGTACCTGTAAGACCATGAGTGGTCACACTAGTTCTGTATATGCTGTGGCTATATCCAGTGATTCAGAGTTCATCGTATCGGGAAGTGCAGATTAGACGGTGAGACTATGGGACGTCAAGACAGGCCCCTGTAAGACCATGAGTGGTCACACTAGTTCTGTATTATCTGTGGCTATATCCAGTGATTCAGAGTTCATCGTATCAGGAAGTTGTGATTAGACGGTGAGACTATGGGACGTCAAGACAGGTACCTGTAAGACCATGAGTGGTCACACAGATTATGTATTATCTGTGGCTATATCCAGTGATTCAGAGTTCATCGTAACGGGAAGTGCAGATTATACGGTGAGACTAAGGGACGTCAAGACAGGCACCTGTAAGACCATGAGTGGTCACACTAGTCATGTATATGCTGTGGCTATATCCAGTGATTCAGAGTTCATCGTAACGGGAAGTGCAGATTATACGGTGAGACTATGGGACGTCAAGACAGGTACCTGTAAGACCATGAGTGGTCACACTAGTCATGTATATGCTGTGGCTATATCCAGTGATTCAGAGTTCATCGTATCGGGAAGTGCAGATTATACGGTGAGACTATGGGACGTCAAGACAGGTACCTGTAAGACCATGAGTGGTCACACAGATTATGTATCATCTGTGGCTATATCCAGTGATTCAGAGTTCATCGTATCGGGAAGTGCAGATTAGACGGTGAGAATATGGGACGTCAAGACAGGTACCTGTAAGACCATGAGTGGTCACACAGATTATGTATATGCTGTGGCTATATCCAGTGATTCAGAGTTCATCGTATCGGGAAGTTGTGACTATACGGTGAGACTATGGGACGTCAAGACAGGTACCTGTAAGACCATGAGTGGTCACACAGATTATGTATCATCTGTGGCTATATCCAGTGATTCAGAGTTCATCGTATCGGGAAGTGCAGATTAGACGGTGAGACTATGGGACGTCAAGACAGGTACCTGTAAGACCATGAGTGGTCACACTAGTTCTGTATATGCTGTGGCTATATCCAGTGATTCAGAGTTCATCGTATCGGGAAGTGCAGATTATACGGTGAGACTATGGGACGTCAAGACAGGTACCTGTAAGACCATGAGTGGTCACACAGATTATGTATCATCTGTGGCTATATCCAGTGATTCAGAGTTCATCGTATCGGGAAGTCATGACTATACGGTGAGACTATGGGACGTCAAGACAGGTACCTGTAAGACCATGAGTGGTCACACAGATTATGTATCATCTGTGGCTATATCCAGTGATTCAGAGTTCATCGTATCGGGAAGTCATGATTATACGGTGAGACTATGGGACGTCAAGACAGGCACCTGTAAGACCATGAGTGGTCACACTAGTTCTGTATTATCTGTGGCTATATCCAGTGATTCAGAGTTCATCGTATCGGGAAGTGCAGATTAGACGGTGAGACTATGGGACGTCAAGACAGGTACCTGTAAGACCATGAGTGGTCACACTAGTCATGTATATGCTGTGGCTATATCCAGTGATTCAGAGTTCATCGTATCGGGAAGTCATGATTATACGGTGAGACTATGGGACGTCAAGACAGGTACCTGTAAGACCATGAGTGGTCACACAGATTATGTATTATCTGTGGCTATATCCAGTGATTCAGAGTTCATCGTAACGGGAAGTGCAGATTATACGGTGAGACTAAGGGACGTCAAGACAGGCACCTGTAAGACCATGAGTGGTCACACTAGTTCTGTATTATCTGTGGCTATATCCAGTGATTCAGAGTTCATCGTATCGGGAAGTGCAGATTATACGGTGAGACTATGGGACGTCAAGACAGGTACCTGTAAGACCATGAGTGGTCACACAGATTATGTATCATCTGTGGCTATATCCAGTGATTCAGAGTTCATCGTATCGGGAAGTGCAGATTAGACGGTGAGACTATGGGACGTCAAGACAGGTACCTGTAAGACCATGAGTGGTCACACAGATTATGTATCATCTGTGGCTATATCCAGTGATTCAGAGTTCATCGTATCGGGAAGTGCAGATTATACGGTGAGACTATGGGACGTCAAGACAGGTACCTGTAAGACCATGAGTGGTCACACAGATTATGTATCATCTGTGGCTATATCCAGTGATTCAGAGTTCATCGTATCGGGAAGTGCAGATTAGACGGTGAGACTATGGGACGTCAAGACAGGTACCTGTAAGACCATGAGTGGTCACACTAGTCATGTATATGCTGTGGCTATATCCAGTGATTCAGAGTTCATCGTATCGGGAAGTGCAGATTATACGGTGAGACTATGGGACGTCAAGACAGGTACCTGTAAGACCATGAGTGGTCACACTAGTTCTGTATATGCTGTGGCTATATCCAGTGATTCAGAGTTCATCGTATCGGGAAGTGCAGATTATACGGTGAGACTATGGGACGTCAAGACAGGTACCTGTAAGACCATGAGTGGTCACACAGATTATGTATCATCTGTGGCTATATCCAGTGATTCAGAGTTCATCGTATCGGGAAGTCATGATTATACGGTGAGACTATGGGACGTCAAGACAGGTACCTGTAAGACCATGAGTGGTCACACAGATTATGTATCATCTGTGGCTATATCCAGTGATTCAGAGTTCATCGTATCAGGAAGTTGTGATTATACGGTGAGACTATGGGACGTCAAGACAGGCACCTGTAAGACCATGAGTGGTCACACAGATTATGTATCATCTGTGGCTATATCCAGTGATTCAGAGTTCATCGTATCGGGAAGTTGTGATTATACGGTGAGACTATGGGACGTCAAGACAGGTACCTGTAAGACCATGAGTGGTCACACAGATTATGTATCATCTGTGGCTATATCCAGTGATTCAGAGTTCATCGTATCGGGAAGTGCAGATTATACGGTGAGACTATGGGACGTCAAGACAGGTACCTGTAAGACCATGAGTGGTCACACTAGTCATGTATATGCTGTGGCTATATCCAGTGATTCAGAGTTCATCGTATCGGGAAGTGCAGATTAGACGGTGAGACTATGGGACGTCAAGACAGGTACCTGTAAGACCATGAGTGGTCACACTAGTCATGTATATGCTGTGGCTATATCCAGTGATTCAGAGTTCATCGTATCGGGAAGTGCAGATTATACGGTGAGACTATGGGACGTCAAGACAGGTACCTGTAAGACCATGAGTGGTCACACTAGTTCTGTATATGCTGTGGCTATATCCAGTGATTCAGAGTTCATCGTATCGGGAAGTGCAGATTATACGGTGAGACTATGGGACGTCAAGACAGGTACCTGTAAGACCATGAGTGGTCACACTAGTCATGTATATGCTGTGGCTATATCCAGTGATTCAGAGTTCATCGTATCGGGAAGTGCAGATTAGACGGTGAGAATATGGGACGTCAAGACAGGTACCTGTAAGACCATGAGTGGTCACACTAGTTCTGTATATGCTGTGGCTATATCCAGTGATTCAGAGTTCATCGTATCGGGAAGTCATGATTATACGGTGAGACTATGGGACGTCAAGACAGGTACCTGTAAGACCATGAGTGGTCACACTAGTCATGTATATGCTGTGGCTATATCCAGTGATTCAGAGTTCATCGTATCAGGAAGTCATGATTAGACGGTGAGACTATGGGACGTCAAGACAGGTACCTGTAAGACCATGAGTGGTCACACTAGTTCTGTATATGCTGTGGCTATATCCAGTGATTCAGAGTTCATCGTATCGGGAAGTGCAGATTATACGGTGAGACTATGGGACGTCAAGACAGGCACCTGTAAGACCATGAGTGGTCACACAGATTATGTATCATCTGTGGCTATATCCAGTGATTCAGAGTTCATCGTATCGGGAAGTCATGATTATACGGTGAGACTATGGGACGTCAAGACAGGTACCTGTAAGACGATGAGTGGTCACACAGATTATGTATCATCTGTGGCTATATCCAGTGATTCAGAGTTCATCGTATCAGGAAGTTGTGATTATACGGTGAGACTATGGGACGTCAAGACAGGCCCCTGTAAGACCATGAGTGGTCACACTAGTTCTGTATTATCTGTGGCTATATCCAGTGATTCAGAGTTCATCGTATCGGGAAGTCATGATTATACGGTGAGACTATGGGACGTCAAGACAGGTACCTGTAAGACCATGAGTGGTCACACTAGTTCTGTATCATCTGTGGCTATATCCAGTGATTCAGAGTTCATCGTATCGGGAAGTGCAGATTAGACGGTGAGACTATGGGACGTCAAGACAGGTACCTGTAAGACCATGAGTGGTCACACTAGTCATGTATATGCTGTGGCTATATCCAGTGATTCAGAGTTCATCGTATCGGGAAGTGCAGATTAGACGGTGAGACTATGGGACGTCAAGACAGGTACCTGTAAGACCATGAGTGGTCACACTAGTCATGTATATGCTGTGGCTATATCCAGTGATTCAGAGTTCATCGTATCGGGAAGTGCAGATTATACGGTGAGACTATGGGACGTCAAGACAGGTACCTGTAAGACCATGAGTGGTCACACAGATTATGTATTATCTGTGGCTATATCCAGTGATTCAGAGTTCATCGTAACGGGAAGTGCAGATTATACGGTGAGACTAAGGGACGTCAAGACAGGCACCTGTAAGACCATGAGTGGTCACACTAGTTCTGTATTATCTGTGGCTATATCCAGTGATTCAGAGTTCATCGTATCGGGAAGTGCAGATTATACGGTGAGACTATGGGACGTCAAGACAGGTACCTGTAAGACCATGAGTGGTCACACTAGTTCTGTATATGCTGTGGCTATATCCAGTGATTCAGAGTTCATCGTATCGGGAAGTGCAGATTATACGGTGAGACTATGGGACGTCAAGACAGGTACCTGTAAGACCATGAGTGGTCACACTAGTTCTGTATATGCTGTGGCTATATCCAGTGATTCAGAGTTCATCGTATCGGGAAGTGCAGATTATACGGTGAGACTATGGGACGTCAAGACAGGTACCTGTAAGACCATGAGTGGTCACACTAGTCATGTATATGCTGTGGCTATATCCAGTGATTCAGAGTTCATCGTATCGGGAAGTGCAGATTATACGGTGAGACTATGGGACGTCAAGACAGGTACCTGTAAGACCATGAGTGGTCACACTAGTTCTGTATATGCTGTGGCTATATCCAGTGATTCAGAGTTCATCGTATCGGGAAGTGCAGATTATACGGTGAGACTATGGGACGTCAAGACAGGTACCTGTAAGACCATGAGTGGTCACACAGATTATGTATCATCTGTGGCTATATCCAGTGATTCAGAGTTCATCGTATCAGGAAGTCATGATTAGACGGTGAGACTATGGGACGTCAAGACAGGTACCTGTAAGACCATGAGTGGTCACACTAGTTCTGTATATGCTGTGGCTATATCCAGTGATTCAGAGTTCATCGTATCGGGAAGTGCAGATTAGACGGTGAGACTATGGGACGTCAAGACAGGTACCTGTAAGACCATGAGTGGTCACACAGATTATGTATCATCTGTGGCTATATCCAGTGATTCAGAGTTCATCGTATCAGGAAGTTGTGATTATACGGTGAGACTATGGGACGTCAAGACAGGCACCTGTAAGACCATGAGTGGTCACACAGATTATGTATCATCTGTGGCTATATCCAGTGATTCAGAGTTCATCGTATCGGGAAGTTGTGATTATACGGTGAGACTATGGGACGTCAAGACAGGTACCTGTAAGACCATGAGTGGTCACACAGATTATGTATCATCTGTGGCTATATCCAGTGATTCAGAGTTCATCGTATCGGGAAGTGCAGATTATACGGTGAGACTATGGGACGTCAAGACAGGTACCTGTAAGACCATGAGTGGTCACACTAGTCATGTATATGCTGTGGCTATATCCAGTGATTCAGAGTTCATCGTATCGGGAAGTGCAGATTAGACGGTGAGACTATGGGACGTCAAGACAGGTACCTGTAAGACCATGAGTGGTCACACTAGTCATGTATATGCTGTGGCTATATCCAGTGATTCAGAGTTCATCGTATCGGGAAGTGCAGATTATACGGTGAGACTATGGGACGTCAAGACAGGTACCTGTAAGACCATGAGTGGTCACACTAGTTCTGTATATGCTGTGGCTATATCCAGTGATTCAGAGTTCATCGTATCGGGAAGTCATGATTATACGGTGAGACTATGGGACGTCAAGACAGGTACCTGTAAGACCATGAGTGGTCACACTAGTCATGTATATGCTGTGGCTATATCCAGTGATTCAGAGTTCATCGTATCGGGAAGTGCAGATTAGACGGTGAGAATATGGGACGTCAAGACAGGTACCTGTAAGACCATGAGTGGTCACACTAGTTCTGTATATGCTGTGGCTATATCCAGTGATTCAGAGTTCATCGTATCGGGAAGTCATGATTATACGGTGAGACTATGGGACGTCAAGACAGGTACCTGTAAGACCATGTGTGGTCACACACATTATGTATATGCTGCAACTATATCCAGTGATTCAGAGTTCATCGTATCGGGAAGTGCAGATTATACGGTGAGACTATGGGACGTCAAGACAGGTACCTGTAAGACCATGAGTGGTCACACTAGTGTTGTATATGCTGTGGCTATATCCAGTGATTCAGAGTTCATCGTATCGGGAAGTCATGATTATACGGTGAGACTATGGGACGTCAAGACAGGTACCTGTAAGACGATGAGTGGTCACACAGATTATGTATCATCTGTGGCTATATCCAGTGATTCAGAGTTCATCGTATCAGGAAGTTGTGATTATACGGTGAGACTATGGGACGTCAAGACAGGCCCCTGTAAGACCATGAGTGGTCACACTAGTTCTGTATTATCTGTGGCTATATCCAGTGATTCAGAGTTCATCGTATCAGGAAGTCATGATTAGACGGTGAGACTATGGGACGTCAAGACAGGTACCTGTAAGACCATGAGTGGTCACACTAGTTCTGTATATGCTGTGGCTATATCCAGTGATTCAGAGTTCATCGTATCGGGAAGTCATGATTAGACGGTGAGACTATGGGACGTCAAGACAGGTACCTGTAAGACCATGAGTGGTCACACTAGTTCTGTATATGCTGTGGCTATATCCAGTGATTCAGAGTTCATCGTATCGGGAAGTGCAGATTATACGGTGAGACTATGGGACGTCAAGACAGGCCCCTGTAAGACCATGAGTGGTCACACTAGTCATGTATATGCTGTGGCTATATCCAGTGATTCAGAGTTCATCGTATCGGGAAGTGCAGATTAGACGGTGAGACTATGGGACGTCAAGACAGGTACCTGTAAGACCATGAGTGGTCACACTAGTCATGTATATGCTGTGGCTATATCCAGTGATTCAGAGTTCATCGTATCGGGAAGTCATGATTATACGGTGAGACTATGGGACGTCAAGACAGGTACCTGTAAGACCATGAGTGGTCACACTAGTTCTGTATTATCTGTGGCTATATCCAGTGATTCAGAGTTCATCGTAACGGGAAGTGCAGATTATACGGTGAGACTAAGGGACGTCAAGACAGGCACCTGTAAGACCATGAGTGGTCACACTAGTTCTGTATTATCTGTGGCTATATCCAGTGATTCAGAGTTCATCGTATCGGGAAGTGCAGATTATACGGTGAGACTATGGGACGTCAAGACAGGTACCTGTAAGACCATGAGTGGTCACACTAGTTCTGTATATGCTGTGGCTATATCCAGTGATTCAGAGTTCATCGTATCGGGAAGTGCAGATTATACGGTGAGACTATGGGACGTCAAGACAGGTACCTGTAAGACCATGAGTGGTCACACTAGTTCTGTATATGCTGTGGCTATATCCAGTGATTCAGAGTTCATCGTATCGGGAAGTGCAGATTATACGGTGAGACTATGGGACGTCAAGACAGGTACCTGTAAGACCATGAGTGGTCACACTAGTCATGTATATGCTGTGGCTATATCCAGTGATTCAGAGTTCATCGTATCAGGAAGTTGTGATTAGACGGTGAGACTATGGGACGTCAAGACAGGTACCTGTAAGACCATGAGTGGTCACACTAGTTCTGTATATGCTGTGGCTATATCCAGTGATTCAGAGTTCATCGTATCGGGAAGTGCAGATTATACGGTGAGACTATGGGACGTCAAGACAGGTACCTGTAAGACCATGAGTGGTCACACAGATTATGTATCATCTGTGGCTATATCCAGTGATTCAGAGTTCATCGTATCAGGAAGTCATGATTAGACGGTGAGACTATGGGACGTCAAGACAGGTACCTGTAAGACCATGAGTGGTCACACTAGTTCTGTATATGCTGTGGCTATATCCAGTGATTCAGAGTTCATCGTATCGGGAAGTGCAGATTAGACGGTGAGACTATGGGACGTCAAGACAGGTACCTGTAAGACCATGAGTGGTCACACAGATTATGTATCATCTGTGGCTATATCCAGTGATTCAGAGTTCATCGTATCAGGAAGTTGTGATTATACGGTGAGACTATGGGACGTCAAGACAGGTACCTGTAAGACCATGAGTGGTCACACTAGTCATGTATATGCTGTGGCTATATCCAGTGATTCAGAGTTCATCGTATCGGGAAGTGCAGATTATACGGTGAGACTATGGGACGTCAAGACAGGTACCTGTAAGACCATGAGTGGTCACACTAGTTCTGTATATGCTGTGGCTATATCCAGTGATTCAGAGTTCATCGTATTGGGAAGTGCAGATTATACGGTGAGACTATGGGACGTCAAGACAGGTACCTGTAAGACCATGAGTGGTCACACTAGTCATGTATATGCTGTGGCTATATCCAGTGATTCAGAGTTCATCGTATCGGGAAGTGCAGATTAGACGGTGAGAATATGGGACGTCAAGACAGGTACCTGTAAGACCATGAGTGGTCACACAGATTATGTATATGCTGTGGCTATATCCAGTGATTCAGAGTTCATCGTATCGGGAAGTTGTGACTATACGGTGAGACTATGGGACGTCAAGACAGGTACCTGTAAGACCATGAGTGGTCACACTAATCATGTATGATCTGTGGCTATATCCAGTGATTCAGAGTTCATCGTATCAGGAAGTTGTGATTAGACGGTGAGACTATGGGACGTCAAGACAGGTACCTGTAAGACCATGAGTGGTCACACTAGTTCTGTATATGCTGTGGCTATATCCAGTGATTCAGAGTTCATCGTATCGGGAAGTGCAGATTAGACGGTGAGACTATGGGACGTCAAGACAGGTACCTGTAAGACCATGAGTGGTCACACAGATTATGTATCATCTGTGGCTATATCCAGTGATTCAGAGTTCATCGTATCGGGAAGTCATGATTAGACGGTGAGACTATGGTACGTCAAGACAGGTACCTGTAAGACCATGAGTGGTCACACTAGTTCTGTATATGCTGTGGCTATATCCAGTGATTCAGAGTTCATCGTATCGGGAAGTCATGATTATACGGTGAGACTATGGGACGTCAAGACAGGTACCTGTAAGACCATGAGTGGTCACACTAGTCATGTATATGCTGTGGCTATATCCAGTGATTCAGAGTTCATCGTATCGGGAAGTCATGATTAGACGGTGAGACTATGGGACGTCAAGACAGGTACCTGTAAGACCATGAGTGGTCACACTAGTTCTGTATTATCTGTGGCTATATCCAGTGATTCAGAGTTCATCGTATCGGGAAGTCATGATTATACGGTGAGACTATGGGACGTCAAGACAGGTACCTGTAAGACCATGAGTGGTCACACAGATTATGTATTATCTGTGGCTATATCCAGTGATTCAGAGTTCATCGTAACGGGAAGTGCAGATTATACGGTGAGACTAAGGGACGTCAAGACAGGCACCTGTAAGACCATGAGTGGTCACACTAGTTCTGTATTATCTGTGGCTATATCCAGTGATTCAGAGTTCATCGTATCGGGAAGTGCAGATTATACGGTGAGACTATGGGACGTCAAGACAGGTACCTGTAAGACCATGAGTGGTCACACTAGTTCTGTATATGCTGTGGCTATATCCAGTGATTCAGAGTTCATCGTATCGGGAAGTGCAGATTATACGGTGAGACTATGGGACGTCAAGACAGGTACCTGTAAGACCATGAGTGGTCACACTAGTTCTGTATATGCTGTGGCTATATCCAGTGATTCAGAGTTCATCGTATCGGGAAGTGTAGATTATACGGTGAGACTATGGGACGTCAAGACAGGTACCTGTAAGACCATGAGTGGTCACACAGATTATGTATTATCTGTGGCTATATCCAGTGATTCAGAGTTCATCGTAACGGGAAGTGCAGATTATACGGTGAGACTAAGGGACGTCAAGACAGGCACCTGTAAGACCATGAGTGGTCACACTAGTTCTGTATTATCTGTGGCTATATCCAGTGATTCAGAGTTCATCGTATCGGGAAGTGCAGATTATACGGTGAGACTATGGGACGTCAAGACAGGTACCTGTAAGACCATGAGTGGTCACACTAGTTCTGTATTATCTGTGGCTATATCCAGTGATTCAGAGTTCATCGTATCGGGAAGTGCAGATTATACGGTGAGACTATGGGACGTCAAGACAGGTACCTGTAAGACCATGAGTGGTCACACTAGTTCTGTATATGCTGTGGCTATATCCAGTGATTCAGAGTTCATCGTATCGGGAAGTGCAGATTATACGGTGAGACTATGGGACGTCAAGACAGGTACCTGTAAGACCATGAGTGGTCACACTAGTTCTGTATATGCTGTGGCTATATCCAGTGATTCAGAGTTCATCGTATCGGGAAGTGTAGATTATACGGTGAGACTATGGGACGTCAAGACAGGTACCTGTAAGACCATGAGTGGTCACACTAGTTCTGTATATGCTGTGGCTATATCCAGTGATTCAGAGTTCATCGTATCGGGAAGTGCAGATTATACGGTGAGACTATGGGACGTCAAGACAGGTACCTGTAAGACCATGAGTGGTCACACTAGTCATGTATATGCTGTGGCTATATCCAGTGATTCAGAGTTCATCGTATCGGGAAGTGCAGATTAGACGGTGAGACTATGGGACGTCAAGACAGGTACCTGTAAGACCATGAGTGGTCACACTAGTCATGTATATGCTGTGGCTATATCCAGTGATTCAGAGTTCATCGTATCAGGAAGTTGTGATTATACGGTGAGACTATGGGACGTCAAGACAGGTACCTGTAAGACCATGAGTGGTCACACAGATTATGTATCATCTGTGGCTATATCCAGTGATTCAGAGTTCATCGTATCGGGAAGTGCAGATTATACGGTGAGACTATGGGACGTCAAGACAGGTACCTGTAAGACCATGAGTGGTCACACAGATTATGTATCATCTGTGGCTATATCCAGTGATTCAGAGTTCATCGTATCGGGAAGTCATGATTAGACGGTGAGACTATGGGACGTCAAGACAGGCACCTGTAAGACCATGAGTGGTCACACAGATTATGTATCATCTGTGGCTATATCCAGTGATTCAGAGTTCATCGTATCGGGAAGTGCAGATTAGACGGTGAGACTATGGGACGTCAAGACAGGTACCTGTAAGACCATGAGTGGTCACACTAGTCATGTATATGCTGTGGCTATATCCAGTGATTCAGAGTTCATCGTATCGGGAAGTGCAGATTAGACGGTGAGACTATGGGACGTCAAGACAGGTACCTGTAAGACCATGAGTGGTCACACTAGTCATGTATATGCTGTGGCTATATCCAGTGATTCAGAGTTCATCGTATCGGGAAGTGCAGATTATACGGTGAGACTATGGGACGTCAAGACAGGTACCTGTAAGACCATGAGTGGTCACACTAGTTCTGTATATGCTGTGGCTATATCCAGTGATTCAGAGTTCATCGTATCGGGAAGTGCAGATTATACGGTGAGACTATGGGACGTCAAGACAGGTACCTGTAAGACCATGAGTGGTCACACTAGTCATGTATATGCTGTGGCTATATCCAGTGATTCAGAGTTCATCGTATCGGGAAGTGCAGATTAGACGGTGAGAATATGGGACGTCAAGACAGGTACCTGTAAGACCATGAGTGGTCACACAGATTATGTATATGCTGTGGCTATATCCAGTGATTCAGAGTTCATCGTATCGGGAAGTTGTGACTATACGGTGAGACTATGGGACGTCAAGACAGGTACCTGTAAGACCATGAGTGGTCACACTAATCATGTATGATCTGTGGCTATATCCAGTGATTCAGAGTTCATCGTATCAGGAAGTTGTGATTATACGGTGAGACTATGGGACGTCAAGACAGGTACCTGTAAGACCATGAGTGGTCACACTAGTTCTGTATTATCTGTGGCTATATCCAGTGATTCAGAGTTCATCGTATCGGGAAGTGCAGATTAGACGGTGAGACTATGGGACGTCAAGACAGGTACCTGTAAGACCATGAGTGGTCACACTAGTCATGTATATGCTGTGGCTATATCCAGTGATTCAGAGTTCATCGTATCGGGAAGTCATGATTATACGGTGAGACTATGGGACGTCAAGACAGGTACCTGTAAGACCATGAGTGGTCACACTAGTCATGTATATGCTGTGGCTATATCCAGTGATTCAGAGTTCATCGTATCAGGAAGTCATGATTAGACGGTGAGACTATGGGACGTCAAGACAGGTACCTGTAAGACCATGAGTGGTCACACTAGTTCTGTATATGCTGTGGCTATATCCAGTGATTCAGAGTTCATCGTATCGGGAAGTGCAGATTATACGGTGAGACTATGGGACGTCAAGACAGGTACCTGTAAGACCATGAGTGGTCACACTAGTCATGTATATGCTGTGGCTATATCCAGTGATTCAGAGTTCATCGTATCGGGAAGTCATGATTAGACGGTGAGACTATGGGACGTCAAGACAGGTACCTGTAAGACCATGAGTGGTCACACTAGTTCTGTATTATCTGTGGCTATATCCAGTGATTCAGAGTTCATCGTATCGGGAAGTCATGATTATACGGTGAGACTATGGGACGTCAAGACAGGTACCTGTAAGACCATGAGTGGTCACACAGATTATGTATTATCTGTGGCTATATCCAGTGATTCAGAGTTCATCGTAACGGGAAGTGCAGATTATACGGTGAGACTAAGGGACGTCAAGACAGGCACCTGTAAGACCATGAGTGGTCACACTAGTTCTGTATTATCTGTGGCTATATCCAGTGATTCAGAGTTCATCGTATCGGGAAGTGCAGATTATACGGTGAGACTATGGGACGTCAAGACAGGTACCTGTAAGACCATGAGTGGTCACACTAGTTCTGTATATGCTGTGGCTATATCCAGTGATTCAGAGTTCATCGTATCGGGAAGTGTAGATTATACGGTGAGACTATGGGACGTCAAGACAGGTACCTGTAAGACCATGAGTGGTCACACTAGTCATGTATATGCTGTGGCTATATCCAGTGATTCAGAGTTCATCGTATCAGGAAGTCATGATTAGACGGTGAGACTATGGGACGTCAAGACAGGTACCTGTAAGACCATGAGTGGTCACACTAGTCATGTATATGCTGTGGCTATATCCAGTGATTCAGAGTTCATCGTATCAGGAAGTCATGATTAGACGGTGAGACTATGGGACGTCAAGACAGGTACCTGTAAGACCATGAGTGGTCACACAGATTATGTATCATCTGTGGCTATATCCAGTGATTCAGAGTTCATCGTATCGGGAAGTGCAGATTATACGGTGAGACTATGGGACGTCAAGACAGGTACCTGTAAGACCATGAGTGGTCACACTAGTCATGTATATGCTGTGGCTATATCCAGTGATTCAGAGTTCATCGTATCGGGAAGTGCAGATTAGACGGTGAGAATATGGGACGTCAAGACAGGTACCTGTAAGACCATGAGTGGTCACACAGATTATGTATCATCTGTGGCTATATCCAGTGATTCAGAGTTCATCGTATCGGGAAGTGTAGATTATACGGTGAGACTATGGGACGTCAAGACAGGTACCTGTAAGACCATGAGTGGTCACACTAGTTCTGTATATGCTGTGGCTATATCCAGTGATTCAGAGTTCATCGTATCGGGAAGTGCAGATTATACGGTGAGACTATGGGACGTCAAGACAGGCCCCTGTAAGACCATGAGTGGTCACACTAGTTCTGTATTATCTGTGGCTATATCCAGTGATTCAGAGTTCATCGTATCAGGAAGTTGTGATTATACGGTGAGACTATGGGACGTCAAGACAGGTACCTGTAAGACCATGAGTGGTCACACAGATTATGTATCATCTGTGGCTATATCCAGTGATTCAGAGTTCATCGTATCAGGAAGTGCAGATTATACGGTGAGACTATGGGACGTCAAGACAGGTACCTGTAAGACCATGAGTGGTCACACTAGTTCTGTATATGCTGTGGCTATATCCAGTGATTCAGAGTTCATCGTATCGGGAAGTGCAGATTATACGGTGAGACTATGGGACGTCAAGACAGGCCCCTGTAAGACCATGAGTGGTCACACTAGTTCTGTATTATCTGTGGCTATATCCAGTGATTCAGAGTTCATCGTATCGGGAAGTGCAGATTAGACGGTGAGACTATGGGACGTCAAGACAGGTACCTGTAAGACCATGAGTGGTCACACTAGTTCTGTATATGCTGTGGCTATATCCAGTGATTCAGAGTTCATCGTATCGGGAAGTGCAGATTATACGGTGAGACTATGGGACGTCAAGACAGGTACCTGTAAGACCATGAGTGGTCACACTAGTCATGTATATGCTGTGGCTATATCCAGTGATTCAGAGTTCATCGTATCGGGAAGTGCAGATTAGACGGTGAGACTATGGGACGTCAAGACAGGTACCTGTAAGACCATGAGTGGTCACACTAGTCATGTATATGCTGTGGCTATATCCAGTGATTCAGAGTTCATCGTATCGGGAAGTGCAGATTATACGGTGAGACTATGGGACGTCAAGACAGGTACCTGTAAGACCATGAGTGGTCACACAGATTATGTATCATCTGTGGCTATATCCAGTGATTCAGAGTTCATCGTATCGGGAAGTGCAGATTATACGGTGAGACTATGGGACGTCAAGACAGGTACCTGTAAGACCATGAGTGGTCACACTAGTCATGTATATGCTGTGGCTATATCCAGTGATTCAGAGTTCATCGTATCGGGAAGTGCAGATTATACGGTGAGACTATGGGACGTCAAGACAGGTACCTGTAAGACCATGAGTGGTCACACTAGTTCTGTATATGCTGTGGCTATATCCAGTGATTCAGAGTTCATCGTATCGGGAAGTGCAGATTATACGGTGAGACTATGGGACGTCAAGACAGGTACCTGTAAGACCATGAGTGGTCACACAGATTATGTATCATCTGTGGCTATATCCAGTGATTCAGAGTTCATCGTATCGGGAAGTGCAGATTATACGGTGAGACTATGGGACGTCAAGACAGGTACCTGTAAGACCATGAGTGGTCACACAGATTATGTATCATCTGTGGCTATATCCAGTGATTCAGAGTTCATCGTATCGGGAAGTCATGATTAGACGGTGAGACTATGGGACGTCAAGACAGGCACCTGTAAGACCATGAGTGGTCACACAGATTATGTATCATCTGTGGCTATATCCAGTGATTCAGAGTTCATCGTATCGGGAAGTTGTGATTAGACGGTGAGACTATGGGACGTCAAGACAGGTACCTGTAAGACCATGAGTGGTCACACTAGTCATGTATATGCTGTGGCTATATCCAGTGATTCAGAGTTCATCGTATCGGGAAGTTGTGACTATACGGTGAGACTATGGGACGTCAAGACAGGTACCTGTAAGACCATGAGTGGTCACACAGATTATGTATCATCTGTGGCTATATCCAGTGATTCAGAGTTCATCGTATCAGGAAGTGCAGATTAGACGGTGAGACTATGGGACGTCAAGACAGGTACCTGTAAGACCATGAGTGGTCACACTAGTTCTGTATATGCTGTGGCTATATCCAGTGATTCAGAGTTCATCGTATCGGGAAGTTGTGATTAGACGGTGAGACTATGGGACGTCAAGACAGGCCCCTGTAAGACCATGAGTGGTCACACTAGTCATGTATATGCTGTGGCTATATCCAGTGATTCAGAGTTCATCGTATCGGGAAGTTGTGATTATACGGTGAGACTATGGGACGTCAAGACAGGCACCTGTAAGACCATGAGTGGTCACACTAGTCATGTATATGCTGTGGCTATATCCAGTGATTCAGAGTTCATCGTATCAGGAAGTTGTGATTATACGGTGAGACTATGGGACGTCAAGACAGGTACCTGTAAGACCATGAGTGGTCACACAGATTATGTATCATCTGTGGCTATATCCAGTGATTCAGAGTTCATCGTATCGGGAAGTCATGATTATACGGTGAGACTATGGGACGTCAAGACAGGTACCTGTAAGACCATGAGTGGTCACACTAGTCATGTATATGCTGTGGCTATATCCAGTGATTCAGAGTTCATCGTATCAGGAAGTTGTGATTATACGGTGAGACTATGGGACGTCAAGACAGGTACCTGTAAGACCATGAGTGGTCACACTAGTTATGTATATGCTGTGGCTATATCCAGTGATTCAGAGTTCATCGTGTCGGGAAGTGCAGATTATACGGTGAGACTATGGGACGTCAAGACAGGCCCCTGTAAGACCATGAGTGGTCACACTAGTTCTGTATTATCTGTGGCTATATCCAGTGATTCAGAGTTCATCGTATCGGGAAGTTGTGATTAGACGGTGAGACTATGGGACGTCAAGACAGGCCCCTGTAAGACCATGAGTGGTCACACTAGTCATGTATATGCTGTGGCTATATCCAGTGATTCAGAGTTCATCGTATCGGGAAGTTGTGACTATACGGTGAGACTATGGGACGTCAAGACAGGTACCTGTAAGACCATGAGTGGTCACACTAGTTCTGTATATGCTGTGGCTATATCCAGTGATTCAGAGTTCATCGTATCGGGAAGTGCAGATTATACGGTGAGACTATGGGACGTCAAGACAGGCACCTGTAAGACCATGAGTGGTCACACTAGTCATGTATATGCTGTGGCTATATCCAGTGATTCAGAGTTCATCGTATCGGGAGGTGCAGATTAGACGGTGAGACTATGGGACGTCAAGACAGGTACCTGTAAGACCATGAGTGGTCACACTAGTTCTGTATATGCTGTGGCTATATCCAGTGATTCAGAGTTCATCGTATCGGGAAGTCATTATTATACGGTGAGACTATGGGACGTCAAGACAGGTACCTGTAAGACCATGAGTGGTCACACAGATTATGTATCATCTGTGGCTATATCCAGTGATTCAGAGTTCATCGTATCGGGAAGTGCAGATTATACGGTGAGACTATGGGACGTCAAGACAGGTACCTGTAAGACCATGAGTGGTCACACAGATTATGTATCATCTGTGGCTATATCCAGTGATTCAGAGTTCATCGTATCGGGAAGTTATGATAAGAAAGTGAGACTATGGGACGTCAAGACAGGTACCTGTAAGACCATGAGTGGTCACACTAGTTCTGTATATGCTGTGGCTATATCCAGTGATTCAGAGTTCATCGTATCGGGAAGTGCAGATTATACGGTGAGACTATGGGACGTCAAGACAGGTACCTGTAAGACCATGAGTGGTCACACTAGTTCTGTATATGCTGTGGCTATATCCAGTGATTCAGAGTTCATCGTATCGGGAAGTGCAGATTATACGGTGAGACTATGGGACGTCAAGACAGGTACCTGTAAGACCATGAGTGGTCACACAGATTATGTATCATCTGTGGCTATATCCAGTGATTCAGAGTTCATCGTATCGGGAAGTGCAGATTATACGGTGAGACTATGGGACGTCAAGACAGGTACCTGTAAGACCATGAGTGGTCACACTAGTTCTGTATATGCTGTGGCTATATCCAGTGATTCAGAGTTCATCGTATCGGGAAGTGCAGATTATACGGTGAGACTATGGGACGTCAAGACAGGTACCTGTAAGACCATGAGTGGTCACACTAGTCATGTATATGCTGTGGCTATATCCAGTGATTCAGAGTTCATCGTATCGGGAAGTGCAGATTATACGGTGAGACTATGGGACGTCAAGACAGGTACCTGTAAGACCATGAGTGGTCACACTAGTCATGTATATGCTGTGGCTATATCCAGTGATTCAGAGTTCATCGTATCGGGAGGTGCAGATTAGACGGTGAGACTATGGGACGTCAAGACAGGTACCTGTAAGACCATGAGTGGTCACACTAGTTCTGTATATGCTGTGGCTATATCCAGTGATTCAGAGTTCATCGTATCGGGAAGTCATTATTATACGGTGAGACTATGGGACGTCAAGACAGGCCCCTGTAAGACCATGAGTGGTCACACAGATTATGTATCATCTGTGGCTATATCCAGTGATTCAGAGTTCATCGTATCGGGAAGTGCAGATTATACGGTGAGACTATGGGACGTCAAGACAGGTACCTGTAAGACCATGAGTGGTCACACAGATTATGTATCATCTGTGGCTATATCCAGTGATTCAGAGTTCATCGTATCGGGAAGTTATGATAAGAAAGTGAGACTATGGGACGTCAAGACAGGTACCTGTAAGACCATGAGTGGTCACACTAGTTCTGTATATGCTGTGGCTATATCCAGTGATTCAGAGTTCATCGTATCGGGAAGTGCAGATTATACGGTGAGACTATGGGACGTCAAGACAGGCACCTGTAAGACCATGAGTGGTCACACTAGTCATGTATATGCTGTGGCTATATCCAGTGATTCAGAGTTCATCGTATCGGGAGGTGCAGATTAGACGGTGAGACTATGGGACGTCAAGACAGGTACCTGTAAGACCATGAGTGGTCACACTAGTTCTGTATATGCTGTGGCTATATCCAGTGATTCAGAGTTCATCGTATCGGGAAGTCATTATTATACGGTGAGACTATGGGACGTCAAGACAGGTACCTGTAAGACCATGAGTGGTCACACAGATTATGTATCATCTGTGGCTATATCCAGTGATTCAGAGTTCATCGTATCGGGAAGTGCAGATTATACGGTGAGACTATGGGACGTCAAGACAGGTACCTGTAAGACCATGAGTGGTCACACAGATTATGTATCATCTGTGGCTATATCCAGTGATTCAGAGTTCATCGTATCGGGAAGTTATGATAAGAAAGTGAGACTATGGGACGTCAAGACAGGTACCTGTAAGACCATGAGTGGTCACACTAGTTCTGTATATGCTGTGGCTATATCCAGTGATTCAGAGTTCATCGTATCGGGAAGTGCAGATTATACGGTGAGACTATGGGACGTCAAGACAGGTACCTGTAAGACCATGAGTGGTCACACTAGTTCTGTATATGCTGTGGCTATATCCAGTGATTCAGAGTTCATCGTATCGGGAAGTGCAGATTATACGGTGAGACTATGGGACGTCAAGACAGGTACCTGTAAGACCATGAGTGGTCACACAGATTATGTATCATCTGTGGCTATATCCAGTGATTCAGAGTTCATCGTATCGGGAAGTGCAGATTATACGGTGAGACTATGGGACGTCAAGACAGGTACCTGTAAGACCATGAGTGGTCACACTAGTTCTGTATATGCTGTGGCTATATCCAGTGATTCAGAGTTCATCGTATCGGGAAGTGCAGATTATACGGTGAGACTATGGGACGTCAAGACAGGTACCTGTAAGACCATGAGTGGTCACACTAGTCATGTATATGCTGTGGCTATATCCAGTGATTCAGAGTTCATCGTATCGGGAAGTGCAGATTATACGGTGAGACTATGGGACGTCAAGACAGGTACCTGTAAGACCATGAGTGGTCACACTAGTCATGTATATGCTGTGGCTATATCCAGTGATTCAGAGTTCATCGTATCGGGAGGTGCAGATTAGACGGTGAGACTATGGGACGTCAAGACAGGTACCTGTAAGACCATGAGTGGTCACACTAGTTCTGTATATGCTGTGGCTATATCCAGTGATTCAGAGTTCATCGTATCGGGAAGTCATTATTATACGGTGAGACTATGGGACGTCAAGACAGGCCCCTGTAAGACCATGAGTGGTCACACAGATTATGTATCATCTGTGGCTATATCCAGTGATTCAGAGTTCATCGTATCGGGAAGTGCAGATTATACGGTGAGACTATGGGACGTCAAGACAGGTACCTGTAAGACCATGAGTGGTCACACAGATTATGTATCATCTGTGGCTATATCCAGTGATTCAGAGTTCATCGTATCGGGAAGTTATGATAAGAAAGTGAGACTATGGGACGTCAAGACAGGTACCTGTAAGACCATGAGTGGTCACACTAGTTCTGTATATGCTGTGGCTATATCCAGTGATTCAGAGTTCATCGTATCGGGAAGTGCAGATTATACGGTGAGACTATGGGACGTCAAGACAGGTACCTGTAAGACCATGAGTGGTCACACTAGTTCTGTATATGCTGTGGCTATATCCAGTGATTCAGAGTTCATCGTATCGGGAAGTGTAGATTATACGGTGAGACTATGGGACGTCAAGACAGGTACCTGTAAGACCATGAGTGGTCACACTAGTTCTGTATATGCTGTGGCTATATCCAGTGATTCAGAGTTCATCGTATCGGGAAGTGCAGATTATACGGTGAGACTATGGGACGTCAAGACAGGCCCCTGTAAGACCATGAGTGGTCACACTAGTTCTGTATTATCTGTGGCTATATCCAGTGATTCAGAGTTCATCGTATCAGGAAGTTGTGATTATACGGTGAGACTATGGGACGTCAAGACAGGTACCTGTAAGACCATGAGTGGTCACACAGATTATGTATCATCTGTGGCTATATCCAGTGATTCAGAGTTCATCGTATCAGGAAGTTGTGATTATACGGTGAGACTATGGGACGTCAAGACAGGTACCTGTAAGACCATGAGTGGTCACAATAGTTCTGTATATGCTGTGGCTATATCCAGTGATTCAGAGTTCATCGTATCGGGAAGTGCAGATTATACGGTGAGACTATGGGACGTCAAGACAGGTACCTGTAAGACCATGAGTGGTCACACTAGTCATGTATATGCTGTGGCTATATCCAGTGATTCAGAGTTCATCGTATCGGGAAGTGCAGATTATACGGTGAGACTATGGGACGTCAAGACAGGTACCTGTAAGACCATGAGTGGTCACACAGATTATGTATCATCTGTGGCTATATCCAGTGATTCAGAGTTCATCGTATCGGGAAGTGCAGATTATACGGTGAGACTATGGGACGTCAAGACAGGTACCTGTAAGACCATGAGTGGTCACAATAGTTCTGTATATGCTGTGGCTATATCCAGTGATTCAGAGTTCATCGTATCGGGAAGTGCAGATTATACGGTGAGACTATGGGACGTCAAGACAGGTACCTGTAAGACCATGAGTGGTCACACTAGTCATGTATATGCTGTGGCTATATCCAGTGATTCAGAGTTCATCGTATCGGGAAGTGCAGATTATACGGTGAGACTATGGGACGTCAAGACAGGTACCTGTAAGACCATGAGTGGTCACACTAGTTCTGTATATGCTGTGGCTATATCCAGTGATTCAGAGTTCATCGTATCGGGAAGTGCAGATTATACGGTGAGACTATGGGACGTCAAGACAGGTACCTGTAAGACCATGAGTGGTCACACTAGTCATGTATATGCTGTGGCTATATCCAGTGATTCAGAGTTCATCGTATCGGGAAGTGCAGATTATACGGTGAGACTATGGGACGTCAAGACAGGTACCTGTAAGACCATGAGTGGTCACACAGATTATGTATCATCTGTGGCTATATCCAGTGATTCAGAGTTCATCGTATCGGGAAGTGCAGATTATACGGTGAGACTATGGGACGTCAAGACAGGTACCTGTAAGACCATGAGTGGTCACACAGATTATGTATCATCTGTGGCTATATCCAGTGATTCAGAGTTCATCGTATCAGGAAGTTGTGATTATACGGTGAGACTATGGGACGTCAAGACAGGCACCTGTAAGACCATGAGTGGTCACACAGATTATGTATCATCTGTGGCTATATCCAGTGATTCAGAGTTCATCGTATCAGGAAGTTGTGATTATACGGTGAGACTATGGGACGTCAAGACAGGTACCTGTAAGACCATGAGTGGTCACAATAGTTCTGTATATGCTGTGGCTATATCCAGTGATTCAGAGTTCATCGTATCGGGAAGTGCAGATTATACGGTGAGACTATGGGACGTCAAGACAGGTACCTGTAAGACCATGAGTGGTCACACTAGTCATGTATATGCTGTGGCTATATCCAGTGATTCAGAGTTCATCGTATCGGGAAGTGCAGATTATACGGTGAGACTATGGGACGTCAAGACAGGTACCTGTAAGACCATGAGTGGTCACACTAGTCATGTATATGCTGTGGCTATATCCAGTGATTCAGAGTTCATCGTATCGGGAAGTTGTGACTATACGGTGAGACTATGGGACGTCAAGACAGGTACCTGTAAGACCATGAGTGGTCACACTAGTCATGTATATGCTGTGGCTATATCCAGTGATTCAGAGTTCATCGTATCGGGAAGTGCAGATTATACGGTGAGACTATGGGACGTCAAGACAGGTACCTGTAAGACCATGAGTGGTCACACTAGTCATGTATATGCTGTGGCTATATCCAGTGATTCAGAGTTCATCGTATCGGGAAGTCATGATTATACGGTGAGACTATGGGACGTCAAGACAGGTACCTGTAAGACCATGAGTGGTCACACTAGTTCTGTATATGCTGTGGCTATATCCAGTGATTCAGAGTTCATCGTATCGGGAAGTGCAGATTAGACGGTGAGACTATGGGACGTCAAGACAGGTACCTGTAAGACCATGAGTGGTCACACTAGTCATGTATATGCTGTGGCTATATCCAGTGATTCAGAGTTCATCGTATCGGGAAGTGCAGATTATACGGTGAGACTATGGGACGTCAAGACAGGTACCTGTAAGACCATGAGTGGTCACACTAGTCATGTATATGCTGTGGCTATATCCAGTGATTCAGAGTTCATCGTATCGGGAAGTGCAGATTATACGGTGAGACTATGGGACGTCAAGACAGGTACCTGTAAGACCATGAGTGGTCACACTAGTCATGTATATGCTGTGGCTATATCCAGTGATTCAGAGTTCATCGTATCGGGAAGTCATGATTATACGGTGAGACTATGGGACGTCAAGACAGGTACCTGTAAGACCATGAGTGGTCACACTAGTTCTGTATATGCTGTGGCTATATCCAGTGATTCAGAGTTCATCGTATCGGGAAGTGCAGATTATACGGTGAGACTAAGGGACGTCAAGACAGGTACCTGTAAGACCATGAGTGGTCACACTAGTCATGTATATGCTGTGGCTATATCCAGTGATTCAGAGTTCATCGTATCGGGAAGTGCAGATTATACGGTGAGACTATGGGACGTCAAGACAGGTACCTGTAAGACCATGAGTGGTCACACTAGTCATGTATATGCTGTGGCTATATCCAGTGATTCAGAGTTCATCGTATCGGGAAGTGCAGATTAGACGGTGAGACTATGGGACGTCAAGACAGGTACCTGTAAGACCATGAGTGGTCACACTAGTCATGTATATGCTGTGGCTATATCCAGTGATTCAGAGTTCATCGTATCGGGAAGTGCAGATTATACGGTGAGACTATGGGACGTCAAGACAGGTACCTGTAAGACCATGAGTGGTCACACTAGTTCTGTATATGCTGTGGCTATATCCAGTGATTCAGAGTTCATCGTATCGGGAAGTGCAGATTAGACGGTGAGACTATGGGACGTCAAGACAGGTACCTGTAAGACCATGAGTGGTCACACTAGTCATGTATATGCTGTGGCTATATCCAGTGATTCAGAGTTCATCGTATCGGGAAGTGCAGATTATACGGTGAGACTATGGGACGTCAAGACAGGTACCTGTAAGACCATGAGTGGTCACACTAGTCATGTATATGCTGTGGCTATATCCAGTGATTCAGAGTTCATCGTATCGGGAAGTGCAGATTAGACGGTGAGACTATGGGACGTCAAGACAGGTACCTGTAAGACCATGAGTGGTCACACTAATTAGGTATGATCTGTGGCTATATCCAGTGATTCAGAGTTCATCGTATCAGGAAGTCATGATTAGACGGTGAGACTATGGGACGTCAAGACAGGTACCTGTAAGACCATGAGTGGTCACACTAGTTCTGTATATGCTGTGGCTATATCCAGTGATTCAGAGTTCATCGTATCGGGAAGTGCAGATTATACGGTGAGACTATGGGACGTCAAGACAGGCACCTGTAAGACCATGAGTGGTCACACTAGTCATGTATATGCTGTGGCTATATCCAGTGATTCAGAGTTCATCGTATCGGGAAGTGCAGATTATACGGTGAGACTATGGGACGTCAAGACAAGTACCTGTAAGACCATGAGTGGTCACACTAGTTATGTATATGCTGTGGCTATATCCAGTGATTCAGAGTTCATCGTATCAGGAAGTCATGATTATACGGTGAGACTATGGGACGTCAAGACAGGCACCTGTAAGACCATGAGTGGTCACACTAGTCATGTATATGCTGTGGCTATATCCAGTGATTCAGAGTTCATCGTATCGGGAAGTGCAGATTATACGGTGAGACTATGGGACGTCAAGACAGGCACCTGTAAGACCATGAGTGGTCACACTAGTTATGTATATGCTGTGGCTATATCCAGTGATTCAGAGTTCATCGTATCAGGAAGTCATGATTATACGGTGAGACTATGGGACGTCAAGACAGGCACCTGTAAGACCATGAGTGGTCACACTAGTCATGTATATGCTGTGGCTATATCCAGTGATTCAGAGTTCATCGTATCGGGAAGTGCAGATTATACGGTGAGACTATGGGACGTCAAGACAGGCACCTGTAAGACCATGAGTGGTCACACTAGTCATGTATATGCTGTGGCTATATCCAGTGATTCAGAGTTCATCGTATCGGGAAGTGCAGATTATACGGTGAGACTATGGGACGTCAAGACAGGCACCTGTAAGACCATGAGTGGTCACACTAGTCATGTATATGCTGTGGCTATATCCAGTGATTCAGAGTTCATCGTATCGGGAAGTGCAGATTATACGGTGAGACTAAGGGACGTCAAGACAGGCACCTGTAAGACCATGAGTGGTCACACTAGTTCTGTATTATCTGTGGCTATATCCAGTGATTCAGAGTTCATCGTATCGGGAAGTTGTGATTATACGGTGAGACTATGGGACGTCAAGACAGGTACCTGTAAGACCATGAGTGGTCACACTAGTCATGTATATGCTGTGGCTATATCCAGTGATTCAGAGTTCATCGTATCGGGAAGTGCAGATTAGACGGTGAGACTATGGGACGTCAAGACAGGTACCTGTAAGACCATGAGTGGTCACACTAGTTCTGTATATGCTGTGGCTATATCCAGTGATTCAGAGTTCATCGTATCGGGAAGTGCAGATTATACGGTGAGACTATGGGACGTCAAGACAGGTACCTGTAAGACCATGAGTGGTCACACTAGTCATGTATATGCTGTGGCTATATCCAGTGATTCAGAGTTCATCGTATCGGGAAGTGCAGATTAGACGGTGAGACTATGGGACGTCAAGACAGGTACCTGTAAGACCATGAGTGGTCACACTAGTTCTGTATATGCTGTGGCTATATCCAGTGATTCAGAGTTCATCGTATCGGGAAGTGCAGATTATACGGTGAGACTATGGGACGTCAAGACAGGTACCTGTAAGACCATGAGTGGTCACACTAGTCATGTATATGCTGTGGCTATATCCAGTGATTCAGAGTTCATCGTATCGGGAAGTGCAGATTAGACGGTGAGACTATGGGACGTCAAGACAGGTACCTGTAAGACCATGAGTGGTCACACTAGTCATGTATATGCTGTGGCTATATCCAGTGATTCAGAGTTCATCGTATCGGGAAGTGCAGATTATACGGTGAGACTATGGGACGTCAAGACAGGTACCTGTAAGACCATGAGTGGTCACACTAGTCATGTATATGCTGTGGCTATATCCAGTGATTCAGAGTTCATCGTATCGGGAAGTCATGATTATACGGTGAGACTATGGGACGTCAAGACAGGTACCTGTAAGACCATGAGTGGTCACACAGATTATGTATCATCTGTGGCTATATCCAGTGATTCAGAGTTCATCGTATCAGGAAGTTGTGATTATACGGTGAGACTATGGGACGTCAAGACAGGTACCTGTAAGACCATGAGTGGTCACACAGATTATGTATCATCTGTGGCTATATCCAGTGATTCAGAGTTCATCGTATCAGGAAGTTGTGATTATACGGTGAGACTATGGGACGTCAAGACAGGCACCTGTAAGACCATGAGTGGTCACACAGATTATGTATCATCTGTGGCTATATCCAGTGATTCAGAGTTCATCGTATCGGGAAGTGCAGATTAGACGGTGAGACTATGGGACGTCAAGACAGGCACCTGTAAGACCATGAGTGGTCACACTAATTAGGTATGATCTGTGGCTATATCCAGTGATTCAGAGTTCATCGTATCGGGAAGTAGAGATAATACGGTGAGACTATGGGACGTCAAGACAGGCACCTGTAAGACCATGAGTGGTCACACTAGTCATGTATATGCTGTGGCTATATCCAGTGATTCAGAGTTCATCGTATCGGGAAGTGCAGATTATACGGTGAGACTATGGGACGTCAAGACAGGTACCTGTAAGACCATGAGTGGTCACACTAGTCATGTATATGCTGTGGCTATATCCAGTGATTCAGAGTTCATCGTATCGGGAAGTGCAGATTAGACGGTGAGACTATGGGACGTCAAGACAGGTACCTGTAAGACCATGAGTGGTCACACTAGTCATGTATATGCTGTGGCTATATCCAGTGATTCAGAGTTCATCGTATCGGGAAGTGCAGATTATACGGTGAGACTATGGGACGTCAAGACAGGTACCTGTAAGACCATGAGTGGTCACACTAGTTCTGTATATGCTGTGGCTATATCCAGTGATTCAGAGTTCATCGTATCGGGAAGTGCAGATTAGACGGTGAGACTATGGGACGTCAAGACAGGTACCTGTAAGACCATGAGTGGTCACACTAGTCATGTATATGCTGTGGCTATATCCAGTGATTCAGAGTTCATCGTATCGGGAAGTGCAGATTATACGGTGAGACTATGGGACGTCAAGACAGGTACCTGTAAGACCATGAGTGGTCACACTAGTCATGTATATGCTGTGGCTATATCCAGTGATTCAGAGTTCATCGTATCGGGAAGTGCAGATTAGACGGTGAGACTATGGGACGTCAAGACAGGTACCTGTAAGACCATGAGTGGTCACACTAGTCATGTATATGCTGTGGCTATATCCAGTGATTCAGAGTTCATCGTATCGGGAAGTGCAGATTATACGGTGAGACTATGGGACGTCAAGACAGGTACCTGTAAGACCATGAGTGGTCACACTAGTCATGTATATGCTGTGGCTATATCCAGTGATTCAGAGTTCATCGTATCGGGAAGTGCAGATTATACGGTGAGACTATGGGACGTCAAGACAGGCACCTGTAAGACCATGAGTGGTCACACTAGTCATGTATATGCTGTGGCTATATCCAGTGATTCAGAGTTCATCGTATCGGGAAGTGCAGATTATACGGTGAGACTATGGGACGTCAAGACAAGTACCTGTAAGACCATGAGTGGTCACACTAGTTATGTATATGCTGTGGCTATATCCAGTGATTCAGAGTTCATCGTATCAGGAAGTCATGATTATACGGTGAGACTATGGGACGTCAAGACAGGCACCTGTAAGACCATGAGTGGTCACACTAGTTATGTATATGCTGTGGCTATATCCAGTGATTCAGAGTTCATCGTATCAGGAAGTCATGATTATACGGTGAGACTATGGGACGTCAAGACAGGCACCTGTAAGACCATGAGTGGTCACACTAGTCATGTATATGCTGTGGCTATATCCAGTGATTCAGAGTTCATCGTATCGGGAAGTAGAGATAATACGGTGAGACTATGGGACGTCAAGACAGGTACCTGTAAGACCATGAGTGGTCACACTAATTAGGTATGATCTGTGGCTATATCCAGTGATTCAGAGTTCATCGTATCGGGAAGTGCAGATTATACGGTGAGACTATGGGACGTCAAGACAGGTACCTGTAAGACCATGAGTGGTCACACTAGTCATGTATATGCTGTGGCTATATCCAGTGATTCAGAGTTCATCGTATCGGGAAGTGCAGATTATACGGTGAGACTATGGGACGTCAAGACAGGTACCTGTAAGACCATGAGTGGTCACACTAGTTCTGTATATGCTGTGGCTATATCCAGTGATTCAGAGTTCATCGTATCGGGAAGTGCAGATTATACGGTGAGACTATGGGACGTCAAGACAGGTACCTGTAAGACCATGAGTGGTCACACTAGTCATGTATATGCTGTGGCTATATCCAGTGATTCAGAGTTCATCGTATCGGGAAGTGCAGATTAGACGGTGAGACTATGGGACGTCAAGACAGGTACCTGTAAGACCATGAGTGGTCACACTAGTTCTGTATATGCTGTGGCTATATCCAGTGATTCAGAGTTCATCGTATCGGGAAGTGCAGATTATACGGTGAGACTATGGGACGTCAAGACAGGTACCTGTAAGACCATGAGTGGTCACACTAGTCATGTATATGCTGTGGCTATATCCAGTGATTCAGAGTTCATCGTATCGGGAAGTGCAGATTAGACGGTGAGACTATGGGACGTCAAGACAGGTACCTGTAAGACCATGAGTGGTCACACTAGTCATGTATATGCTGTGGCTATATCCAGTGATTCAGAGTTCATCGTATCGGGAAGTGCAGATTATACGGTGAGACTATGGGACGTCAAGACAGGTACCTGTAAGACCATGAGTGGTCACACTAGTCATGTATATGCTGTGGCTATATCCAGTGATTCAGAGTTCATCGTATCGGGAAGTCATGATTATACGGTGAGACTATGGGACGTCAAGACAGGTACCTGTAAGACCATGAGTGGTCACACAGATTATGTATCATCTGTGGCTATATCCAGTGATTCAGAGTTCATCGTATCAGGAAGTTGTGATTATACGGTGAGACTATGGGACGTCAAGACAGGTACCTGTAAGACCATGAGTGGTCACACAGATTATGTATCATCTGTGGCTATATCCAGTGATTCAGAGTTCATCGTATCAGGAAGTTGTGATTATACGGTGAGACTATGGGACGTCAAGACAGGCACCTGTAAGACCATGAGTGGTCACACAGATTATGTATCATCTGTGGCTATATCCAGTGATTCAGAGTTCATCGTATCGGGAAGTGCAGATTAGACGGTGAGACTATGGGACGTCAAGACAGGCACCTGTAAGACCATGAGTGGTCACACTAATTAGGTATGATCTGTGGCTATATCCAGTGATTCAGAGTTCATCGTATCGGGAAGTAGAGATAATACGGTGAGACTATGGGACGTCAAGACAGGCACCTGTAAGACCATGAGTGGTCACACTAGTCATGTATATGCTGTGGCTATATCCAGTGATTCAGAGTTCATCGTATCGGGAAGTGCAGATTATACGGTGAGACTATGGGACGTCAAGACAGGTACCTGTAAGACCATGAGTGGTCACACTAGTCATGTATATGCTGTGGCTATATCCAGTGATTCAGAGTTCATCGTATCGGGAAGTGCAGATTAGACGGTGAGACTATGGGACGTCAAGACAGGTACCTGTAAGACCATGAGTGGTCACACTAGTCATGTATATGCTGTGGCTATATCCAGTGATTCAGAGTTCATCGTATCGGGAAGTGCAGATTATACGGTGAGACTATGGGACGTCAAGACAGGTACCTGTAAGACCATGAGTGGTCACACTAGTTCTGTATATGCTGTGGCTATATCCAGTGATTCAGAGTTCATCGTATCGGGAAGTGCAGATTAGACGGTGAGACTATGGGACGTCAAGACAGGTACCTGTAAGACCATGAGTGGTCACACTAGTCATGTATATGCTGTGGCTATATCCAGTGATTCAGAGTTCATCGTATCGGGAAGTGCAGATTATACGGTGAGACTATGGGACGTCAAGACAGGTACCTGTAAGACCATGAGTGGTCACACTAGTCATGTATATGCTGTGGCTATATCCAGTGATTCAGAGTTCATCGTATCGGGAAGTGCAGATTAGACGGTGAGACTATGGGACGTCAAGACAGGTACCTGTAAGACCATGAGTGGTCACACTAGTCATGTATATGCTGTGGCTATATCCAGTGATTCAGAGTTCATCGTATCGGGAAGTGCAGATTATACGGTGAGACTATGGGACGTCAAGACAGGTACCTGTAAGACCATGAGTGGTCACACTAGTTCTGTATATGCTGTGGCTATATCCAGTGATTCAGAGTTCATCGTATCGGGAAGTGCAGATTATACGGTGAGACTATGGGACGTCAAGACAAGTACCTGTAAGACCATGAGTGGTCACACTAGTTATGTATATGCTGTGGCTATATCCAGTGATTCAGAGTTCATCGTATCAGGAAGTCATGATTATACGGTGAGACTATGGGACGTCAAGACAGGTACCTGTAAGACCATGAGTGGTCACACAGATTATGTATCATCTGTGGCTATATCCAGTGATTCAGAGTTCATCGTATCGGGAAGTGCAGATTATACGGTGAGACTATGGGACGTCAAGACAAGTACCTGTAAGACCATGAGTGGTCACACTAGTTATGTATATGCTGTGGCTATATCCAGTGATTCAGAGTTCATCGTATCAGGAAGTCATGATTAGACGGTGAGACTATGGGACGTCAAGACAGGTACCTGTAAGACCATGAGTGGTCACACTAGTCATGTATATGCTGTGGCTATATCCAGTGATTCAGAGTTCATCGTATCGGGAAGTGCAGATTATACGGTGAGACTATGGGACGTCAAGACAGGTACCTGTAAGACCATGAGTGGTCACACTAGTCATGTATATGCTGTGGCTATATCCAGTGATTCAGAGTTCATCGTATCGGGAAGTGCAGATTATACGGTGAGACTATGGGACGTCAAGACAAGTACCTGTAAGACCATGAGTGGTCACACTAGTTCTGTATTATCTGTGGCTATATCCAGTGATTCAGAGTTCATCGTATCGGGAAGTGCAGATTAGACGGTGAGACTATGGGACGTCAAGACAGGTACCTGTAAGACCATGAGTGGTCACACTAGTCATGTATATGCTGTGGCTATATCCAGTGATTCAGAGTTCATCGTATCGGGAAGTGCAGATTATACGGTGAGACTATGGGACGTCAAGACAGGTACCTGTAAGACCATGAGTGGTCACACTAGTTCTGTATATGCTGTGGCTATATCCAGTGATTCAGAGTTCATCGTATCGGGAAGTGCAGATTATACGGTGAGACTATGGGACGTCAAGACAGGTACCTGTAAGACCATGAGTGGTCACACTAGTTCTGTATTATCTGTGGCTATATCCAGTGATTCAGAGTTCATCGTATCGGGAAGTGCAGATTAGACGGTGAGACTATGGGACGTCAAGACAGGTACCTGTAAGACCATGAGTGGTCACACTAGTCATGTATATGCTGTGGCTATATCCAGTGATTCAGAGTTCATCGTATCGGGAAGTGCAGATTATACGGTGAGACTATGGGACGTCAAGACAGGTACCTGTAAGACCATGAGTGGTCACACTAGTTCTGTATATGCTGTGGCTATATCCAGTGATTCAGAGTTCATCGTATCGGGAAGTGCAGATTATACGGTGAGACTATGGGACGTCAAGACAAGTACCTGTAAGACCATGAGTGGTCACACTAGTTATGTATATGCTGTGGCTATATCCAGTGATTCAGAGTTCATCGTATCAGGAAGTCATGATTATACGGTGAGACTATGGGACGTCAAGACAGGTACCTGTAAGACCATGAGTGGTCACACAGATTATGTATCATCTGTGGCTATATCCAGTGATTCAGAGTTCATCGTATCAGGAAGTGCAGATTATACGGTGAGACTATGGGACGTCAAGACAAGTACCTGTAAGACCATGAGTGGTCACACTAGTTATGTATATGCTGTGGCTATATCCAGTGATTCAGAGTTCATCGTATCAGGAAGTCATGATTATACGGTGAGACTATGGGACGTCAAGACAGGTACCTGTAAGACCATGAGTGGTCACACAGATTATGTATCATCTGTGGCTATATCCAGTGATTCAGAGTTCATCGTATCAGGAAGTCATGATTATACGGTGAGACTATGGGACGTCAAGACAGGCACCTGTAAGACCATGAGTGGTCACACAGATTATGTATCATCTGTGGCTATATCCAGTGATTCAGAGTTCATCGTATCGGGAAGTGCAGATTAGACGGTGAGACTATGGGACGTCAAGACAGGTACCTGTAAGACCATGAGTGGTCACACTAGTTCTGTATATGCTGTGGCTATATCCAGTGATTCAGAGTTCATCGTATCGGGAAGTTGTGATTAGACGGTGAGACTATGGGACGTCAAGACAGGCACCTGTAAGACAATGAGTGGTCACACTAGTCATGTATATGCTGTGGCTATATCCAGTGATTCAGAGTTCATCGTATCGGGAAGTGCAGATTATACGGTGAGACTATGGGACGTCAAGACAGGTACCTGTAAGACCATGAGTGGTCACACTAGTTCTGTATATGCTGTGGCTATATCCAGTGATTCAGAGTTCATCGTATCGGGAAGTGCAGATTAGACGGTGAGACTATGGGACGTCAAGACAGGTACCTGTAAGACCATGAGTGGTCACACTAGTTCTGTATATGCTGTGGCTATATCCAGTGATTCAGAGTTCATCGTATCGGGAAGTGCAGATTAGACGGTGAGACTATGGGACGTCAAGACAGGTACCTGTAAGACCATGAGTGGTCACACTAGTTCTGTATATGCTGTGGCTATATCCAGTGATTCAGAGTTCATCGTATCGGGAAGTGCAGATTATACGGTGAGACTATGGGACGTCAAGACAGGTACCTGTAAGACCATGAGTGGTCACACTAGTTCTGTATATGCTGTGGCTATATCCAGTGATTCAGAGTTCATCGTATCGGGAAGTGCAGATTATACGGTGAGACTATGGGACGTCAAGACAGGCACCTGTAAGACCATGAGTGGTCACACTAGTTCTGTATATGCTGTGGCTATATCCAGTGATTCAGAGTTCATCGTATCGGGAAGTGCAGATTATACGGTGAGACTATGGGACGTCAAGACAGGTACCTGTAAGACCATGAGTGGTCACACTAGTTCTGTATATGCTGTGGCTATATCCAGTGATTCAGAGTTCATCGTATCGGGAAGTGCAGATTATACGGTGAGACTATGGGACGTCAAGACAGGCACCTGTAAGACCATGAGTGGTCACACTAGTTCTGTATATGCTGTGGCTATATCCAGTGATTCAGAGTTCATCGTATCGGGAAGTGCAGATTAGACGGTGAGACTATGGGACGTCAAGACAGGTACCTGTAAGACCATGAGTGGTCACACTAGTTCTGTATTATCTGTGGCTATATCCAGTGATTCAGAGTTCATCGTATCGGGAAGTGCAGATTAGACGGTGAGACTATGGGACGTCAAGACAGGTACCTGTAAGACCATGAGTGGTCACACTAGTCATGTATATGCTGTGGCTATATCCAGTGATTCAGAGTTCATCGTATCGGGAAGTGCAGATTATACGGTGAGACTATGGGACGTCAAGACAGGTACCTGTAAGACCATGAGTGGTCACACTAGTTCTGTATTATCTGTGGCTATATCCAGTGATTCAGAGTTCATCGTATCGGGAAGTGCAGATTAGACGGTGAGACTATGGGACGTCAAGACAGGCACCTGTAAGACCATGAGTGGTCACACTAGTTATGTATATGCTGTGGCTATATCCAGTGATTCAGAGTTCATCGTATCGGGAAGTGCAGATTATACGGTGAGACTATGGGACGTCAAGACAGGTACCTGTAAGACCATGAGTGGTCACACTAGTCATGTATATGCTGTGGCTATATCCAGTGATTCAGAGTTCATCGTATCGGGAAGTGCAGATTATACGGTGAGACTATGGGACGTCAAGACAGGTACCTGTAAGACCATGAGTGGTCACACTAGTTCTGTATATGCTGTGGCTATATCCAGTGATTCAGAGTTCATCGTATCGGGAAGTGCAGATTATACGGTGAGACTATGGGACGTCAAGACAAGTACCTGTAAGACCATGAGTGGTCACACTAGTTATGTATATGCTGTGGCTATATCCAGTGATTCAGAGTTCATCGTATCAGGAAGTCATGATTAGACGGTGAGACTATGGGACGTCAAGACAGGTACCTGTAAGACCATGAGTGGTCACACTAGTCATGTATATGCTGTGGCTATATCCAGTGATTCAGAGTTCATCGTATCGGGAAGTGCAGATTATACGGTGAGACTATGGGACGTCAAGACAGGTACCTGTAAGACCATGAGTGGTCACACTAGTCATGTATATGCTGTGGCTATATCCAGTGATTCAGAGTTCATCGTATCGGGAAGTGCAGATTATACGGTGAGACTATGGGACGTCAAGACAGGTACCTGTAAGACCATGAGTGGTCACACTAGTTCTGTATATGCTGTGGCTATATCCAGTGATTCAGAGTTCATCGTATCGGGAAGTGCAGATTATACGGTGAGACTATGGGACGTCAAGACAGGTACCTGTAAGACCATGAGTGGTCACACTAGTCATGTATATGCTGTGGCTATATCCAGTGATTCAGAGTTCATCGTATCGGGAAGTGCAGATTATACGGTGAGACTATGGGACGTCAAGACAGGCACCTGTAAGACCATGAGTGGTCACACTAGTCATGTATATGCTGTGGCTATATCCAGTGATTCAGAGTTCATCGTATCGGGAAGTGCAGATTATACGGTGAGACTATGGGACGTCAAGACAGGTACCTGTAAGACCATGAGTGGTCACACTAGTCATGTATATGCTGTGGCTATATCCAGTGATTCAGAGTTCATCGTATCGGGAAGTGCAGATTAGACGGTGAGACTATGGGACGTCAAGACAGGTACCTGTAAGACCATGAGTGGTCACACTAGTCATGTATATGCTGTGGCTATATCCAGTGATTCAGAGTTCATCGTATCGGGAAGTGCAGATTATACGGTGAGACTATGGGACGTCAAGACAGGTACCTGTAAGACCATGAGTGGTCACACTAGTTCTGTATATGCTGTGGCTATATCCAGTGATTCAGAGTTCATCGTATCGGGAAGTGCAGATTAGACGGTGAGACTATGGGACGTCAAGACAGGTACCTGTAAGACCATGAGTGGTCACACTAGTCATGTATATGCTGTGGCTATATCCAGTGATTCAGAGTTCATCGTATCGGGAAGTGCAGATTATACGGTGAGACTATGGGACGTCAAGACAGGTACCTGTAAGACCATGAGTGGTCACACTAGTCATGTATATGCTGTGGCTATATCCAGTGATTCAGAGTTCATCGTATCGGGAAGTGCAGATTAGACGGTGAGACTATGGGACGTCAAGACAGGTACCTGTAAGACCATGAGTGGTCACACTAGTCATGTATATGCTGTGGCTATATCCAGTGATTCAGAGTTCATCGTATCGGGAAGTGCAGATTATACGGTGAGACTATGGGACGTCAAGACAGGTACCTGTAAGACCATGAGTGGTCACACTAGTTCTGTATATGCTGTGGCTATATCCAGTGATTCAGAGTTCATCGTATCGGGAAGTGCAGATTATACGGTGAGACTATGGGACGTCAAGACAAGTACCTGTAAGACCATGAGTGGTCACACTAGTTATGTATATGCTGTGGCTATATCCAGTGATTCAGAGTTCATCGTATCAGGAAGTCATGATTATACGGTGAGACTATGGGACGTCAAGACAGGTACCTGTAAGACCATGAGTGGTCACACAGATTATGTATCATCTGTGGCTATATCCAGTGATTCAGAGTTCATCGTATCAGGAAGTCATGATTATACGGTGAGACTATGGGACGTCAAGACAGGCACCTGTAAGACCATGAGTGGTCACACAGATTATGTATCATCTGTGGCTATATCCAGTGATTCAGAGTTCATCGTATCGGGAAGTGCAGATTAGACGGTGAGACTATGGGACGTCAAGACAGGCACCTGTAAGACCATGAGTGGTCACACTAGTTGAGTATATGCTGTGGCTATATCCAGTGATTCAGAGTTCATCGTATCGGGAAGTTGTGATTAGACGGTGAGACTATGGGACGTCAAGACAGGCACCTGTAAGACAATGAGTGGTCACACTAGTCATGTATATGCTGTGGCTATATCCAGTGATTCAGAGTTCATCGTATCGGGAAGTGCAGATTATACGGTGAGACTATGGGACGTCAAGACAGGTACCTGTAAGACCATGAGTGGTCACACTAGTTCTGTATATGCTGTGGCTATATCCAGTGATTCAGAGTTCATCGTATCGGGAAGTGCAGATTATACGGTGAGACTATGGGACGTCAAGACAGGTACCTGTAAGACCATGAGTGGTCACACTAGTTCTGTATATGCTGTGGCTATATCCAGTGATTCAGAGTTCATCGTATCGGGAAGTGCAGATTATACGGTGAGACTATGGGACGTCAAGACAGGCACCTGTAAGACCATGAGTGGTCACACTAGTTCTGTATATGCTGTGGCTATATCCAGTGATTCAGAGTTCATCGTATCGGGAAGTGCAGATTAGACGGTGAGACTATGGGACGTCAAGACAGGTACCTGTAAGACCATGAGTGGTCACACTAGTTCTGTATATGCTGTGGCTATATCCAGTGATTCAGAGTTCATCGTATCGGGAAGTGCAGATTATACGGTGAGACTATGGGACGTCAAGACAGGCACCTGTAAGACCATGAGTGGTCACACTAGTTCTGTATATGCTGTGGCTATATCCAGTGATTCAGAGTTCATCGTATCGGGAAGTGCAGATTATACGGTGAGACTATGGGACGTCAAGACAGGTACCTGTAAGACCATGAGTGGTCACACTAGTCATGTATATGCTGTGGCTATATCCAGTGATTCAGAGTTCATCGTATCGGGAAGTGCAGATTATACGGTGAGACTATGGGACGTCAAGACAGGTACCTGTAAGACCATGAGTGGTCACACTAGTTATGTATCATCTGTGGCTATATCCAGTGATTCAGAGTTCATCGTATCAGGAAGTTGTGATTATACGGTGAGACTATGGGACGTCAAGACAGGTACCTGTAAGACCATGAGTGGTCACACTAGTTCTGTATATGCTGTGGCTATATCCAGTGATTCAGAGTTCATCGTATCGGGAAGTGCAGATTATACGGTGAGACTATGGGACGTCAAGACAGGCACCTGTAAGACAATGAGTGGTCACACTAATTAGGTATGATCTGTGGCTATATCCAGTGATTCAGAGTTCATCGTATCGGGAAGTAGAGATAATACGGTGAGACTATGGGACGTCAAGACAGGCACCTGTAAGACCATGAGTGGTCACACTAGTTATGTATATGCTGTGGCTATATCCAGTGATTCAGAGTTCATCGTATCAGGAAGTCATGATTAGACGGTGAGACTATGGGACGTCAAGACAGGTACCTGTAAGACCATGAGTGGTCACACTAGTCATGTATATGCTGTGGCTATATCCAGTGATTCAGAGTTCATCGTATCGGGAAGTGCAGATTATACGGTGAGACTATGGGACGTCAAGACAGGTACCTGTAAGACCATGAGTGGTCACACTAGTCATGTATATGCTGTGGCTATATCCAGTGATTCAGAGTTCATCGTATCGGGAAGTGCAGATTATACGGTGAGACTATGGGACGTCAAGACAAGTACCTGTAAGACCATGAGTGGTCACACTAGTTCTGTATTATCTGTGGCTATATCCAGTGATTCAGAGTTCATCGTATCGGGAAGTGCAGATTAGACGGTGAGACTATGGGACGTCAAGACAGGTACCTGTAAGACCATGAGTGGTCACACTAGTCATGTATATGCTGTGGCTATATCCAGTGATTCAGAGTTCATCGTATCGGGAAGTGCAGATTATACGGTGAGACTATGGGACGTCAAGACAGGTACCTGTAAGACCATGAGTGGTCACACTAGTTCTGTATATGCTGTGGCTATATCCAGTGATTCAGAGTTCATCGTATCGGGAAGTGCAGATTATACGGTGAGACTATGGGACGTCAAGACAGGTACCTGTAAGACCATGAGTGGTCACACTAGTTCTGTATTATCTGTGGCTATATCCAGTGATTCAGAGTTCATCGTATCGGGAAGTGCAGATTAGACGGTGAGACTATGGGACGTCAAGACAGGTACCTGTAAGACCATGAGTGGTCACACTAGTCATGTATATGCTGTGGCTATATCCAGTGATTCAGAGTTCATCGTATCGGGAAGTGCAGATTATACGGTGAGACTATGGGACGTCAAGACAGGTACCTGTAAGACCATGAGTGGTCACACTAGTTCTGTATATGCTGTGGCTATATCCAGTGATTCAGAGTTCATCGTATCGGGAAGTGCAGATTATACGGTGAGACTATGGGACGTCAAGACAAGTACCTGTAAGACCATGAGTGGTCACACTAGTTATGTATATGCTGTGGCTATATCCAGTGATTCAGAGTTCATCGTATCAGGAAGTCATGATTATACGGTGAGACTATGGGACGTCAAGACAGGTACCTGTAAGACCATGAGTGGTCACACAGATTATGTATCATCTGTGGCTATATCCAGTGATTCAGAGTTCATCGTATCAGGAAGTCATGATTATACGGTGAGACTATGGGACGTCAAGACAGGCACCTGTAAGACCATGAGTGGTCACACAGATTATGTATCATCTGTGGCTATATCCAGTGATTCAGAGTTCATCGTATCGGGAAGTGCAGATTAGACGGTGAGACTATGGGACGTCAAGACAGGTACCTGTAAGACCATGAGTGGTCACACTAGTTCTGTATATGCTGTGGCTATATCCAGTGATTCAGAGTTCATCGTATCGGGAAGTTGTGATTAGACGGTGAGACTATGGGACGTCAAGACAGGCACCTGTAAGACAATGAGTGGTCACACTAGTCATGTATATGCTGTGGCTATATCCAGTGATTCAGAGTTCATCGTATCGGGAAGTGCAGATTATACGGTGAGACTATGGGACGTCAAGACAGGTACCTGTAAGACCATGAGTGGTCACACTAGTTCTGTATATGCTGTGGCTATATCCAGTGATTCAGAGTTCATCGTATCGGGAAGTGCAGATTAGACGGTGAGACTATGGGACGTCAAGACAGGTACCTGTAAGACCATGAGTGGTCACACTAGTTCTGTATATGCTGTGGCTATATCCAGTGATTCAGAGTTCATCGTATCGGGAAGTGCAGATTAGACGGTGAGACTATGGGACGTCAAGACAGGTACCTGTAAGACCATGAGTGGTCACACTAGTTCTGTATATGCTGTGGCTATATCCAGTGATTCAGAGTTCATCGTATCGGGAAGTGCAGATTATACGGTGAGACTATGGGACGTCAAGACAGGTACCTGTAAGACCATGAGTGGTCACACTAGTTCTGTATATGCTGTGGCTATATCCAGTGATTCAGAGTTCATCGTATCGGGAAGTGCAGATTATACGGTGAGACTATGGGACGTCAAGACAGGCACCTGTAAGACCATGAGTGGTCACACTAGTTCTGTATATGCTGTGGCTATATCCAGTGATTCAGAGTTCATCGTATCGGGAAGTGCAGATTAGACGGTGAGACTATGGGACGTCAAGACAGGTACCTGTAAGACCATGAGTGGTCACACTAGTTCTGTATATGCTGTGGCTATATCCAGTGATTCAGAGTTCATCGTATCGGGAAGTGCAGATTAGACGGTGAGACTATGGGACGTCAAGACAGGTACCTGTAAGACCATGAGTGGTCACACTAGTTCTGTATATGCTGTGGCTATATCCAGTGATTCAGAGTTCATCGTATCGGGAAGTGCAGATTATACGGTGAGACTATGGGACGTCAAGACAGGTACCTGTAAGACCATGAGTGGTCACACTAGTTCTGTATATGCTGTGGCTATATCCAGTGATTCAGAGTTCATCGTATCGGGAAGTGCAGATTATACGGTGAGACTATGGGACGTCAAGACAGGCACCTGTAAGACCATGAGTGGTCACACTAGTTCTGTATATGCTGTGGCTATATCCAGTGATTCAGAGTTCATCGTATCGGGAAGTGCAGATTATACGGTGAGACTATGGGACGTCAAGACAGGTACCTGTAAGACCATGAGTGGTCACACTAGTCATGTATATGCTGTGGCTATATCCAGTGATTCAGAGTTCATCGTATCGGGAAGTGCAGATTATACGGTGAGACTATGGGACGTCAAGACAGGTACCTGTAAGACCATGAGTGGTCACACTAGTTATGTATATGCTGTGGCTATATCCAGTGATTCAGAGTTCATCGTATCAGGAAGTCATGATTATACGGTGAGACTATGGGACGTCAAGACAGGCACCTGTAAGACCATGAGTGGTCACACTAGTTATGTATATGCTGTGGCTATATCCAGTGATTCAGAGTTCATCGTATCGGGAAGTGCAGATTATACGGTGAGACTATGGGACGTCAAGACAGGTACCTGTAAGACCATGAGTGGTCACACTAGTCATGTATATGCTGTGGCTATATCCAGTGATTCAGAGTTCATCGTATCGGGAAGTGCAGATTATACGGTGAGACTATGGGACGTCAAGACAGGTACCTGTAAGACCATGAGTGGTCACACTAGTTCTGTATATGCTGTGGCTATATCCAGTGATTCAGAGTTCATCGTATCGGGAAGTGCAGATTATACGGTGAGACTATGGGACGTCAAGACAAGTACCTGTAAGACCATGAGTGGTCACACTAGTTATGTATATGCTGTGGCTATATCCAGTGATTCAGAGTTCATCGTATCAGGAAGTCATGATTAGACGGTGAGACTATGGGACGTCAAGACAGGTACCTGTAAGACCATGAGTGGTCACACTAGTCATGTATATGCTGTGGCTATATCCAGTGATTCAGAGTTCATCGTATCGGGAAGTGCAGATTATACGGTGAGACTATGGGACGTCAAGACAGGTACCTGTAAGACCATGAGTGGTCACACTAGTCATGTATATGCTGTGGCTATATCCAGTGATTCAGAGTTCATCGTATCGGGAAGTGCAGATTATACGGTGAGACTATGGGACGTCAAGACAGGTACCTGTAAGACCATGAGTGGTCACACTAGTTCTGTATTATCTGTGGCTATATCCAGTGATTCAGAGTTCATCGTATCGGGAAGTGCAGATTAGACGGTGAGACTATGGGACGTCAAGACAGGTACCTGTAAGACCATGAGTGGTCACACTAGTCATGTATATGCTGTGGCTATATCCAGTGATTCAGAGTTCATCGTATCGGGAAGTGCAGATTATACGGTGAGACTATGGGACGTCAAGACAGGTACCTGTAAGACCATGAGTGGTCACACTAGTTCTGTATATGCTGTGGCTATATCCAGTGATTCAGAGTTCATCGTATCGGGAAGTGCAGATTATACGGTGAGACTATGGGACGTCAAGACAGGTACCTGTAAGACCATGAGTGGTCACACTAGTTCTGTATTATCTGTGGCTATATCCAGTGATTCAGAGTTCATCGTATCGGGAAGTGCAGATTAGACGGTGAGACTATGGGACGTCAAGACAGGTACCTGTAAGACCATGAGTGGTCACACTAGTCATGTATATGCTGTGGCTATATCCAGTGATTCAGAGTTCATCGTATCGGGAAGTGCAGATTATACGGTGAGACTATGGGACGTCAAGACAGGTACCTGTAAGACCATGAGTGGTCACACTAGTTCTGTATATGCTGTGGCTATATCCAGTGATTCAGAGTTCATCGTATCGGGAAGTGCAGATTATACGGTGAGACTATGGGACGTCAAGACAGGTACCTGTAAGACCATGAGTGGTCACACTAGTTCTGTATATGCTGTGGCTATATCCAGTGATTCAGAGTTCATCGTATCGGGAAGTGCAGATTATACGGTGAGACTATGGGACGTCAAGACAGGTACCTGTAAGACCATGAGTGGTCACACTAGTTCTGTATATGCTGTGGCTATATCCAGTGATTCAGAGTTCATCGTATCGGGAAGTGCAGATTATACGGTGAGACTATGGGACGTCAAGACAGGCACCTGTAAGACCATGAGTGGTCACACTAGTTCTGTATATGCTGTGGCTATATCCAGTGATTCAGAGTTCATCGTATCGGGAAGTGCAGATTATACGGTGAGACTATGGGACGTCAAGACAGGTACCTGTAAGACCATGAGTGGTCACACTAGTCATGTATATGCTGTGGCTATATCCAGTGATTCAGAGTTCATCGTATCGGGAAGTGCAGATTATACGGTGAGACTATGGGACGTCAAGACAGGTACCTGTAAGACCATGAGTGGTCACACTAGTTATGTATATGCTGTGGCTATATCCAGTGATTCAGAGTTCATCGTATCAGGAAGTCATGATTATACGGTGAGACTATGGGACGTCAAGACAGGCACCTGTAAGACCATGAGTGGTCACACTAGTTATGTATATGCTGTGGCTATATCCAGTGATTCAGAGTTCATCGTATCGGGAAGTGCAGATTATACGGTGAGACTATGGGACGTCAAGACAGGCACCTGTAAGACCATGAGTGGTCACACTAGTTATGTATATGCTGTGGCTATATCCAGTGATTCAGAGTTCATCGTATCGGGAAGTGCAGATTATACGGTGAGACTATGGGACGTCAAGACAGGCACCTGTAAGACCATGAGTGGTCACACTAGTTCTGTATATGCTGTGGCTATATCCAGTGATTCAGAGTTCATCGTATCGGGAAGTGCAGATTATACGGTGAGACTATGGGACGTCAAGACAGGTACCTGTAAGACCATGAGTGGTCACACAAATTCTGTAAGATCTGTGGCTATATCCATTGATTCAGAGTTCATCGTATCGGGAAGTAGTGATGAGACTGTGAGACTATGGGACGTCAAGACAGGTACCTGTAAGACCATGAGTGGTCACACTAGTTATGTATATGCTGTGGCTATATCCAGTGATTCAGAGTTCATCGTATCAGGAAGTCATGATTATACGGTGAGACTATGGGACGTCAAGACAGGTACCTGTAAGACCATGAGTGGTCACACTAGTTCTGTATATGCTGTGGCTATATCCAGTGATTCAGAGTTCATCGTATCGGGAAGTGCAGATTATACGGTGAGACTATGGGACGTCAAGACAGGCACCTGTAAGACCATGAGTGGTCACACTAGTTCTGTATATGCTGTGGCTATATCCAGTGATTCAGAGTTCATCGTATCGGGAAGTGCAGATTATACGGTGAGACTATGGGACGTCAAGACAGGTACCTGTAAGACCATGAGTGGTCACACAAATTCTGTAAGATCTGTGGCTATATCCATTGATTCAGAGTTCATCGTATCGGGAAGTAGTGATGAGACTGTGAGACTATGGGACGTCAAGACAGGTACCTGTAAGACCATGAGTGGTCACACAAATTCTGTAAGATCTGTGGCTATATCCAGTGATTCAGAGTTCATCGTATCGGGAAGTTGTGATTAGACGGTGAGACTATGGGACGTCAAGACAGGCACCTGTAAGACAATGAGTGGTCACACTAGTCATGTATATGCTGTGGCTATATCCAGTGATTCAGAGTTCATCGTATCGGGAAGTGCAGATTATACGGTGAGACTATGGGACGTCAAGACAGGTACCTGTAAGACCATGAGTGGTCACACTAGTTCTGTATATGCTGTGGCTATATCCAGTGATTCAGAGTTCATCGTATCGGGAAGTCATGATTATACGGTGAGACTATGGGACGTCAAGACAGGTACCTGTAAGACCATGAGTGGTCACACTAGTTCTGTATATGCTGTGGCTATATCCAGTGATTCAGAGTTCATCGTATCGGGAAGTGCAGATTATACGGTGAGACTATGGGACGTCAAGACAGGTACCTGTAAGACCATGAGTGGTCACACAGATTATGTATCATCTGTGGCTATATCCAGTGATTCAGAGTTCATCGTATCAGGAAGTTGTGATTATACGGTGAGACTATGGGACGTCAAGACAGGTACCTGTAAGACCATGAGTGGTCACACAGATTATGTATCATCTGTGGCTATATCCAGTGATTCAGAGTTCATCGTATCAGGAAGTCATGATTATACGGTGAGACTATGGGACGTCAAGACAGGCACCTGTAAGACCATGAGTGGTCACACTAGTTCTGTATATGCTGTGGCTATATCCAGTGATTCAGAGTTCATCGTATCGGGAAGTGCAGATTATACGGTGAGACTTTGGGACGTCAAGACAGGTACCTGTAAGACCATGAGTGGTCACACTAGTCATGTATATGCTGTGGCTATATCCAGTGATTCAGAGTTCATCGTATCGGGAAGTTGTGATTATACGGTGAGACTATGGGACGTCAAGACAGGTACCTGTAAGACCATGAGTGGTCACACAGATTATGTATCATCTGTGGCTATATCCAGTGATTCAGAGTTCATCGTATCAGGAAGTCATGATTATACGGTGAGACTATGGGACGTCAAGACAGGTACCTGTAAGACCATGAGTGGTCACACTAGTTCTGTATATGCTGTGGCTATATCCAGTGATTCAGAGTTCATCGTATCGGGAAGTGCAGATTATACGGTGAGACTTTGGGACGTCAAGACAGGTACCTGTAAGACCATGAGTGGTCACACTAGTCATGTATATGCTGTGGCTATATCCAGTGATTCAGAGTTCATCGTATCGGGAAGTGCAGATTATACGGTGAGACTATGGGACGTCAAGACAGGCACCTGTAAGACCATGAGTGGTCACACTAGTTATGTATATGCTGTGGCTATATCCAGTGATTCAGAGTTCATCGTATCGGGAAGTGCAGATTATACGGTGAGACTATGGGACGTCAAGACAGGTACCTGTAAGACCATGAGTGGTCACACAAATTCTGTATTATCTGTGGCTATATCCAGTGATTCAGAGTTCATCGTATCGGGAAGTTGTGATTAGACGGTGAGACTATGGGACGTCAAGACAGGTACCTGTAAGACCATGAGTGGTCACACTAGTCATGTATATGCTGTGGCTATATCCAGTGATTCAGAGTTCATCGTATCGGGAAGTTGTGACTATACGGTGAGACTATGGGACGTCAAGACAGGCACCTGTAAGACAATGAGTGGTCACACTAATTAGGTATGATCTGTGGCTATATCCAGTGATTCAGAGTTCATCGTATCAGGAAGTGCAGATTAGACGGTGAGACTATGGGACGTCAAGACAGGTACCTGTAAGACCATGAGTGGTCACACTAGTTCTGTATATGCTGTGGCTATATCCAGTGATTCAGAGTTCATCGTATCGGGAAGTGCAGATTATACGGTGAGACTATGGGACGTCAAGACAGGTACCTGTAAGACCATGAGTGGTCACACTAGTTCTGTATATGCTGTGGCTATATCCAGTGATTCAGAGTTCATCGTATCGGGAAGTGCAGATTATACGGTGAGACTATGGGACGTCAAGACAGGTACCTGTAAGACCATGAGTGGTCACACAAATTCTGTATTATCTGTGGCTATATCCAGTGATTCAGAGTTCATCGTATCGGGAAGTGCAGATTAGACGGTGAGACTATGGGACGTCAAGACAGGTACCTGTAAGACCATGAGTGGTCACACAGATTATGTATATGCTGTGGCTATATCCAGTGATTCAGAGTTCATCGTATCGGGAAGTGCAGATTATACGGTGAGACTATGGGACGTCAAGACAGGCACCTGTAAGACCATGAGTGGTCACACAGATTATGTATCATCTGTGGCTATATCCAGTGATTCAGAGTTCATCGTATCGGGAAGTAGAGATAATACGGTGAGACTATGGGACGTCAAGACAGGTACCTGTAAGACCATGAGTGGTCACACAAATTCTGTATTATCTGTGGCTATATCCAGTGATTCAGAGTTCATCGTATCGGGAAGTGCAGATTAGACGGTGAGACTATGGGACGTCAAGACAGGTACCTGTAAGACCATGAGTGGTCACACAGATTATGTATCATCTGTGGCTATATCCAGTGATTCAGAGTTCATCGTATCGGGAAGTGCAGATTATACGGTGAGACTATGGGACGTCAAGACAGGTACCTGTAAGACCATGAGTGGTCACACTAGTCATGTATCATCTGTGGCTATATCCAGTGATTCAGAGTTCATCGTATCGGGAAGTGCAGATTATACGGTGAGACTATGGGACGTCAAGACAGGTACCTGTAAGACCATGAGTGGTCACACAGATTATGTATCATCTGTGGCTATATCCAGTGATTCAGAGTTCATCGTATCAGGAAGTTGTGATTATACGGTGAGACTATGGGACGTCAAGACAGGTACCTGTAAGACCATGAGTGGTCACACTAGTTCTGTATATGCTGTGGCTATATCCAGTGATTCAGAGTTCATCGTATCGGGAAGTCATGATTATACGGTGAGACTATGGGACGTCAAGACAGGTACCTGTAAGACCATGAGTGGTCACACTAGTTCTGTATATGCTGTGGCTATATCCAGTGATTCAGAGTTCATCGTATCAGGAAGTTGTGATTATACGGTGAGACTATGGGACGTCAAGACAGGTACCTGTAAGACCATGAGTGGTCACACTAGTTCTGTATATGCTGTGGCTATATCCAGTGATTCAGAGTTCATCGTATCAGGAAGTTGTGATTATACGGTGAGACTATGGGACGTCAAGACAGGTACCTGTAAGACAATGAGTGGTCACACTAGTTCTGTATATGCTGTGGCTATATCCAGTGATTCAGAGTTCATCGTATCGGGAAGTGCAGATAATACGGTGAGACTTTGGGACGTCAAGACAGGCACCTGTAAGACAATGAGTGGTCACACTAGTCATGTATATGCTGTGGCTATATCCAGTGATTCAGAGTTCATCGTATCGGGAAGTGCAGATTATACGGTGAGACTATGGGACGTCAAGACAGGTACCTGTAAGACCATGAGTGGTCACACTAGTCATGTATATGCTGTGGCTATATCCAGTGATTCAGAGTTCATCGTATCGGGAAGTTGTGATTAGACGGTGAGACTATGGGACGTCAAGACAGGCACCTGTAAGACAATGAGTGGTCACACTAGTCATGTATATGCTGTGGCTATATCCAGTGATTCAGAGTTCATCGTATCGGGAAGTGCAGATTAGACGGTGAGACTATGGGACGTCAAGACAGGTACCTGTAAGACCATGAGTGGTCACACTAGTTCTGTATATGCAGTGGCTATATCCAGTGATTCAGAGTTCATCGTATCGGGAAGTCATGATTATACGGTGAGACTATGGGACGTCAAGACAGGTACCTGTAAGACCATGAGTGGTCACACTAGTCATGTATATGCTGTGGCTATATCCAGTGATTCAGAGTTCATCGTATCGGGAAGTGCAGATTATACGGTGAGACTATGGGACGTCAAGACAGGTACCTGTAAGACCATGAGTGGTCACACAAATTCTGTATTATCTGTGGCTATATCCAGTGATTCAGAGTTCATCGTATCGGGAAGTGCAGATTAGACGGTGAGACTATGGGACGTCAAGACAGGTACCTGTAAGACCATGAGTGGTCACACTAGTCATGTATATGCTGTGGCTATATCCAGTGATTCAGAGTTCATCGTATCGGGAAGTGCAGATTATACGGTGAGACTATGGGACGTCAAGACAGGTACCTGTAAGACCATGAGTGGTCACACTAGTTCTGTATATGCTGTGGCTATATCCAGTGATTCAGAGTTCATCGTATCGGGAAGTGCAGATTATACGGTGAGACTATGGGACGTCAAGACAGGTACCTGTAAGACCATGAGTGGTCACACTAGTCATGTATATGCTGTGGCTATATCCAGTGATTCAGAGTTCATCGTATCGGGAAGTTGTGATTAGACGGTGAGACTATGGGACGTCAAGACAGGTACCTGTAAGACCATGAGTGGTCACACTAGTCATGTATATGCTGTGGCTATATCCAGTGATTCAGAGTTCATCGTATCGGGAAGTTGTGACTATACGGTGAGACTATGGGACGTCAAGACAGGTACCTGTAAGACCATGAGTGGTCACACTAATTAGGTATGATCTGTGGCTATATCCAGTGATTCAGAGTTCATCGTATCAGGAAGTCATGATTAGACGGTGAGACTATGGGACGTCAAGACAGGTACCTGTAAGACCATGAGTGGTCACACTAGTTCTGTATATGCTGTGGCTATATCCAGTGATTCAGAGTTCATCGTATCGGGAAGTGCAGATTATACGGTGAGACTATGGGACGTCAAGACAGGCACCTGTAAGACCATGAGTGGTCACACTAGTTCTGTATATGCTGTGGCTATATCCAGTGATTCAGAGTTCATCGTATCGGGAAGTGCAGATTATACGGTGAGACTATGGGACGTCAAGACAGGCACCTGTAAGACCATGAGTGGTCACACTAGTTCTGTATATGCTGTGGCTATATCCAGTGATTCAGAGTTCATCGTATCGGGAAGTGCAGATTATACGGTGAGACTATGGGACGTCAAGACAGGTACCTGTAAGACCATGAGTGGTCACACAAATTCTGTATTATCTGTGGCTATATCCAGTGATTCAGAGTTCATCGTATCGGGAAGTGCAGATTATACGGTGAGACTATGGGACGTCAAGACAGGCACCTGTAAGACCATGAGTGGTCACACTAGTCATGTATATGCTGTGGCTATATCCAGTGATTCAGAGTTCATCGTATCAGGAAGTCATGATTAGACGGTGAGACTATGGGACGTCAAGACAGGTACCTGTAAGACCATGAGTGGTCACACTAATTAGGTATGATCTGTGGCTATATCCAGTGATTCAGAGTTCATCGTATCAGGAAGTCATGATTAGACGGTGAGACTATGGGACGTCAAGACAGGTACCTGTAAGACCATGAGTGGTCACACTAGTTCTGTATATGCTGTGGCTATATCCAGTGATTCAGAGTTCATCGTATCGGGAAGTGCAGATTATACGGTGAGACTATGGGACGTCAAGACAGGCACCTGTAAGACCATGAGTGGTCACACTAGTTCTGTATATGCTGTGGCTATATCCAGTGATTCAGAGTTCATCGTATCGGGAAGTGCAGATTATACGGTGAGACTATGGGACGTCAAGACAGGTACCTGTAAGACCATGAGTGGTCACACAAATTCTGTATTATCTGTGGCTATATCCAGTGATTCAGAGTTCATCGCATCGGGAAGTGCAAATTATACGGTGAGACTATGGGACGTCAAGACAGGCACCTGTAAGACCATGAGTGGTCACACAGATTATGTATCATCTGTGGCTATATCCAGTGATTCAGAGTTCATCGTATCGGGAAGTGCAGATTATACGGTGAGACTATGGGACGTCAAGACAAGTACCTGTAAGACCATGAGTGGTCACACTAATTAGGTATGATCTGTGGCTATATCCAGTGATTCAGAGTTCATCGTATCGGGAAGTAGTGATGAGACTGTGAGACTATGGGACGTCAAGACAGGTACCTGTAAGACCATGAGTGGTCACACAAATTCTGTATTATCTGTGGCTATATCCAGTGATTCAGAGTTCATCGTATCGGGAAGTGCAGATTAGACGGTGAGACTATGGGACGTCAAGACAGGTACCTGTAAGACCATGAGTGGTCACACAGATTATGTATCATCTGTGGCTATATCCAGTGATTCAGAGTTCATCGTATCGGGAAGTGCAGATTATACGGTGAGACTATGGGACGTCAAGACAGGTACCTGTAAGACCATGAGTGGTCACACTAGTCATGTATCATCTGTGGCTATATCCAGTGATTCAGAGTTCATCGTATCGGGAAGTGCAGATTATACGGTGAGACTATGGGACGTCAAGACAGGTACCTGTAAGACCATGAGTGGTCACACAGATTATGTATCATCTGTGGCTATATCCAGTGATTCAGAGTTCATCGTATCAGGAAGTTGTGATTATACGGTGAGACTATGGGACGTCAAGACAGGTACCTGTAAGACCATGAGTGGTCACACTAGTTCTGTATATGCTGTGGCTATATCCAGTGATTCAGAGTTCATCGTATCGGGAAGTCATGATTATACGGTGAGACTATGGGACGTCAAGACAGGCACCTGTAAGACAATGAGTGGTCACACTAGTTCTGTATATGCTGTGGCTATATCCAGTGATTCAGAGTTCATCGTATCAGGAAGTTGTGATTATACGGTGAGACTATGGGACGTCAAGACAGGTACCTGTAAGACCATGAGTGGTCACACTAGTTCTGTATATGCTGTGGCTATATCCAGTGATTCAGAGTTCATCGTATCGGGAAGTGCAGATAATACGGTGAGACTATGGGACGTCAAGACAGGCACCTGTAAGACCATGAGTGGTCACACTAGTTCTGTATATGCTGTGGCTATATCCAGTGATTCAGAGTTCATCGTATCGGGAAGTGCAGATTAGACGGTGAGACTATGGGACGTCAAGACAGGCACCTGTAAGACAATGAGTGGTCACACTAATTAGGTATGATCTGTGGCTATATCCAGTGATTCAGAGTTCATCGTATCAGGAAGTCATGATTAGACGGTGAGACTATGGGACGTCAAGACAGGCACCTGTAAGACAATGAGTGGTCACACTAATTAGGTATGATCTGTGGCTATATCCAGTGATTCAGAGTTCATCGTATCGGGAAGTGCAGATTATACGGTGAGACTATGGGACGTCAAGACAGGTACCTGTAAGACCATGAGTGGTCACACTAGTTCTGTATATGCTGTGGCTATATCCAGTGATTCAGAGTTCATCGTATCGGGAAGTGCAGATAATACGGTGAGACTATGGGACGTCAAGACAGGCACCTGTAAGACCATGAGTGGTCACACTAATTAGGTATGATCTGTGGCTATATCCAGTGATTCAGAGTTCATCGTATCAGGAAGTCATGATTAGACGGTGAGACTATGGGACGTCAAGACAGGCACCTGTAAGACAATGAGTGGTCACACTAGTCATGTATATGCTGTGGCTATATCCAGTGATTCAGAGTTCATCGTATCGGGAAGTGCAGATTATACGGTGAGACTATGGGACGTCAAGACAGGTACCTGTAAGACAATGAGTGGTCACACTAGTTCTGTATATGCTGTGGCTATATCCAGTGATTCAGAGTTCATCGTATCGGGAAGTGCAGATTATACGGTGAGACTATGGGACGTCAAGACAGGCACCTGTAAGACCATGAGTGGTCACACTAGTTCTGTATATGCTGTGGCTATATCCAGTGATTCAGAGTTCATCGTATCGGGAAGTCATGATTATACGGTGAGACTATGGGACGTCAAGACAGGTACCTGTAAGACCATGAGTGGTCACACTAGTCATGTATATGCTGTGGCTATATCCAGTGATTCAGAGTTCATCGTATCGGGAAGTGCAGATTATACGGTGAGACTATGGGACGTCAAGACAGGCACCTGTAAGACCATGAGTGGTCACACTAGTTCTGTATATGCTGTGGCTATATCCAGTGATTCAGAGTTCATCGTATCGGGAAGTGCAGATTATACGGTGAGACTATGGGACGTCAAGACAGGTACCTGTAAGACCATGAGTGGTCACACAGATTATGTATCATCTGTGGCTATATCCAGTGATTCAGAGTTCATCGTATCGGGAAGTGCAGATTATACGGTGAGACTATGGGACGTCAAGACAGGTACCTGTAAGACCATGAGTGGTCACACTAGTTCTGTATATGCTGTGGCTATATCCAGTGATTCAGAGTTCATCGTATCGGGAAGTGCAGATTATACGGTGAGACTATGGGACGTCAAGACAGGTACCTGTAAGACCATGAGTGGTCACACTAGTTCTGTATATGCTGTGGCTATATCCAGTGATTCAGAGTTCATCGTATCGGGAAGTGCAGATTATACGGTGAGACTATGGGACGTCAAGACAGGCACCTGTAAGACCATGAGTGGTCACACAGATTATGTATCATCTGTGGCTATATCCAGTGATTCAGAGTTCATCGTATCGGGAAGTAGAGATAATACGGTGAGACTATGGGACGTCAAGACAGGTACCTGTAAGACCATGAGTGGTCACACAAATTCTGTATTATCTGTGGCTATATCCAGTGATTCAGAGTTCATCGTATCGGGAAGTGCAGATTAGACGGTGAGACTATGGGACGTCAAGACAGGTACCTGTAAGACCATGAGTGGTCACACAGATTATGTATCATCTGTGGCTATATCCAGTGATTCAGAGTTCATCGTATCGGGAAGTGCAGATTATACGGTGAGACTATGGGACGTCAAGACAGGTACCTGTAAGACCATGAGTGGTCACACAAATTCTGTATTATCTGTGGCTATATCCAGTGATTCAGAGTTCATCGTATCGGGAAGTGCAGATTAGACGGTGAGACTATGGGACGTCAAGACAGGTACCTGTAAGACCATGAGTGGTCACACAGATTATGTATCATCTGTGGCTATATCCAGTGATTCAGAGTTCATCGTATCGGGAAGTGCAGATTATACGGTGAGACTATGGGACGTCAAGACAGGTACCTGTAAGACCATGAGTGGTCACACTAGTCATGTATCATCTGTGGCTATATCCAGTGATTCAGAGTTCATCGTATCGGGAAGTGCAGATTATACGGTGAGACTATGGGACGTCAAGACAGGTACCTGTAAGACCATGAGTGGTCACACAGATTATGTATCATCTGTGGCTATATCCAGTGATTCAGAGTTCATCGTATCAGGAAGTGCAGATTATACGGTGAGACTATGGGACGTCAAGACAGGTACCTGTAAGACCATGAGTGGTCACACTAGTTCTGTATATGCTGTGGCTATATCCAGTGATTCAGAGTTCATCGTATCGGGAAGTCATGATTATACGGTGAGACTATGGGACGTCAAGACAGGTACCTGTAAGACAATGAGTGGTCACACTAGTTCTGTATATGCTGTGGCTATATCCAGTGATTCAGAGTTCATCGTATCAGGAAGTTGTGATTATACGGTGAGACTATGGGACGTCAAGACAGGTACCTGTAAGACCATGAGTGGTCACACTAGTTCTGTATATGCTGTGGCTATATCCAGTGATTCAGAGTTCATCGTATCAGGAAGTTGTGATTATACGGTGAGACTATGGGACGTCAAGACAGGTACCTGTAAGACAATGAGTGGTCACACTAGTTCTGTATATGCTGTGGCTATATCCAGTGATTCAGAGTTCATCGTATCGGGAAGTGCAGATAATACGGTGAGACTATGGGACGTCAAGACAGGTACCTGTAAGACAATGAGTGGTCACACTAGTCATGTATATGCTGTGGCTATATCCAGTGATTCAGAGTTCATCGTATCGGGAAGTGCAGATTATACGGTGAGACTATGGGACGTCAAGACAGGTACCTGTAAGACAATGAGTGGTCACACTAGTTCTGTATATGCTGTGGCTATATCCAGTGATTCAGAGTTCATCGTATCGGGAAGTGCAGATTATACGGTGAGACTATGGGACGTCAAGACAGGCACCTGTAAGACCATGAGTGGTCACACTAGTTCTGTATATGCTGTGGCTATATCCAGTGATTCAGAGTTCATCGTATCGGGAAGTCATGATTATACGGTGAGACTATGGGACGTCAAGACAGGTACCTGTAAGACCATGAGTGGTCACACTAGTCATGTATATGCTGTGGCTATATCCAGTGATTCAGAGTTCATCGTATCGGGAAGTGCAGATTATACGGTGAGACTATGGGACGTCAAGACAGGTACCTGTAAGACCATGAGTGGTCACACAGATTATGTATCATCTGTGGCTATATCCAGTGATTCAGAGTTCATCGTATCGGGAAGTGCAGATTATACGGTGAGACTATGGGACGTCAAGACAGGTACCTGTAAGACCATGAGTGGTCACACAGATTATGTATCATCTGTGGCTATATCCAGTGATTCAGAGTTCATCGTATCAGGAAGTCATGATTAGACGGTGAGACTATGGGACGTCAAGACAGGTACCTGTAAGACCATGAGTGGTCACACTAGTTCTGTATATGCTGTGGCTATATCCAGTGATTCAGAGTTCATCGTATCGGGAAGTGCAGATTAGACGGTGAGACTATGGGACGTCAAGACAGGTACCTGTAAGACCATGAGTGGTCACACTAGTTCTGTATATGCTGTGGCTATATCCAGTGATTCAGAGTTCATCGTATCGGGAAGTCATGATTATACGGTGAGACTATGGGACGTCAAGACAGGTACCTGTAAGACCATGAGTGGTCACACTAGTCATGTATATGCTGTGGCTATATCCAGTGATTCAGAGTTCATCGTATCGGGAAGTGCAGATTATACGGTGAGACTATGGGACGTCAAGACAGGTACCTGTAAGACCATGAGTGGTCACACAGATTATGTATCATCTGTGGCTATATCCAGTGATTCAGAGTTCATCGTATCGGGAAGTGCAGATTATACGGTGAGACTATGGGACGTCAAGACAGGTACCTGTAAGACCATGAGTGGTCACACAGATTATGTATCATCTGTGGCTATATCCAGTGATTCAGAGTTCATCGTATCGGGAAGTGCAGATTATACGGTGAGACTATGGGACGTCAAGACAGGTACCTGTAAGACCATGAGTGGTCACACTAGTTCTGTATATGCTGTGGCTATATCCAGTGATTCAGAGTTCATCGTATCGGGAAGTGCAGATTATACGGTGAGACTATGGGACGTCAAGACAGGCACCTGTAAGACCATGAGTGGTCACACAGATTATGTATCATCTGTGGCTATATCCAGTGATTCAGAGTTCATCGTATCGGGAAGTAGAGATAATACGGTGAGACTATGGGACGTCAAGACAGGTACCTGTAAGACCATGAGTGGTCACACAAATTCTGTATTATCTGTGGCTATATCCAGTGATTCAGAGTTCATCGTATCGGGAAGTGCAGATTAGACGGTGAGACTATGGGACGTCAAGACAGGTACCTGTAAGACCATGAGTGGTCACACAGATTATGTATCATCTGTGGCTATATCCAGTGATTCAGAGTTCATCGTATCGGGAAGTGCAGATTATACGGTGAGACTATGGGACGTCAAGACAGGTACCTGTAAGACCATGAGTGGTCACACTAGTCATGTATCATCTGTGGCTATATCCAGTGATTCAGAGTTCATCGTATCGGGAAGTGCAGATTATACGGTGAGACTATGGGACGTCAAGACAGGTACCTGTAAGACCATGAGTGGTCACACTAGTTCTGTATATGCTGTGGCTATATCCAGTGATTCAGAGTTCATCGTATCGGGAAGTGCAGATTATACGGTGAGACTATGGGACGTCAAGACAGGTACCTGTAAGACCATGAGTGGTCACACAGATTATGTATCATCTGTGGCTATATCCAGTGATTCAGAGTTCATCGTATCAGGAAGTTGTGATTATACGGTGAGACTATGGGACGTCAAGACAGGTACCTGTAAGACCATGAGTGGTCACACTAGTTCTGTATATGCTGTGGCTATATCCAGTGATTCAGAGTTCATCGTATCGGGAAGTCATGATTATACGGTGAGACTATGGGACGTCAAGACAGGCACCTGTAAGACCATGAGTGGTCACACTAGTTCTGTATATGCTGTGGCTATATCCAGTGATTCAGAGTTCATCGTATCAGGAAGTTGTGATTATACGGTGAGACTATGGGACGTCAAGACAGGTACCTGTAAGACCATGAGTGGTCACACTAGTTCTGTATATGCTGTGGCTATATCCAGTGATTCAGAGTTCATCGTATCGGGAAGTGCAGATTATACGGTGAGACTATGGGACGTCAAGACAGGTACCTGTAAGACCATGAGTGGTCACACAGATTATGTATCATCTGTGGCTATATCCAGTGATTCAGAGTTCATCGTATCGGGAAGTGCAGATAATACGGTGAGACTATGGGACGTCAAGACAGGCACCTGTAAGACAATGAGTGGTCACACTAATTAGGTATGATCTGTGGCTATATCCAGTGATTCAGAGTTCATCGTATCAGGAAGTCATGATTAGACGGTGAGACTATGGGACGTCAAGACAGGTACCTGTAAGACAATGAGTGGTCACACTAGTCATGTATATGCTGTGGCTATATCCAGTGATTCAGAGTTCATCGTATCGGGAAGTGCAGATTATACGGTGAGACTATGGGACGTCAAGACAGGCACCTGTAAGACCATGAGTGGTCACACTAGTTCTGTATATGCTGTGGCTATATCCAGTGATTCAGAGTTCATCGTATCGGGAAGTAATGATTATACGGTGAGACTATGGGACGTCAAGACAGGTATCTGTAAGACCATGAGTGGTCACACAAATTAAGTATATGCTGTGGCTATATCCAGTGATTCAGAGTTCATCGTATCGGGAAGTAATGATTAGACGGTGAGACTATGGGACGTCAAGACAGGTACCTGTAAGACCATGAGTGGTCACACAGATTATGTATCATCTGTGGCTATATCCAGTGATTCAGAGTTCATCGTATCGGGAAGTGCAGATAATACGGTGAGACTATGGGACGTCAAGACAGGCACCTGTAAGACAATGAGTGGTCACACTAATTAGGTATGATCTGTGGCTATATCCAGTGATTCAGAGTTCATCGTATCAGGAAGTCATGATTAGACGGTGAGACTATGGGACGTCAAGACAGGTACCTGTAAGACAATGAGTGGTCACACTAGTCATGTATATGCTGTGGCTATATCCAGTGATTCAGAGTTCATCGTATCGGGAAGTGCAGATTATACGGTGAGACTATGGGACGTCAAGACAGGCACCTGTAAGACCATGAGTGGTCACACTAGTTCTGTATATGCTGTGGCTATATCCAGTGATTCAGAGTTCATCGTATCGGGAAGTCATGATTATACGGTGAGACTATGGGACGTCAAGACAGGTACCTGTAAGACCATGAGTGGTCACACTAGTCATGTATATGCTGTGGCTATATCCAGTGATTCAGAGTTCATCGTATCGGGAAGTGCAGATTATACGGTGAGACTATGGGACGTCAAGACAGGTACCTGTAAGACCATGAGTGGTCACACAGATTATGTATCATCTGTGGCTATATCCAGTGATTCAGAGTTCATCGTATCGGGAAGTGCAGATTATACGGTGAGACTATGGGACGTCAAGACAGGTACCTGTAAGACCATGAGTGGTCACACAGATTATGTATCATCTGTGGCTATATCCAGTGATTCAGAGTTCATCGTATCAGGAAGTGCAGATTAGACGGTGAGACTATGGGACGTCAAGACAGGTACCTGTAAGACCATGAGTGGTCACACTAGTTCTGTATATGCTGTGGCTATATCCAGTGATTCAGAGTTCATCGTATCGGGAAGTGCAGATTATACGGTGAGACTATGGGACGTCAAGACAGGTACCTGTAAGACCATGAGTGGTCACACAGATTATGTATTATCTGTGGCTATATCCAGTGATTCAGAGTTCATCGTATCGGGAAGTGCAGATTATACGGTGAGACTATGGGACGTCAAGACAGGCACCTGTAAGACCATGAGTGGTCACACTAGTCATGTATATGCTGTGGCTATATCCAGTGATTCAGAGTTCATCGTATCGGGAAGTCATGATTATACGGTGAGACTATGGGACGTCAAGACAGGTACCTGTAAGACCATGAGTGGTCACACAGATTATGTATCATCTGTGGCTATATCCAGTGATTCAGAGTTCATCGTATCGGGAAGTGCAGATTATACGGTGAGACTATGGGACGTCAAGACAGGCACCTGTAAGACCATGAGTGGTCACACAGATTATGTATCATCTGTGGCTATATCCAGTGATTCAGAGTTCATCGTATCGGGAAGTGCAGATTATACGGTGAGACTATGGGACGTCAAGACAGGTACCTGTAAGACCATGAGTGGTCACACAAATTCTGTATTATCTGTGGCTATATCCAGTGATTCAGAGTTCATCGTATCAGGAAGTGCAGATTAGACGGTGAGACTATGGGACGTCAAGACAGGTACCTGTAAGACCATGAGTGGTCACACTAGTTCTGTATATGCTGTGGCTATATCCAGTGATTCAGAGTTCATCGTATCGGGAAGTGCAGATTATACGGTGAGACTATGGGACGTCAAGACAGGTACCTGTAAGACCATGAGTGGTCACACTAGTTCTGTATATGCTGTGGCTATATCCAGTGATTCAGAGTTCATCGTATCGGGAAGTGCAGATTATACGGTGAGACTATGGGACGTCAAGACAGGTACCTGTAAGACCATGAGTGGTCACACAGATTATGTATCATCTGTGGCTATATCCAGTGATTCAGAGTTCATCGTATCGGGAAGTTGTGATTATACGGTGAGACTATGGGACGTCAAGACAGGTACCTGTAAGACCATGAGTGGTCACACAAATTCTGTATTATCTGTGGCTATATCCAGTGATTCAGAGTTCATCGTATCGGGAAGTGCAGATTATACGGTGAGACTATGGGACGTCAAGACAGGTACCTGTAAGACCATGAGTGGTCACACTAGTCATGTATATGCTGTGGCTATATCCAGTGATTCAGAGTTCATCGTATCGGGAAGTGCAGATTAGACGGTGAGACTATGGGACGTCAAGACAGGTACCTGTAAGACCATGAGTGGTCACACAGATTATGTATCATCTGTGGCTATATCCAGTGATTCAGAGTTCATCGTATCGGGAAGTGCAGATTATACGGTGAGACTATGGGACGTCAAGACAGGTACCTGTAAGACCATGAGTGGTCACACTAGTTCTGTATATGCTGTGGCTATATCCAGTGATTCAGAGTTCATCGTATCGGGAAGTGCAGATTATACGGTGAGACTATGGGACGTCAAGACAGGTACCTGTAAGACCATGAGTGGTCACACAGATTATGTATCATCTGTGGCTATATCCAGTGATTCAGAGTTCATCGTATCAGGAAGTCATGATTAGACGGTGAGACTATGGGACGTCAAGACAGGTACCTGTAAGACCATGAGTGGTCACACTAGTTCTGTATATGCTGTGGCTATATCCAGTGATTCAGAGTTCATCGTATCAGGAAGTCATGATTAGACGGTGAGACTATGGGACGTCAAGACAGGTACCTGTAAGACCATGAGTGGTCACACTAGTTCTGTATATGCTGTGGCTATATCCAGTGATTCAGAGTTCATCGTATCGGGAAGTGCAGATTAGACGGTGAGACTATGGGACGTCAAGACAGGTACCTGTAAGACCATGAGTGGTCACACTAGTCATGTATATGCTGTGGCTATATCCAGTGATTCAGAGTTCATCGTATCGGGAAGTGCAGATTATACGGTGAGACTATGGGACGTCAAGACAGGTACCTGTAAGACCATGAGTGGTCACACTAGTTCTGTATATGCTGTGGCTATATCCAGTGATTCAGAGTTCATCGTATCAGGAAGTTGTGATTATACGGTGAGACTATGGGACGTCAAGACAGGTACCTGTAAGACCATGAGTGGTCACACTAGTCATGTATATGCTGTGGCTATATCCAGTGATTCAGAGTTCATCGTATCAGGAAGTTGTGATTATACGGTGAGACTATGGGACGTCAAGACAGGCACCTGTAAGACCATGAGTGGTCACACAGATTATGTATCATCTGTGGCTATATCCAGTGATTCAGAGTTCATCGTATCGGGAAGTCATGATTAGACGGTGAGACTATGGGACGTCAAGACAGGTACCTGTAAGACAATGAGTGGTCACACTAGTTCTGTATATGCTGTGGCTATATCCAGTGATTCAGAGTTCATCGTATCGGGAAGTGCAGATAATACGGTGAGACTATGGGACGTCAAGACAGGCACCTGTAAGACAATGAGTGGTCACACTAATTAGGTATGATCTGTGGCTATATCCAGTGATTCAGAGTTCATCGTATCAGGAAGTCATGATTAGACGGTGAGACTATGGGACGTCAAGACAGGTACCTGTAAGACAATGAGTGGTCACACTAGTCATGTATATGCTGTGGCTATATCCAGTGATTCAGAGTTCATCGTATCAGGAAGTCATGATTAGACGGTGAGACTATGGGACGTCAAGACAGGTACCTGTAAGACCATGAGTGGTCACACTAGTCATGTATATGCTGTGGCTATATCCAGTGATTCAGAGTTCATCGTATCGGGAAGTTGTGATTAGACGGTGAGACTATGGGACGTCAAGACAGGTACCTGTAAGACCATGAGTGGTCACACTAGTCATGTATATGCTGTGGCTATATCCAGTGATTCAGAGTTCATCGTATCGGGAAGTTGTGATTATACGGTGAGACTATGGGACGTCAAGACAGGTACCTGTAAGACCATGAGTGGTCACACTAGTCATGTATATGCTGTGGCTATATCCAGTGATTCAGAGTTCATCGTATCGGGAAGTGCAGATTATACGGTGAGACTATGGGACGTCAAGACAGGTACCTGTAAGACCATGAGTGGTCACACTAGTTCTGTATATGCTGTGGCTATATCCAGTGATTCAGAGTTCATCGTATCGGGAAGTGCAGATTATACGGTGAGACTATGGGACGTCAAGACAGGCACCTGTAAGACCATGAGTGGTCACACTAGTTCTGTATATGCTGTGGCTATATCCAGTGATTCAGAGTTCATCGTATCGGGAAGTGCAGATTATACGGTGAGACTATGGGACGTCAAGACAGGTACCTGTAAGACCATGAGTGGTCACACTAGTCATGTATATGCTGTGGCTATATCCAGTGATTCAGAGTTCATCGTATCGGGAAGTGCAGATTAGACGGTGAGACTATGGGACGTCAAGACAGGTACCTGTAAGACCATGAGTGGTCACACAGATTATGTATCATCTGTGGCTATATCCAGTGATTCAGAGTTCATCGTATCGGGAAGTGCAGATTATACGGTGAGACTATGGGACGTCAAGACAGGCACCTGTAAGACCATGAGTGGTCACACAGATTATGTATCATCTGTGGCTATATCCAGTGATTCAGAGTTCATCGTATCGGGAAGTAGAGATAATACGGTGAGACTATGGGACGTCAAGACAGGTACCTGTAAGACCATGAGTGGTCACACAAATTCTGTATTATCTGTGGCTATATCCAGTGATTCAGAGTTCATCGTATCGGGAAGTGCAGATTATACGGTGAGACTATGGGACGTCAAGACAGGTACCTGTAAGACCATGAGTGGTCACACAGATTATGTATCATCTGTGGCTATATCCAGTGATTCAGAGTTCATCGTATCGGGAAGTGCAGATTATACGGTGAGACTATGGGACGTCAAGACAGGTACCTGTAAGACCATGAGTGGTCACACTAGTCATGTATATGCTGTGGCTATATCCAGTGATTCAGAGTTCATCGTATCGGGAAGTGCAGATTATACGGTGAGACTATGGGACGTCAAGACAGGTACCTGTAAGACCATGAGTGGTCACACTAGTCATGTATATGCTGTGGCTATATCCAGTGATTCAGAGTTCATCGTATCGGGAAGTGCAGATTATACGGTGAGACTATGGGACGTCAAGACAGGTACCTGTAAGACCATGAGTGGTCACACAGATTATGTATATGCTGTGGCTATATCCAGTGATTCAGAGTTCATCGTATCGGGAAGTAGTGATGAGACGGTGAGACTATGGAACGTCAAGACAGGTACCTATAAGACCATGAGTGGTCACACAAATTATGTATTATCTGTGGCTATATCCAGTGATTCAGAGTTCATCGTATCGGGAAGTTGTGATTATACGGTGAGACTATGGGACGTCAAGACAGGCACCTGTAAGACCATGAGTGGTCACACTAGTTGAGTATATGCTGTGGCTATATCCAGTGATTCAGAGTTCATCGTATCGGGAAGTCATGATTATACGGTGAGACTATGGAACGTCAAGACAGGTACCTGTAAGACCATGAGTGGTCACACTAGTTCTGTATATGCTGTGGCTATATCCAGTGATTCAGAGTTCATCGTATCAGGAAGTTGTGATTAGACGGTGAGACTATGGGACGTCAAGACAGGTACCTGTAAGACCATGAGTGGTCACACTAGTTCTGTATATGCTGTGGCTATATCCATTAATTCAGAGTTCATCGTATCGGGAAGTGCAGATTATACGGTGAGACTATGGGACGTCAAGACAGGCACCTGTAAGACCATGAGTGGTCACACTAGTTCTGTATATGCTGTGGCTATATCCAGTGATTCAGAGTTCATCGTATCAGGAAGTTGTGATTAGACGGTGAGACTATGGGACGTCAAGACAGGTACCTGTAAGACCATGAGTGGTCACACTAGTTCTGTATATGCTGTGGCTATATCCAGTGATTCAGAGTTCATCGTATCAGGAAGTTGTGATTAGACGGTGAGACTATGGGACGTCAAGACAGGCACCTGTAAGACCATGAGTGGTCACACTAGTTCTGTATATGCTGTGGCTATATCCATTAATTCAGAGTTCATCGTATCGGGAAGTGCAGATTATACGGTGAGACTATGGGACGTCAAGACAGGCACCTGTAAGACAATGAGTGGTCACACTAGTCATGTATATGCTGTGGCTATATCCAGTGATTCAGAGTTCATCGTATCGGGAAGTGCAGATTATACGGTGAGACTATGGGACGTCAAGACAGGTACCTGTAAGACCATGAGTGGTCACACTAGTTCTGTATATGCTGTGGCTATATCCAGTGATTCAGAGTTCATCGTATCGGGAAGTTGTGATTATACGGTGAGACTATGGGACGTCAAGACAGGCACCTGTAAGACCATGAGTGGTCACACTAGTTGAGTATATGCTGTGGCTATATCCAGTGATTCAGAGTTCATCGTATCGGGAAGTGCAGATTATACGGTGAGACTATGGGACGTCAAGACAAGTACCTGTAAGACCATGAGTGGTCACACTAGTCATGTATATGCTGTGGCTATATCCAGTGATTCAGAGTTCATCGTATCGGGAAGTAGAGATAATTCGGTGAGACTATGGGACGTCAAGACAGGTACCTGTAAGACCATGAGTGGTCACACAAATTCTGTAAGATCTGTGGCTATATCCAGTGATTCAGAGTTCATCGTATCGGGAAGTTGTGATTAGACGGTGAGACTATGGGACGTCAAGACAGGCACCTGTAAGACAATGAGTGGTCACACTAGTCATGTATATGCTGTGGCTATATCCAGTGATTCAGAGTTCATCGTATCGGGAAGTGCAGATTATACGGTGAGACTATGGGACGTCAAGACAGGCACCTGTAAGACCATGAGTGGTCACACTAGTCATGTATATGCTGTGGCTATATCCAGTGATTCAGAGTTCATCGTATCGGGAAGTTGTGATTATACGGTGAGACTATGGGACGTCAAGACAGGTACCTGTAAGACCATGAGTGGTCACACTAGTCATGTATATGCTGTGGCTATATCCAGTGATTCAGAGTTCATCGTATCGGGAAGTAGAGATAATTCGGTGAGACTATGGGACGTCAAGACAGGTACCTGTAAGACCATGAGTGGTCACACTAGTTCTGTATATGCTGTGGCTATATCCAGTGATTCAGAGTTCATCGTATCAGGAAGTTGTGATTATACGGTGAGACTATGGGACGTCAAGACAGGCACCTGTAAGACCATGAGTGGTCACACTAGTTCTGTATATGCTGTGGCTATATCCAGTGATTCAGAGTTCATCGTATCGGGAAGTTGTGATTATACGGTGAGACTATGGGACGTCAAGACAGGTACCTGTAAGACCATGAGTGGTCACACAAATTTTGTAAGATCTGTGGCTATATCCAGTGATTCAGAGTTCATCGTATCGGGAAGTTGTGATTATACGGTGAGACTATGGGACGTCAAGACAGGTACCTGTAAGACCATGAGTGGTCACACAGATTATGTATCATCTGTGGCTATATCCAGTGATTCAGAGTTCATCGTATCAGGAAGTCATGATTATACGGTGAGACTATGGGACGTCAAGACAGGCACCTGTAAGACCATGAGTGGTCACACTAGTTATGTATATGCTGTGGCTATATCCAGTGATTCAGAGTTCATCGTATCGGGAAGTGCAGATTATACGGTGAGACTATGGGACGTCAAGACAGGCACCTGTAAGACCATGAGTGGTCACACTAGTTGAGTATATGCTGTGGCTATATCCAGTGATTCAGAGTTCATCGTATCGGGAAGTGCAGATTATACGGTGAGACTATGGGACGTCAAGACAGGTACCTGTAAGACCATGAGTGGTCACACTAGTCATGTATATGCTGTGGCTATATCCATTGATTCAGAGTTCATCGTATCGGGAAGTAGAGATAATTCGGTGAGACTATGGGACGTCAAGACAGGTACCTGTAAGACCATGAGTGGTCACACAAATTCTGTAAGATCTGTGGCTATATCCAGTGATTCAGAGTTCATCGTATCGGGAAGTTGTGATTAGACGGTGAGACTATGGGACGTCAAGACAGGCACCTGTAAGACAATGAGTGGTCACACTAGTCATGTATATGCTGTGGCTATATCCAGTGATTCAGAGTTCATCGTATCGGGAAGTGCAGATTATACGGTGAGACTATGGGACGTCAAGACAGGTACCTGTAAGACCATGAGTGGTCACACTAGTTCTGTATATGCTGTGGCTATATCCAGTGATTCAGAGTTCATCGTATCGGGAAGTGCAGATTATACGGTGAGACTATGGGACGTCAAGACAGGTACCTGTAAGACCATGAGTGGTCACACAGATTATGTATCATCTGTGGCTATATCCAGTGATTCAGAGTTCATCGTATCGGGAAGTGCAGATTATACGGTGAGACTATGGGACGTCAAGACAGGTACCTGTAAGACCATGAGTGGTCACACTAGTCATGTATATGCTGTGGCTATATCCATTGATTCAGAGTTCATCGTATCGGGAAGTAGAGATAATTCGGTGAGACTATGGGACGTCAAGACAGGTACCTGTAAGACCATGAGTGGTCACACTAGTCATGTATATGCTGTGGCTATATCCAGTGATTCAGAGTTCATCGTATCGGGAAGTGCAAATTATACGGTGAGACTATGGGACGTCAAGACAGGTACCTGTAAGACCATGAGTGGTCACACTAGTTCTGTATATGCTGTGGCTATATCCAGTGATTCAGAGTTCATCGTATCGGGAAGTGCAGATTATACGGTGAGACTATGGGACGTCAAGACAAGTACCTGTAAGACCATGAGTGGTCACACTAGTCATGTATATGCTGTGGCTATATCCAGTGATTCAGAGTTCATCGTATCAGGAAGTCATGATTATACGGTGAGACTATGGGACGTCAAGACAGGTACCTGTAAGACCATGAGTGGTCACACTAGTTCTGTATATGCTGTGGCTATATCCAGTGATTCAGAGTTCATCGTATCGGGAAGTGCAGATTATACGGTGAGACTATGGGACGTCAAGACAGGTACCTGTAAGACCATGAGTGGTCACACTAGTTCTGTATATGCTGTGGCTATATCCAGTGATTCAGAGTTCATCGTATCAGGAAGTGCAGATTATACGGTGAGACTATGGGACGTCAAGACAGGTACCTGTAAGACCATGAGTGGTCATACTAGTTCTGTATATGCTGTGGCTATATCCAGTGATTCAGAGTTCATCGTATCGGGAAGTGCAGATTATACGGTGAGACTATGGGACGTCAAGACAGGTACCTGTAAGACCATGAGTGGTCACACTAGTCATGTATATGCTGTGGCTATATCCAGTGATTCAGAGTTCATCGTATCGGGAAGTGCAGATTATACGGTGAGACTATGGGACGTCAAGACAAGTACCTGTAAGACCATGAGTGGTCACACTAGTCATGTATATGCTGTGGCTATATCCAGTGATTCAGAGTTCATCGTATCGGGAAGTGCAGATTATACGGTGAGACTATGGGACGTCAAGACAGGCCCCTGTAAGACCATGAGTGGTCACACTAGTCATGTATATGCTGTGGCTATATCCAGTGATTCAGAGTTCATCGTATCGGGAAGTGCAGATTAGACGGTGAGACTATGGGACGTCAAGACAGGTACCTGTAAGACCATGAGTGGTCACACTAGTTCTGTATTATCTGTGGCTATATCCAGTGATTCAGAGTTCATCGTATCGGGAAGTGCAGATTAGACGGTGAGACTATGGGACGTCAAGACAGGTACCTGTAAGACCATGAGTGGTCACACTAGTCATGTATATGCTGTGGCTATATCCAGTGATTCAGAGTTCATCGTATCGGGAAGTGCAGATTATACGGTGAGACTATGGGACGTCAAGACAGGTACCTGTAAGACCATGAGTGGTCACACTAGTCATGTATATGCTGTGGCTATATCCAGTGATTCAGAGTTCATCGTATCGGGAAGTGCAGATTATACGGTGAGACTATGGGACGTCAAGACAGGTACCTGTAAGACCATGAGTGGTCACACTAGTTCTGTATATGCTGTGGCTATATCCAGTGATTCAGAGTTCATCGTATCGGGAAGTGCAGATTAGACGGTGAGACTATGGGACGTCAAGACAGGTACCTGTAAGACCATGAGTGGTCACACTAGTCATGTATATGCTGTGGCTATATCCAGTGATTCAGAGTTCATCGTATCGGGAAGTGCAGATTATACGGTGAGACTATGGGACGTCAAGACAGGTACCTGTAAGACCATGAGTGGTCACACTAGTCATGTATATGCTGTGGCTATATCCAGTGATTCAGAGTTCATCGTATCGGGAAGTGCAGATTAGACGGTGAGACTATGGGACGTCAAGACAGGTACCTGTAAGACCATGAGTGGTCACACTAGTCATGTATATGCTGTGGCTATATCCAGTGATTCAGAGTTCATCGTATCGGGAAGTGCAGATTATACGGTGAGACTATGGGACGTCAAGACAGGTACCTGTAAGACCATGAGTGGTCACACTAGTTCTGTATATGCTGTGGCTATATCCAGTGATTCAGAGTTCATCGTATCGGGAAGTGCAGATTATACGGTGAGACTATGGGACGTCAAGACAGGTACCTGTAAGACCATGAGTGGTCACACTAGTTCTGTATATGCTGTGGCTATATCCAGTGATTCAGAGTTCATCGTATCGGGAAGTGCAGATTATACGGTGAGACTATGGGACGTCAAGACAAGTACCTGTAAGACCATGAGTGGTCACACTAGTCATGTATATGCTGTGGCTATATCCAGTGATTCAGAGTTCATCGTATCAGGAAGTGCAGATTATACGGTGAGACTATGGGACGTCAAGACAGGTACCTGTAAGACCATGAGTGGTCACACTAGTTCTGTATTATCTGTGGCTATATCCAGTGATTCAGAGTTCATCGTATCGGGAAGTGCAGATTATACGGTGAGACTATGGGACGTCAAGACAGGTACCTGTAAGACCATGAGTGGTCACACTAGTCATGTATATGCTGTGGCTATATCCAGTGATTCAGAGTTCATCGTATCGGGAAGTGCAGATTATACGGTGAGACTATGGGACGTCAAGACAGGTACCTGTAAGACCATGAGTGGTCATACTAGTTCTGTATATGCTGTGGCTATATCCAGTGATTCAGAGTTCATCGTATCGGGAAGTGCAGATTATACGGTGAGACTATGGGACGTCAAGACAGGTACCTGTAAGACCATGAGTGGTCACACTAGTTCTGTATATGCTGTGGCTATATCCAGTGATTCAGAGTTCATCGTATCGGGAAGTGCAGATTATACGGTGAGACTATGGGACGTCAAGACAGGTACCTGTAAGACTATGAGTGGTCACACTAGTCATGTATATGCTGTGGCTATATCCATTGATTCAGAGTTCATCGTATCGGGAAGTAGAGATAATTCGGTGAGACTATGGGACGTCAAGACAGGTACCTGTAAGACCATGAGTGGTCACACTAGTCATGTATATGCTGTGGCTATATCCATTGATTCAGAGTTCATCGTATCGGGAAGTAGAGATAATTCGGTGAGACTATGGGACGTCAAGACAGGTACCTGTAAGACCATGAGTGGTCACACAAATTCTGTAAGATCTGTGGCTATATCCAGTGATTCAGAGTTCATCGTATCGGGAAGTTGTGATGAGACGGTGAGACTATGGAACGTCAAGACAGGTACCTATAAGACCATGAGTGGTCACACAGATTATGTATTATCTGTGGCTATATCCAGTGATTCAGAGTTCATCGTATCGGGAAGTAGTGATGAGACGGTGAGACTATGGGACGTCAAGACAGGTACCTGTAAGACCATGAGTGGTCACACTAGTCATGTATATGCTGTGGCTATATCCAGTGATTCAGAGTTCATCGTATCGGGAAGTGCAGATTATACGGTGAGACTATGGGACGTCAAGACAGGTACCTGTAAGACCATGAGTGGTCACACTAGTTCTGTATATGCTGTGGCTATATCCAGTGATTCAGAGTTCATCGTATCGGGAAGTGCAGATTATACGGTGAGACTATGGGACGTCAAGACAGGTACCTGTAAGACCATGAGTGGTCACACAGATTATGTATCATCTGTGGCTATATCCAGTGATTCAGAGTTCATCGTATCGGGAAGTTGTGATTATACGGTGAGACTATGGGACGTCAAGACAGGTACCTGTAAGACCATGAGTGGTCACACTAGTTCTGTATATGCTGTGGCTATATCCAGTGATTCAGAGTTCATCGTATCGGGAAGTCATGATTATACGGTGAGACTATGGGACGTCAAGACAGGTACCTGTAAGACCATGAGTGGTCACACAGATTATGTATTATCTGTGGCTATATCCAGTGATTCAGAGTTCATCGTATCGGGAAGTTGTGATTATACGGTGAGACTATGGGACGTCAAGACAGGTACCTGTAAGACCATGAGTGGTCACACTAGTTCTGTATATGCTGTGGCTATATCCAGTGATTCAGAGTTCATCGTATCAGGAAGTTGTGATTATACGGTGAGACTATGGGACGTCAAGACAGGCACCTGTAAGACCATGAGTGGTCACACAGATTATGTATCATCTGTGGCTATATCCAGTGATTCAGAGTTCATCGTATCGGGAAGTCATGATTAGACGGTGAGACTATGGGACGTCAAGACAGGTACCTGTAAGACAATGAGTGGTCACACTAGTTCTGTATATGCTGTGGCTATATCCAGTGATTCAGAGTTCATCGTATCGGGAAGTAGAGATAATACGGTGAGACTATGGGACGTAAAGACAAGCACCTGTAAGACAATGAGTGGTCACACTAATTAGGTATGATCTGTGGCTATATCCAGTGATTCAGAGTTCATCGTATCAGGAAGTCATGATTAGACGGTGAGACTATGGGACGTCAAGACAGGTACCTGTAAGACAATGAGTGGTCACACTAGTTCTGTATATGCTGTGGCTATATCCAGTGATTCAGAGTTCATCGTATCGGGAAGTGCAGATTATACGGTGAGACTATGGGACGTCAAGACAGGCACCTGTAAGACCATGAGTGGTCACACTAGTTCTGTATATGCTGTGGCTATATCCAGTGATTCAGAGTTCATCGTATCGGAAAGTGCAGATTATACGGTGAGACTATGGGACGTCAAGACAAGTACCTGTAAGACCATGAGTGGTCACACTAGTTCTGTATATGCTGTGGCTATATCCAGTGATTCAGAGTTCATCGTATCGGGAAGTGCAGATTATACGGTGAGACTATGGGACGTCAAGACAGGCACCTGTAAGACCATGAGTGGTCACACTAGTTCTGTATATGCTGTGGCTATATCCAGTGATTCAGAGTTCATCGTATCGGGAAGTGCAGATTATACGGTGAGACTATGGGACGTCAAGACAGGTACCTGTAAGACCATGAGTGGTCACACTAGTCATGTATATGCTGTGGCTATATCCAGTGATTCAGAGTTCATCGTATCGGGAAGTTGTGATTATACGGTGAGACTATGGGACGTCAAGACAGGTACCTGTAAGACCATGAGTGGTCACACTAGTCATGTATATGCTGTGGCTATATCCAGTGATTCAGAGTTCATCGTATCGGGAAGTAGAGATAATACGGTGAGACTATGGGACGTCAAGACAGGTACCTGTAAGACCATGAGTGGTCACACAAATTCTGTATTATCTGTGGCTATATCCATTAATTCAGAGTTCATCGTATCGGGAAGTAGAGATAATTCGGTGAGACTATGGGACGTCAAGACAGGTACCTGTAAGACTATGAGTGGTCACACTAGTCATGTATATGCTGTGGCTATATCCAGTGATTCAGAGTTCATCGTATCGGGAAGTCATGATTAGACGGTGAGACTATGGGACGTCAAGACAGGTACCTGTAAGACTATGAGTGGTCACACTAGTTCTGTATATGCTGTGGCTATATCCAGTGATTCAGAGTTCATCGTATCAGGAAGTTGTGATTAGACGGTGAGACTATGGGACGTCAAGACAGGCACCTGTAAGACCATGAGTGGTCACACTAGTTCTGTATATGCTGTGGCTATATCCAGTGATTCAGAGTTCATCGTATCGGGAAGTCATGATTAGACGGTGAGACTATGGGACGTCAAGACAAGTACCTGTAAGACCATGAGTGGTCACACTAGTTATGTATATGCTGTGGCTATATCCAATGATTCAGAGTTCATCGTATCAGGAAGTTGTGATTAGACGGTGAGACTATGGGACGTCAAGACAGGCACCTGTAAGACCATGAGTGGTCACACTAGTTCTGTATATGCTGTGGCTATATCCAGTGATTCAGAGTTCATCGTATCGGGAAGTGCAGATTATACGGTGAGACTATGGGACGTCAAGACAGGTACCTGTAAGACCATGAGTGGTCACACTAGTCATGTATATGCTGTGGCTATATCCAGTGATTCAGAGTTCATCGTATCGGGAAGTGCAGATTATACGGTGAGACTATGGGACGTCAAGACAGGTACCTGTAAGACCATGATTGGTCACACAGATTATGTATATGCTGTGGCTATATCCAGTGATTCAGAGTTCATCGTATCGGGAAGTAGTGATGAGACGGTGAGACTATGGAACGTCAAGACAGGTACCTATAAGACCATGAGTGGTCACACAAATTATGTATTATCTGTGGCTATATCCAGTGATTCAGAGTTCATCGTATCGGGAAGTTGTGATTATACGGTGAGACTATGGGACGTCAAGACAGGCACCTGTAAGACCATGAGTGGTCACACTAGTTGAGTATATGCTGTGGCTATATCCAGAGATTCAGAGTTCATCGTATCAGGAAGTCATGATTATACGGTGAGACTATGGGACGTCAAGACAGGCACCTGTAAGACCATGAGTGGTCACACTAGTTCTGTATATGCTGTGGCTATATCCAGTGATTCAGAGTTCATCGTATCGGGAAGTGCAGATTATACGGTGAGACTATGGGACGTCAAGACAAGTACCTGTAAGACCATGAGTGGTCACACTAATTAGGTATGATCTGTGGCTATATCCAGTGATTCAGAGTTCATCGTATCGGGAAGTAGTGATGAGACGGTGAGACTATGGAACGTCAAGACAGGTACCTATAAGACCATGAGTGGTCACACAGATTATGTATTATCTGTGGCTATATCCAATGATTCAGAGTTCATCGTATCAGGAAGTTGTGATTAGACGGTGAGACTATGGGACGTCAAGACAAGTACATGTAAGACCATGAGTGGTCACACTAGTTATGTATATGCTGTGGCTATATCCAATGATTCAGAGTTCATCGTATCAGGAAGTTGTGATTAGACGGTGAGACTATGGGACGTCAAGACAGGCACCTGTAAGACCATGAGTGGTCACACTAGTTCTGTATATGCTGTGGCTATATCCAGTGATTCAGAGTTCATCGTATCGGGAAGTGCAGATTATACGGTGAGACTATGGGACGTCAAGACAGGCACCTGTAAGACCATGAGTGGTCACACTAGTTCTGTATATGCTGTGGCTATATCCATTAATTCAGAGTTCATCGTATCGGGAAGTGCAGATTATACGGTGAGACTATGGGACGTCAAGACAGGTACCTGTAAGACCATGAGTGGTCACACTAGTTCTGTATATGCTGTGGCTATATCCAGTGATTCAGAGTTCATCGTATCGGGAAGTGCAAATTATACGGTGAGACTATGGGACGTCAAGACAGGCACCTGTAAGACCATGAGTGGTCACACTAATTAGGTATGATCTGTGGCTATATCCAGTGATTCAGAGTTCATCGTATCGGGAAGTTGAGATAAGACGGTGAGAATATGGGACGTCAAGACAGGCACCTGTAAGACCATGAGTGGTCACACTAGTCATGTATCATCTGTGGCTATATCCAGAGATTCAGAGTTCATCGTATCAGGAAGTTGTGATTAGACGGTGAGACTATGGGACGTCAAGACAGGCACCTGTAAGACCATGAGTGGTCACACTAGTTATGTATATGCTGTGGCTATATCCAGTGATTCAGAGTTCATCGTATCAGGAAGTCATGATTATACGGTGAGACTATGGGACGTCAAGACAGGTACCTGTAAGACCATGAGTGGTCACACTAGTCATGTATATGCTGTGGCTATATCCAGTGATTCAGAGTTCATCGTATCGGGAAGTTGTGACTATACGGTGAGACTATGGGACGTCAAGACAGGCACCTGTAAGACCATGAGCGGTCACACTAGTTCTGTATATGCTGTGGCTATATCCAGTGATTCAGAGTTCATCGTATCGGGAAGTGCAGATTATACGGTGAGACTATGGGACGTCAAGACAAGTACCTGTAAGACCATGAGTGGTCACACTAGTTATGTATATGCTGTGGCTATATCCAGTGATTCAGAGTTCATCGTATCAGGAAGTCATGATTATACGGTGAGACTATGGGACGTCAAGACAGGCACCTGTAAGACCATGAGTGGTCACACTAGTTATGTATATGCTGTGGCTATATCCAGTGATTCAGAGTTCATCGTATCGGGAAGTTGTGATTATACGGTGAGACTATGGGACGTCAAGACAGGTACCTGTAAGACCATGAGTGGTCACACTAGTTCTGTATATGCTGTGGCTATATCCAGTGATTCAGAGTTCATCGTATCAGGAAGTTGTGATTAGACGGTGAGACTATGGGACGTCAAGACAGGCACCTGTAAGACCATGAGTGGTCACACTAGTTATGTATATGCTGTGGCTATATCCAGTGATTCAGAGTTCATCGTATCAGGAAGTCATGATTATACGGTGAGACTATGGGACGTCAAGACAGGTACCTGTAAGACCATGAGTGGTCACACTAGTCATGTATATGCTGTGGCTATATCCAGTGATTCAGAGTTCATCGTATCGGGAAGTAGAGATAATTCGGTGAGACTATGGGACGTCAAGACAGGTACCTGTAAGACCATGAGTGGTCACACAGATTATGTATTATCTGTGGCTATATCCAGTGATTCAGAGTTCATCGTATCGGGAAGTGCAGATTATACGGTGAGACTATGGGACGTCAAGACAAGTACCTGTAAGACCATGAGTGGTCACACTAGTTATGTATATGCTGTGGCTATATCCAGTGATTCAGAGTTCATCGTATCAGGAAGTCATGATTATACGGTGAGACTATGGGACGTCAAGACAGGTACCTGTAAGACCATGAGTGGTCACACAAATTCTGTAAGATCTGTGGCTATATCCAGTGATTCAGAGTTCATCGTATCGGGAAGTTGTGATTATACGGTGAGACTATGGGACGTCAAGACAGGTACCTGTAAGACCATGAGTGGTCACACTAGTTCTGTATATGCTGTGGCTATATCCAGTGATTCAGAGTTCATCGTATCAGGAAGTTGTGATTAGACGGTGAGACTATGGGACGTCAAGACAGGCACCTGTAAGACCATGAGTGGTCACACTAGTTATGTATATGCTGTGGCTATATCCAGTGATTCAGAGTTCATCGTATCGGGAAGTGCAGATTATACGGTGAGACTATGGGACGTCAAGACAGGTACCTGTAAGACCATGAGTGGTCACACAAATTCTGTAAGATCTGTGGCTATATCCAGTGATTCAGAGTTCATCGTATCGGGAAGTTGAGATAAGACGGTGAGATTATGGAACGTCAAGACAGGTACCTGTAAGAACATGAGTGGTCACACTAGTTCTGTATATGCTGTGGCTATATCCAGTGATTCAGAGTTCATCGTATCGGGAAGTAGTGATGAGACGGTGAGACTATGGGACGTCAAGACAGGTACCTGTAAGACCATGAGTGGTCACACTAGTCATGTATATGCTGTGGCTATATCCAGTGATTCAGAGTTCATCGTATCGGGAAGTTGAGATAAGACGGTGAGACTATGGAACGTCAAGACAGGTACCTGTAAGAACATGAGTGGTCACACTAATTAGGTATGATCTGTGGCTATATCCAGTGATTCAGAGTTCATCGTATCGGGAAGTAGAGATAATACGGTGAGACTATGGAACGTCAAGACAGGTACCTGTAAGACCATGAGTGGTCACACTAATTAGGTATGATCTGTGGCTATATCCAGTGATTCAGAGTTCATCGTATCGGGAAGTTGAGATAAGACGGTGAGACTATGGAACGTCAAGACAGGTACCTGTAAGAACATGAGTGGTCACACTAGTTCTGTATATGCTGGGGCTATATCCAGTGATTCAGAGTTCATCGTATCGGGAAGTCATGATTATACGGTGAGACTATGGGACGTCAAGACAGGCACCTGTAAGACTATGAGTGGTCACACTAGTCATGTATATGCTGTGGCTATATCCAGTGATTCAGAGTTCATCGTATCGGGAAGTAGTGATGAGACGGTGAGACTATGGAACGTCAAGACAGGTACCTGTAAGACCATGAGTGGTCACACTAGTCATGTATATGCTGTGGCTATATCCAGTGATTCAGAGTTCATCGTATCGGGAAGTAGTGATGAGACGGTGAGACTATGGGACGTCAAGACAGGTACCTGTAAGACCATGAGTGGTCACACTAGTTCTGTATATGCTGTGGCTATATCCAGTGATTCAGAGTTCATCGTATCGGGAAGTGCAAATTATACGGTGAGACTATGGGACGTCAAGACAGGCACCTGTAAGACCATGAGTGGTCACACTAGTCATGTATATGCTGTGGCTATATCCAGTGATTCAGAGTTCATCGTATCGGGAAGTGCAGATTATACGGTGAGACTATGGGACGTCAAGACAGGTACCTGTAAGACCATGAGTGGTCACACAAATTCTGTAAGATCTGTGGCTATATCCAGTGATTCAGAGTTCATCGTATCGGGAAGTGCAAATTATACGGTGAGACTATGGGACGTCAAGACAGGCACCTGTAAGACCATGAGTGGTCACACAAATTCTGTAAGATCTGTGGCTATATCCAGTGATTCAGAGTTCATCGTATCGGGAAGTGCAAATTATACGGTGAGACTATGGGACGTCAAGACAAGTACCTGTAAGACCATGAGTGGTCACACTAGTCATGTATATGCTGTGGCTATATCCAGTGATTCAGAGTTCATCGTATCGGGAAGTAGAGATAATACGGTGAGACTATGGAACGTCAAGACAGGCACCTGTAAGACCATGAGTGGTCACACAAATTCTGTAAGATCTGTGGCTATATCCAGTGATTCAGAGTTCATCGTATCGGGAAGTGCAAATTATACGGTGAGACTATGGGACGTCAAGACAAGTACCTGTAAGACCATGAGTGGTCACACTAGTCATGTATATGCTGTGGCTATATCCAGTGATTCAGAGTTCATCGTATCGGGAAGTTGTGACTATACGGTGAGACTATGGGACGTCAAGACAGGTACCTGACCATGAGTGGTCACACAGATTATGTATTATCTGTGGCTATATCCAGTGATTCAGAGTTCATCGTATCTGAAGTAGTGATGATAAGACGGTGAGACTATGGAACGTCAAGACAGGTACCTGTAAGACCATGAGTGGTCACACAGATTATGTATTATCTGTGGCTATATCCAGTGATTCAGAGTTCATCGTATCGGGAAGTGCAAATTATACGGTGAGACTATGGGACGTCAAGACAAGTACCTGTAAGACCATGAGTGGTCACACTAGTCATGTATATGCTGTGGCTATATCCAGTGATTCAGAGTTCATCGTATCGGGAAGTTGTGACTATACGGTGAGACTATGGGACGTCAAGACAGGTACCTGACCATGAGTGGTCACACAGATTATGTATTATCTGTGGCTATATCCAGTGATTCAGAGTTCATCGTATCTGAAGTAGTGATGATAAGACGGTGAGACTATGGAACGTCAAGACAGGTACCTGTAAGACCATGAGTGGTCACACAGATTATGTATTATCTGTGGCTATATCCAGTGATTCAGAGTTCATCGTATCGGGAAGTGCAGATTATACGGTGAGACTATGGGACGTCAAGACAGGTACCTGTAAGACTATGAGTGGTCACACTAGTCATGTATATGCTGTGGCTATATCCAGTGATTCAGAGTTCATCGTATCGGGAAGTGCAGATTATACGGTGAGACTATGGGACGTCAAGACAGGCACCTGTAAGACCATGAGTGGTCACACTAGTCATGTATCATCTGTGGCTATATCCAGAGATTCAGAGTTCATCGTATCAGGAAGTTGTGATAATACGGTGAGACTATGGGACGTCAAGACAGGCACCTGTAAGACCATGAGTGGTCACACTAGTTATGTATATGCTGTGGCTATATCCAGTGATTCAGAGTTCATCGTATCAGGAAGTCATGATTATACGGTGAGACTATGGGACGTCAAGACAGGTACCTGTAAGACCATGAGTGGTCACACTAGTCATGTATATGCTGTGGCTATATCCAGTGATTCAGAGTTCATCGTATCGGGAAGTTGTGACTATACGGTGAGACTATGGGACGTCAAGACAGGCACCTGTAAGACCATGAGCGGTCACACTAGTTCTGTATATGCTGTGGCTATATCCAGTGATTCAGAGTTCATCGTATCGGGAAGTGCAGATTATACGGTGAGACTATGGGACGTCAAGACAAGTACCTGTAAGACCATGAGTGGTCACACTAGTCATGTATATGCTGTGGCTATATCCAGTGATTCAGAGTTCATCGTATCGGGAAGTGCAGATTATACGGTGAGACTATGGGACGTCAAGACAGGTACCTGTAAGACCATGAGTGGTCACACTAGTTATGTATATGCTGTGGCTATATCCAGTGATTCAGAGTTCATCGTATCAGGAAGTCATGATTATACGGTGAGACTATGGGACGTCAAGACAGGCACCTGTAAGACCATGAGTGGTCACACTAGTTATGTATATGCTGTGGCTATATCCAGTGATTCAGAGTTCATCGTATCGGGAAGTTGTGATTATACGGTGAGACTATGGGACGTCAAGACAGGTACCTGTAAGACCATGAGTGGTCACACTAGTTCTGTATATGCTGTGGCTATATCCAGTGATTCAGAGTTCATCGTATCAGGAAGTTGTGATTAGACGGTGAGACTATGGGACGTCAAGACAGGCACCTGTAAGACCATGAGTGGTCACACTAGTTATGTATATGCTGTGGCTATATCCAGTGATTCAGAGTTCATCGTATCAGGAAGTCATGATTATACGGTGAGACTATGGGACGTCAAGACAGGTACCTGTAAGACCATGAGTGGTCACACTAGTCATGTATATGCTGTGGCTATATCCAGTGATTCAGAGTTCATCGTATCGGGAAGTTGTGACTATACGGTGAGACTATGGGACGTCAAGACAGGCACCTGTAAGACCATGAGTGGTCACACTAGTCATGTATATGCTGTGGCTATATCCAGTGATTCAGAGTTCATCGTATCGGGAAGTTGAGATAAGACGGTGAGACTATGGAACGTCAAGACAGGTACCTGTAAGAACATGAGTGGTCACACTAATTCGGTATGATCTGTGGCTATATCCAGTGATTCAGAGTTCATCGTATCAGGAAGTCATGATTATACGGTGAGACTATGGGACGTCAAGACAGGTACCTGTAAGACCATGAGTGGTCACACAAATTCTGTAAGATCTGTGGCTATATCCAGTGATTCAGAGTTCATCGTATCGGGAAGTTGTGATTATACGGTGAGACTATGGGACGTCAAGACAGGTACCTGTAAGACCATGAGTGGTCACACTAGTTCTGTATATGCTGTGGCTATATCCAGTGATTCAGAGTTCATCGTATCAGGAAGTTGTGATTAGACGGTGAGACTATGGGACGTCAAGACAGGCACCTGTAAGACCATGAGTGGTCACACTAGTTATGTATATGCTGTGGCTATATCCAGTGATTCAGAGTTCATCGTATCGGGAAGTGCAGATTATACGGTGAGACTATGGGACGTCAAGACAGGTACCTGTAAGACCATGAGTGGTCACACAGATTATGTATTATCTGTGGCTATATCCAGTGATTCAGAGTTCATCGTATCGGGAAGTAGTGATGAGACGGTGAGACTATGGGACGTCAAGACAGGTACCTGTAAGACCATGAGTGGTCACACTAGTTCTGTATATGCTGTGGCTATATCCAGTGATTCAGAGTTCATCGTATCGGGAAGTGCAGATTATACGGTGAGACTATGGGACGTCAAGACAGGTACCTGTAAGACCATGAGTGGTCACACAAATTCTGTAAGATCTGTGGCTATATCCAGTGATTCAGAGTTCATCGTATCGGGAAGTTGAGATAAGACGGTGAGATTATGGAACGTCAAGACAGGTACCTGTAAGAACATGAGTGGTCACACTAGTTCTGTATATGCTGTGGCTATATCCAGTGATTCAGAGTTCATCGTATCGGGAAGTAGTGATGAGACGGTGAGACTATGGGACGTCAAGACAGGCACCTGTAAGACCATGAGTGGTCACACTAGTTATGTATATGCTGTGGCTATATCCAGTGATTCAGAGTTCATCGTATCAGGAAGTCATGATTATACGGTGAGACTATGGGACGTCAAGACAGGTACCTGTAAGACCATGAGTGGTCACACTAGTCATGTATATGCTGTGGCTATATCCAGTGATTCAGAGTTCATCGTATCGGGAAGTTGTGACTATACGGTGAGACTATGGGACGTCAAGACAGGCACCTGTAAGACCATGAGCGGTCACACTAGTTCTGTATATGCTGTGGCTATATCCAGTGATTCAGAGTTCATCGTATCGGGAAGTGCAGATTATACGGTGAGACTATGGGACGTCAAGACAAGTACCTGTAAGACCATGAGTGGTCACACTAGTCATGTATATGCTGTGGCTATATCCAGTGATTCAGAGTTCATCGTATCAGGAAGTCATGATTATACGGTGAGACTATGGGACGTCAAGACAGGTACCTGTAAGACCATGAGTGGTCACACAAATTCTGTAAGATCTGTGGCTATATCCAGTGATTCAGAGTTCATCGTATCGGGAAGTTGTGATTATACGGTGAGACTATGGGACGTCAAGACAGGTACCTGTAAGACCATGAGTGGTCACACTAGTTCTGTATATGCTGTGGCTATATCCAGTGATTCAGAGTTCATCGTATCAGGAAGTTGTGATTAGACGGTGAGACTATGGGACGTCAAGACAGGCACCTGTAAGACCATGAGTGGTCACACTAGTTATGTATATGCTGTGGCTATATCCAGTGATTCAGAGTTCATCGTATCGGGAAGTGCAGATTATACGGTGAGACTATGGGACGTCAAGACAGGTACCTGTAAGACCATGAGTGGTCACACAGATTATGTATTATCTGTGGCTATATCCAGTGATTCAGAGTTCATCGTATCGGGAAGTAGTGATGAGACGGTGAGACTATGGGACGTCAAGACAGGTACCTGTAAGACCATGAGTGGTCACACTAGTTCTGTATATGCTGTGGCTATATCCAGTGATTCAGAGTTCATCGTATCGGGAAGTGCAGATTATACGGTGAGACTATGGGACGTCAAGACAGGCACCTGTAAGACCATGAGTGGTCACACAAATTCTGTAAGATCTGTGGCTATATCCAGTGATTCAGAGTTCATCGTATCGGGAAGTGCAAATTATACGGTGAGACTATGGGACGTCAAGACAAGTACCTGTAAGACCATGAGTGGTCACACTAGTCATGTATATGCTGTGGCTATATCCAGTGATTCAGAGTTCATCGTATCGGGAAGTGCAGATTATACGGTGAGACTATGGGACGTCAAGACAGGTACCTGTAAGACCATGAGTGGTCACACAAATTCTGTAAGATCTGTGGCTATATCCAGTGATTCAGAGTTCATCGTATCGGGAAGTGCAAATTATACGGTGAGACTATGGGACGTCAAGACAGGCACCTGTAAGACCATGAGTGGTCACACAAATTCTGTAAGATCTGTGGCTATATCCAGTGATTCAGAGTTCATCGTATCGGGAAGTGCAAATTATACGGTGAGACTATGGGACGTCAAGACAGGTACCTGTAAGAACATGAGTGGTCACACTAGTTATGTATATGCTGGGGCTATATCCAGTGATTCAGAGTTCATCGTATCGGGAAGTCATGATTATACGGTGAGACTATGGGACGTCAAGACAGGTACCTGTAAGACCATGAGTGGTCACACTAGTTCTGTATATGCTGTGGCTATATCCAGTGATTCAGAGTTCATCGTATCGGGAAGGTGATTATACGGTGAGACTATGTCAAGACAGGTACCTGTAAGACCATGAGTGGTCACACTAGTTCTGTATATGCTGTGGCTATATCCAGTGATTCAGAGTTCATCGTATCAGGAAGTTGTGATTATACGGTGAGACTATGGGACGTCAAGACAGGTACCTGTAAGACCATGAGTGGTCACACTAGTCATGTATATGCTGTGGCTATATCCAGTGATTCAGAGTTCATCGTATCGGGAAGTTGTGACTATACGGTGAGACTATGGGACGTCAAGACAGGCACCTGTAAGACCATGAGCGGTCACACTAGTTCTGTATATGCTGTGGCTATATCCAGTGATTCAGAGTTCATCGTATCGGGAAGTGCAGATTATACGGTGAGACTATGGGACGTCAAGACAAGTACCTGTAAGACCATGAGTGGTCACACTAGTTATGTATATGCTGTGGCTATATCCAGTGATTCAGAGTTCATCGTATCAGGAAGTCATGATTATACGGTGAGACTATGGGACGTCAAGACAGGTACCTGTAAGACCATGAGTGGTCACACAAATTCTGTAAGATCTGTGGCTATATCCAGTGATTCAGAGTTCATCGTATCGGGAAGTTGTGATTATACGGTGAGACTATGGGACGTCAAGACAGGTACCTGTAAGACCATGAGTGGTCACACTAGTTCTGTATATGCTGTGGCTATATCCAGTGATTCAGAGTTCATCGTATCAGGAAGTTGTGATTAGACGGTGAGACTATGGGACGTCAAGACAGGCACCTGTAAGACCATGAGTGGTCACACTAGTTATGTATATGCTGTGGCTATATCCAGTGATTCAGAGTTCATCGTATCGGGAAGTGCAGATTATACGGTGAGACTATGGGACGTCAAGACAGGTACCTGTAAGACCATGAGTGGTCACACAGATTATGTATTATCTGTGGCTATATCCAGTGATTCAGAGTTCATCGTATCGGGAAGTAGTGATGAGACGGTGAGACTATGGGACGTCAAGACAGGTACCTGTAAGACCATGAGTGGTCACACTAGTTCTGTATATGCTGTGGCTATATCCAGTGATTCAGAGTTCATCGTATCGGGAAGTGCAGATTATACGGTGAGACTATGGGACGTCAAGACAGGTACCTGTAAGACCATGAGTGGTCACACAAATTCTGTAAGATCTGTGGCTATATCCAGTGATTCAGAGTTCATCGTATCGGGAAGTTGAGATAAGACGGTGAGATTATGGAACGTCAAGACAGGTACCTGTAAGAACATGAGTGGTCACACTAGTTCTGTATATGCTGTGGCTATATCCAGTGATTCAGAGTTCATCGTATCGGGAAGTAGTGATGAGACGGTGAGACTATGGGACGTCAAGACAGGTACCTGTAAGACCATGAGTGGTCACACTAGTCATGTATATGCTGTGGCTATATCCAGTGATTCAGAGTTCATCGTATCGGGAAGTTGAGATAAGACGGTGAGACTATGGAACGTCAAGACAGGTACCTGTAAGAACATGAGTGGTCACACTAATTCGGTATGATCTGTGGCTATATCCAGTGATTCAGAGTTCATCGTATCGGGAAGTAGAGATAATACGGTGAGACTATGGAACGTCAAGACAGGTACCTGTAAGACCATGAGTGGTCACACTAATTAGGTATGATCTGTGGCTATATCCAGTGATTCAGAGTTCATCGTATCGGGAAGTTGAGATAAGACGGTGAGACTATGGAACGTCAAGACAGGTACCTGTAAGAACATGAGTGGTCACACTAGTTCTGTATATGCTGGGGCTATATCCAGTGATTCAGAGTTCATCGTATCGGGAAGTCATGATTATACGGTGAGACTATGGGACGTCAAGACAGGCACCTGTAAGACTATGAGTGGTCACACTAGTCATGTATATGCTGTGGCTATATCCAGTGATTCAGAGTTCATCGTATCGGGAAGTAGTGATGAGACGGTGAGACTATGGAACGTCAAGACAGGTACCTGTAAGACCATGAGTGGTCACACAGATTATGTATTATCTGTGGCTATATCCAGTGATTCAGAGTTCATCGTATCGGGAAGTAGTGATGAGACGGTGAGACTATGGGACGTCAAGACAGGTACCTGTAAGACCATGAGTGGTCACACTAGTTCTGTATATGCTGTGGCTATATCCAGTGATTCAGAGTTCATCGTATCGGGAAGTGCAGATTAGACGGTGAGACTATGGGACGTCAAGACAGGCACCTGTAAGACCATGAGTGGTCACACTAGTCATGTATATGCTGTGGCTATATCCAGTGATTCAGAGTTCATCGTATCGGGAAGTGCAGATTATACGGTGAGACTATGGGACGTCAAGACAGGTACCTGTAAGACCATGAGTGGTCACACAAATTATGTATTATCTGTGGCTATATCCAGTGATTCAGAGTTCATCGTATCGGGAAGTGCAAATTATACGGTGAGACTATGGGACGTCAAGACAGGCACCTGTAAGACCATGAGTGGTCACACAAATTCTGTAAGATCTGTGGCTATATCCAGTGATTCAGAGTTCATCGTATCGGGAAGTGCAAATTATACGGTGAGACTATGGGACGTCAAGACAAGTACCTGTAAGACCATGAGTGGTCACACTAGTCATGTATATGCTGTGGCTATATCCAGTGATTCAGAGTTCATCGTATCGGGAAGTAGAGATAATACGGTGAGACTATGGAACGTCAAGACAGGCACCTGTAAGACCATGAGTGGTCACACAAATTCTGTAAGATCTGTGGCTATATCCAGTGATTCAGAGTTCATCGTATCGGGAAGTGCAAATTATACGGTGAGACTATGGGACGTCAAGACAAGTACCTGTAAGACCATGAGTGGTCACACTAGTCATGTATATGCTGTGGCTATATCCAGTGATTCAGAGTTCATCGTATCGGGAAGTTGTGACTATACGGTGAGACTATGGGACGTCAAGACAGGCACCTGTAAGACCATGAGTGGTCACACTAGTTGAGTATATGCTGTGGCTATATCCAATGATTCAGAGTTCATCGTATCAGGAAGTTGTGATTAGACGGTGAGACTATGGGACGTCAAGACAGGTACCTGTAAGACCATGAGTGGTCACACTAGTTCTGTATATGCTGTGGCTATATCCAGTGATTCAGAGTTCATCGTATCGGGAAGTGCAGATTATACGGTGAGACTATGGGACGTCAAGACAGGCACCTGTAAGACCATGAGTGGTCACACTAGTCATGTATATGCTGTGGCTATATCCAGTGATTCAGAGTTCATCGTATCGGGAAGTGCAGATTATACGGTGAGACTATGGGACGTCAAGACAGGCACCTGTAAGACCATGAGTGGTCACACTAGTTCTGTATATGCTGTGGCTATATCCAGTGATTCAGAGTTCATCGTATCGGGAAGTGCAGATTATACGGTGAGACTATGGGACGTCAAGACAGGTACCTGTAAGACCATGAGTGGTCACACAGATTATGTATCATCTGTGGCTATATCCAGAGATTCAGAGTTCATCGTATCGGGAAGTGCAGATTATACGGTGAGACTATGGGACGTCAAGACAAGTACCTGTAAGACCATGAGTGGTCACACTAATTAGGTATGATCTGTGGCTATATCCAGTGATTCAGAGTTCATCGTATCGGGAAGTAGTGATGAGACGGTGAGACTATGGGACGTCAAGACAAGTACCTGTAAGACCATGAGTGGTCACACAGATTATGTATCATCTGTGGCTATATCCAGTGATTCAGAGTTCATCGTATCGGGAAGTGCAGATTATACGGTGAGACTATGGGACGTCAAGACAAGTACCTGTAAGACCATGAGTGGTCACACTAATTAGGTATGATCTGTGGCTATATCCAGTGATTCAGAGTTCATCGTATCGGGAAGTAGTGATGAGACTGTGAGACTATGGAACGTCAAGACAGGTACCTATAAGACCATGAGTGGTCACACAGATTATGTATTATCTGTGGCTATATCCAGTGATTCAGAGTTCATCGTATCGGGAAGTTATGATGAGACGGTGAGACTATGGAACGTCAAGACAGGTACCTGTAAGACCATGAGTGGTCACACTAGTCATGTATATGCTGTGGCTATATCCAGTGATTCAGAGTTCATCGTATCGGGAAGTAGAGATAATTCGGTGAGACTATGGGACGTCAAGACAGGTACCTGTAAGACCATGAGTGGTCACACAGATTATGTATTATCTGTGGCTATATCCAGTGATTCAGAGTTCATCGTATCGGGAAGTAGAGATGAGACGGTGAGACTATGGAACGTCAAGACAGGTACCTATAAGACCATGAGTGGTCACACAGATTATGTATTATCTGTGGCTATATCCAGTGATTCAGAGTTCATCGTATCGGGAAGTTATGATGAGACGGTGAGACTATGGGACGTCAAGACAGGTACCTGTAAGACCATGAGTGGTCACACAAATTCTGTAAGATCTGTGGCTATATCCAGTGATTCAGAGTTCATCGTATCGGGAAGTGCAGATTATACGGTGAGACTATGGGACGTCAAGACAAGTACCTGTAAGACCATGAGTGGTCACACTAATTAGGTATGATCTGTGGCTATATCCAGTGATTCAGAGTTCATCGTATCGGGAAGTAGTGATGAGACGGTGAGACTATGGAACGTCAAGACAGGTACCTATAAGACCATGAGTGGTCACACAGATTATGTATTATCTGTGGCTATATCCAGTGATTCAGAGTTCATCGTATCGGGAAGTAGAGATAATACGGTGAGACTATGGAACGTCAAGACAGGTACCTGTAAGACCATGAGTGGTCACACAAATTATGTATTATCTGTGGCTATATCCAGTGATTCAGAGTTCATCGTATCGGGAAGTAGAGATAATACGGTGAGACTATGGGACGTCAAGACAGGTACCTGTAAGACCATGAGTGGTCACACAGATTATGTATTATCTGTGGCTATATCCAGTGATTCAGAGTTCATCGTATCGGGAAGTAGAGATGAGACGGTGAGACTATGGAACGTCAAGACAGGTACCTATAAGACCATGAGTGGTCACACAGATTATGTATTATCTGTGGCTATATCCAGTGATTCAGAGTTCATCGTATCGGGAAGTTATGATGAGACGGTGAGACTATGGAACGTCAAGACAGGTACCTGTAAGACCATGAGTGGTCACACAAATTCTGTAAGATCTGTGGCTATATCCAGTGATTCAGAGTTCATCGTATCGGGAAGTGCAGATTATACGGTGAGACTATGGGACGTCAAGACAGGTACCTGTAAGACCATGAGTGGTCACACTAGTTCTGTATATGCTGTGGCTATATCCAGTGATTCAGAGTTCATCGTATCAGGAAGTTGTGATTATACGGTGAGACTATGGGACGTCAAGACAGGCACCTGTAAGACCATGAGTGGTCACACAGATTATGTATCATCTGTGGCTATATCCAGTGATTCAGAGTTCATCGTATCGGGAAGTCATGATTAGACGGTGAGACTATGGGACGTCAAGACAGGTACCTGTAAGACAATGAGTGGTCACACTAGTTCTGTATATGCTGTGGCTATATCCAGTGATTCAGAGTTCATCGTATCGGGAAGTAGAGATAATACGGTGAGACTATGGGACGTAAAGACAAGCACCTGTAAGACAATGAGTGGTCACACTAATTAGGTATGATCTGTGGCTATATCCAGTGATTCAGAGTTCATCGTATCAGGAAGTCATGATTAGACGGTGAGACTATGGGACGTCAAGACAGGTACCTGTAAGACAATGAGTGGTCACACTAGTTCTGTATATGCTGTGGCTATATCCAGTGATTCAGAGTTCATCGTATCGGGAAGTGCAGATTATACGGTGAGACTATGGGACGTCAAGACAGGCACCTGTAAGACCATGAGTGGTCACACTAGTTCTGTATATGCTGTGGCTATATCCAGTGATTCAGAGTTCATCGTATCGGAAAGTGCAGATTATACGGTGAGACTATGGGACGTCAAGACAAGTACCTGTAAGACCATGAGTGGTCACACTAGTTCTGTATATGCTGTGGCTATATCCAGTGATTCAGAGTTCATCGTATCGGGAAGTGCAGATTATACGGTGAGACTATGGGACGTCAAGACAGGCACCTGTAAGACCATGAGTGGTCACACTAGTTCTGTATATGCTGTGGCTATATCCAGTGATTCAGAGTTCATCGTATCGGGAAGTAGTGATGAGACGGTGAGACTATGGAACGTCAAGACAGGTACCTATAAGACCATGAGTGGTCACACAGATTATGTATTATCTGTGGCTATATCCAGTGATTCAGAGTTCATCGTATCGGGAAGTAGAGATAATACGGTGAGACTATGGAACGTCAAGACAGGTACCTGTAAGACCATGAGTGGTCACACAAATTATGTATTATCTGTGGCTATATCCAGTGATTCAGAGTTCATCGTATCGGGAAGTAGAGATAATACGGTGAGACTATGGGACGTCAAGACAGGTACCTGTAAGACCATGAGTGGTCACACAGATTATGTATTATCTGTGGCTATATCCAGTGATTCAGAGTTCATCGTATCGGGAAGTAGAGATGAGACGGTGAGACTATGGAACGTCAAGACAGGTACCTATAAGACCATGAGTGGTCACACAGATTATGTATTATCTGTGGCTATATCCAGTGATTCAGAGTTCATCGTATCGGGAAGTTATGATGAGACGGTGAGACTATGGAACGTCAAGACAGGTACCTGTAAGACCATGAGTGGTCACACAAATTCTGTAAGATCTGTGGCTATATCCAGTGATTCAGAGTTCATCGTATCGGGAAGTGCAGATTATACGGTGAGACTATGGGACGTCAAGACAGGCACCTGTAAGACTATGAGTGGTCACACTAATTAGGTATGATCTGTGGCTATATCCAGTGATTCAGAGTTCATCGTATCGGGAAGTTGTGACTTTACGGTGAGACTATGGGACGTCAAGACAGGTACCTGTAAGACCATGAGTGGTCACACAAATTATGTATTATCTGTGGCTATATCCAGTGATTCAGAGTTCATCGTATCGGGAAGTGCAGATTATACGGTGAGACTATGGAACGTCAAGACAGGTACCTGTAAGACCATGAGTGGTCACACAAATTATGTATTATCTGTGGCTATATCCAGTGATTCAGAGTTCATCGTATCGGGAAGTTGTGACTATACGGTGAGACTATGGGACGTCAAGACAGGTACCTGTAAGAACATGAGTGGTCACACTAGTTCTGTATATGCTGGGGCTATATCCAGTGATTCAGAGTTCATCGTATCGGGAAGTGCAGATTAGAAAGTGAGACTATGGGACGTCAAGACAGGTACCTGTAAGAACATGAGTGGTCACACTAGTTCTGTATATGCTGGCGCTATATCCAGTGATTCAGAGTTCATCGTATCGGGAAGTGCAGATTATACGGTGAGACTATGGGACGTCAAGACAAGTACCTGTAAGACCATGAGTGGTCACACTATTAATGTATATGCTGTGGCTATATCCAGTGATTCAGAGTTCATCGTATCGGGAAGTAGAGATAATACGGTGAGACTATGGAACGTCAAGACAGGTACCTGTAAGACCATGAGTGGTCACACAAATTCTGTAAGATCTGTGGCTATATCCAGTGATTCAGAGTTCATCGTATCGGGAAGTAGTGATGAGACGGTGAGACTATGGGACGTCAAGACAAGTACCTGTAAGACCATGAGTGGTCACACAAATTATGTATTATCTGTGGCTATATCCAGTGATTCAGAGTTCATCGTATCGGGAAGTAGAGATAATACGGTGAGACTATGGAACGTCAAGACAGGTACCTGTAAGACCATGAGTGGTCACACAAATTCTGTAAGATCTGTGGCTATATCCAGTGATTCAGAGTTCATCGTATCGGGAAGTAGTGATGAGACGGTGAGACTATGGGACGTCAAGACAAGTACCTGTAAGACCATGAGTGGTCACACAGATTATGTATTATCTGTGGCTATATCCAGTGATTCAGAGTTCATCGTATCGGGAAGTAGAGATAATACGGTGAGACTATGGGACGTCAAGACAGGCACCTGTAAGACCATGAGTGGTCACACTAGTCATGTATATGCTGTGGCTATATCCAGTGATTCAGAGTTCATCGTATCGGGAAGTGCAGATTAGACGGTGAGACTATGGAACGTCAAGACAGGTACCTGTAAGACCATGAGTGGTCACACAAATTCTGTAAGATCCGTGGCTATATCCAGTGATTCAGAGTTCATCGTATCGGGAAGTAGTGATGAGACGGTGAGACTATGGGACGTCAAGACAAGTACCTGTAAGACCATGAGTGGTCACACAGATTATGTATTATCTGTGGCTATATCCAGTGATTCAGAGTTCATCGTATCGGGAAGTAGAGATGAGACGGTGAGACTATAGAACGTCAAGACAGGTACCTGTAAGACCATGAGTGGTCTCACAGATTATGTATTATCTGTGGCTATATCCAGTGATTCAGAGTTCATCGTATCGGGAAGTAGAGATGAGACGGTGAGACTATGGAACGTCAAGACAGGTACCTGTAAGACCATGAGTGGTCACACAAATTCTGTAAGATCTGTGGCTATATCCAGTGATTCAGAGTTCATCGTATCGGGAAGTGATGATAAGACGGTGAGACTATAGAACGTCAAGACAGGTACCTATAAGACCATGAGTGGTCACACAGATTATGTATTATCTGTGGCTATATCCAGTGATTCAGAGTTCATCGTATCGGGAAGTGCAAATTATACGGTGAGACTATGGGACGTCAAGACAAGTACCTGTAAGACCATGAGTGGTCTCACAGATTATGTATTATCTGTGGCTATATCCAGTGATTCAGAGTTCATCGTATCGGGAAGTAGAGATGAGACGGTGAGACTATGGAACGTCAAGACAGGTACCTGTAAGACCATGAGTGGTCACACAAATTCTGTAAGATCTGTGGCTATATCCAGTGATTCACAGTTCATCGTATCGGGAAGTAGAGATAATACGGTGAGACTATGGAACGTCAAGACAGGTACCTGTAAGACCATGAGTGGTCACACGAATTCTGTATTATCTGTGGCTATATCCAGTGATTCAGAGTTCATCGTATCGGGAAGTAGTGATGAGACGGTGAGACTATGGGACGTCAAGACAAGTACCTGTAAGACCATGAGTTGTCACACAGATTATGTATTATCTGTGGCTATATCCAGTGATTCAGAGTTCATCGTATCGGGAAGTAGAGATAATACGGTGAGACTATGGAACGTCAAGACAGGTACCTATAAGACCATGAGTGGTCACACAGATTATGTATGATCTGTGGCCATATCCAGTGATTCAGAGTTCATCGTATCGGGAAGTAGAGATAATACGGTGAGACTATGGAACGTCAAGACAGGTACCTGTAAGACCATGAGTGGTCACACAAATTATGTATTATCTGTGGCTATATCCAGTGATTCAGAGTTCATCGTATCGGGAAGTAGAGATAATACGGTGAGACTATGGAACGTCAAGACAGGTACCTGTAAGACCATGAGTGGTCACACTATTCATGTATATGCTGTGGCTATATCCAGTGATTCAGAGTTCATCGTATCGGGAAGTAGAGATAATACGGTGAGACTATGGAACGTCAAGACAGGTACCTGTAAGACCATGAGTGGTCACACAAATTCTGTAAGATCTGTGGCTATATCCAGTGATTCAGAGTTCATCGTATCGGGAAGTAGTGATGAGACGGTGAGACTATGGGACGTCAAGACAAGTACCTGTAAGACCATGAGTGGTCACACAGATTATGTATTATCTGTGGCTATATCCAGTGATTCAGAGTTCATCGTATCGGGAAGTAGAGATAATACGGTGAGACTATGGAACGTCAAGACAGGTACCTGTAAGACCATGAGTGGTCACACAAATTCTGTATTATCTGTGGCTATATCCAGTGATTCAGAGTTCATCGTATCGGGAAGTAGAGATAATACGGTGAGACTATGGAACGTCAAGACAGGTACCTGTAAGACCATGAGTGGTCACACAAATTATGTATTATCTGTGGCTATATCCAGTGATTCAGAGTTCATCGTATCGGGAAGTGATGATAAGACGGTGAGACTATAGAACGTCAAGACAGGTACCTATAAGACCATGAGTGGTCACACAGATTATGTATGATCTGTGGCTATATCCAGTGATTCAGAGTTCATCGTATCGGGAAGTAGAGATAATACGGTGAGACTATGGAACGTCAAGACAGGTACCTGTAAGACCATGAGTGGTCACACTAGTCATGTATATGCTGTGGCTATATCCAGAGATTCAGAGTTCATCGTATCGGGAAGTGCAGATTAGACGGTGAGACTATGGAACGACAAGACAGGCACCTGTAAGACCATGAGTGGTCACACTAATTAGGTATGATCTGTGGCTATATCCAGTGATTCAGAGTTCATCGTATCGGGAAGTTGTGACTAGACGGTGAGACTATGGGACGTCAAGACAGGTACCTGTAAGAACATGAGTGGTCACACTAGTTCTGTATATGCTGTGGCTATATCCAGTGATTCAGAGTTCATCGTATCGGGAAGTTGAGATAAGACGGTGAGACTATGGAACGTCAAGACAGGTACCTGTAAGAACATGAGTGGTCACACTAGTTCTGTATATGCTGGGGCTATATCCAGTGATTCAGAGTTCATCGTATCGGGAAGTGCAGATTATACGGTGAGACTATGGGACGTCAAGACAGGTACCTGTAAGACCATGAGTGGTCACACAAATTATGTATTATCTGTGGCTATATCCAGTGATTCAGAGTTCATCGTATCGGGAAGTAGAGATAATACGGTGAGACTATGGGACGTCAAGACAGGTACCTGTAAGACCATGAGTGGTCACACAAATTCTGTAAGATCTGTGGCTATATCCAGTGATTCAGAGTTCATCGTATCGGGAAGTTGAGATAAGACGGTGAGACTATGGAACGTCAAGACAGGTACCTGTAAGAACATGAGTGGTCACACTAGTTCTGTATATGCTGTGGCTATATCCAGTGATTCAGAGTTCATCGTATCGGGAAGTTGTGACTTTACGGTGAGACTATGGGACGTCAAGACAGGTACCTGTAAGACCATGAGTGGTCACACTAATTAGGTATGATCTGTGGCTATATCCAGTGATTCAGAGTTCATCGTATCGGGAAGTAGAGATAATACGGTGAGACTATGGAACGTCAAGACAGGTACCTGTAAGACCATGAGTGGTCACACAAATTATGTATTATCTGTGGCTATATCCAGTGATTCAGAGTTCATCGTATCGGGAAGTGATGATAAGACGGTGAGACTATAGAACGTCAAGACAGGTACCTATAAGACCATGAGTGGTCACACAGATTATGTATTATCTGTGGCTATATCCAGTGATTCAGAGTTCATCGTATCGGGAAGTGCAAATTATACGGTGAGACTATGGGACGTCAAGACAAGTACCTGTAAGACCATGAGTGGTCTCACAGATTATGTATTATCTGTGGCTATATCCAGTGATTCAGAGTTCATCGTATCGGGAAGTAGAGATGAGACGGTGAGACTATGGAACGTCAAGACAGGTACCTGTAAGACCATGAGTGGTCACACAAATTCTGTAAGATCTGTGGCTATATCCAGTGATTCACAGTTCATCGTATCGGGAAGTAGAGATAATACGGTGAGACTATGGAACGTCAAGACAGGTACCTGTAAGACCATGAGTGGTCACACGAATTCTGTATTATCTGTGGCTATATCCAGTGATTCAGAGTTCATCGTATCGGGAAGTAGTGATGAGACGGTGAGACTATGGGACGTCAAGACAAGTACCTGTAAGACCATGAGTTGTCACACAGATTATGTATTATCTGTGGCTATATCCAGTGATTCAGAGTTCATCGTATCGGGAAGTAGTGATGAGACGGTGAGACTATGGGACGTCAAGACAAGTACCTGTAAGACCATGAGTGGTCACACAGATTATGTATTATCTGTGGCTATATCCAGTGATTCAGAGTTCATCGTATCGGGAAGTAGAGATAATACGGTGAGACTATGGGACGTCAAGACAGGCACCTGTAAGACCATGAGTGGTCACACTAGTCATGTATATGCTGTGGCTATATCCAGTGATTCAGAGTTCATCGTATCGGGAAGTGCAGATTAGACGGTGAGACTATGGAACGTCAAGACAGGTACCTGTAAGACCATGAGTGGTCACACAAATTCTGTAAGATCCGTGGCTATATCCAGTGATTCAGAGTTCATCGTATCGGGAAGTAGTGATGAGACGGTGAGACTATGGGACGTCAAGACAAGTACCTGTAAGACCATGAGTGGTCACACAGATTATGTATTATCTGTGGCTATATCCAGTGATTCAGAGTTCATCGTATCGGGAAGTAGAGATGAGACGGTGAGACTATAGAACGTCAAGACAGGTACCTGTAAGACCATGAGTGGTCACACAAATTCTGTAAGATCTGTGGCTATATCCAGTGATTCAGAGTTCATCGTATCGGGAAGTAGAGATAATACGGTGAGACTATGGAACGTCAAGACAGGTACCTGTAAGACCATGAGTGGTCACACAAATTATGTATTATCTGTGGCTATATCCAGTGATTCAGAGTTCATCGTATCGGGAAGTGATGATAAGACGGTGAGACTATAGAACGTCAAGACAGGTACCTATAAGACCATGAGTGGTCACACAGATTATGTATTATCTGTGGCTATATCCAGTGATTCAGAGTTCATCGTATCGGGAAGTGCAAATTATACGGTGAGACTATGGGACGTCAAGACAAGTACCTGTAAGACCATGAGTGGTCTCACAGATTATGTATTATCTGTGGCTATATCCAGTGATTCAGAGTTCATCGTATCGGGAAGTAGAGATGAGACGGTGAGACTATGGAACGTCAAGACAGGTACCTGTAAGACCATGAGTGGTCACACAAATTCTGTAAGATCTGTGGCTATATCCAGTGATTCACAGTTCATCGTATCGGGAAGTAGAGATAATACGGTGAGACTATGGAACGTCAAGACAGGTACCTGTAAGACCATGAGTGGTCACACGAATTCTGTATTATCTGTGGCTATATCCAGTGATTCAGAGTTCATCGTATCGGGAAGTAGTGATGAGACGGTGAGACTATGGGACGTCAAGACAAGTACCTGTAAGACCATGAGTTGTCACACAGATTATGTATTATCTGTGGCTATATCCAGTGATTCAGAGTTCATCGTATCGGGAAGTAGAGATAATACGGTGAGACTATGGAACGTCAAGACAGGTACCTGTAAGACCATGAGTGGTCACACTAATTAGGTATGATCTGTGGCCATATCCAGTGATTCAGAGTTCATCGTATCGGGAAGTAGAGATAATACGGTGAGACTATGGAACGTCAAGACAGGTACCTGTAAGACCATGAGTGGTCACACAAATTATGTATTATCTGTGGCTATATCCAGTGATTCAGAGTTCATCGTATCGGGAAGTAGAGATAATACGGTGAGACTATGGAACGTCAAGACAGGTACCTGTAAGACCATGAGTGGTCACACTATTCATGTATATGCTGTGGCTATATCCAGTGATTCAGAGTTCATCGTATCGGGAAGTAGAGATAATACGGTGAGACTATGGAACGTCAAGACAGGTACCTGTAAGACCATGAGTGGTCACACAAATTCTGTAAGATCTGTGGCTATATCCAGTGATTCAGAGTTCATCGTATCGGGAAGTAGTGATGAGACGGTGAGACTATGGGACGTCAAGACAAGTACCTGTAAGACCATGAGTGGTCACACAGATTATGTATTATCTGTGGCTATATCCAGTGATTCAGAGTTCATCGTATCGGGAAGTAGAGATAATACGGTGAGACTATGGAACGTCAAGACAGGTACCTGTAAGACCATGAGTGGTCACACAAATTCTGTATTATCTGTGGCTATATCCAGTGATTCAGAGTTCATCGTATCGGGAAGTAGAGATAATACGGTGAGACTATGGAACGTCAAGACAGGTACCTGTAAGACCATGAGTGGTCACACAAATTATGTATTATCTGTGGCTATATCCAGTGATTCAGAGTTCATCGTATCGGGAAGTGATGATAAGACGGTGAGACTATAGAACGTCAAGACAGGTACCTATAAGACCATGAGTGGTCACACAGATTATGTATTATCTGTGGCTATATCCAGTGATTCAGAGTTCATCGTATCGGGAAGTAGAGATAATACGGTGAGACTATGGAACGTCAAGACAGGTACCTGTAAGACCATGAGTGGTCACACTAGTCATGTATATGCTGTGGCTATATCCAGAGATTCAGAGTTCATCGTATCGGGAAGTGCAGATTAGACGGTGAGACTATGGAACGACAAGACAGGCACCTGTAAGACCATGAGTGGTCACACTAATTAGGTATGATCTGTGGCTATATCCAGTGATTCAGAGTTCATCGTATCGGGAAGTTGTGACTAGACGGTGAGACTATGGGACGTCAAGACAGGTACCTGTAAGAACATGAGTGGTCACACTAGTTCTGTATATGCTGTGGCTATATCCAGTGATTCAGAGTTCATCGTATCGGGAAGTTGAGATAAGACGGTGAGACTATGGAACGTCAAGACAGGTACCTGTAAGAACATGAGTGGTCACACTAGTTCTGTATATGCTGGGGCTATATCCAGTGATTCAGAGTTCATCGTATCGGGAAGTGCAGATTATACGGTGAGACTATGGGACGTCAAGACAGGTACCTGTAAGACCATGAGTGGTCACACAAATTATGTATTATCTGTGGCTATATCCAGTGATTCAGAGTTCATCGTATCGGGAAGTAGAGATAATACGGTGAGACTATGGGACGTCAAGACAGGTACCTGTAAGACCATGAGTGGTCACACAAATTCTGTAAGATCTGTGGCTATATCCAGTGATTCAGAGTTCATCGTATCGGGAAGTTGAGATAAGACGGTGAGACTATGGAACGTCAAGACAGGTACCTGTAAGAACATGAGTGGTCACACTAGTTCTGTATATGCTGTGGCTATATCCAGTGATTCAGAGTTCATCGTATCGGGAAGTTGTGACTTTACGGTGAGACTATGGGACGTCAAGACAGGTACCTGTAAGACCATGAGTGGTCACACTAATTAGGTATGATCTGTGGCTATATCCAGTGATTCAGAGTTCATCGTATCGGGAAGTAGAGATAATACGGTGAGACTATGGAACGTCAAGACAGGTACCTGTAAGACCATGAGTGGTCACACAAATTATGTATTATCTGTGGCTATATCCAGTGATTCAGAGTTCATCGTATCGGGAAGTGATGATAAGACGGTGAGACTATAGAACGTCAAGACAGGTACCTATAAGACCATGAGTGGTCACACAGATTATGTATTATCTGTGGCTATATCCAGTGATTCAGAGTTCATCGTATCGGGAAGTTGTGACTTTACGGTGAGACTATGGGACGTCAAGACAGGTACCTGTAAGACCATGAGTGGTCACACTAGTCATGTATATGCTGTGGCTATATCCAGTGATTCAGAGTTCATCGTATCGGGAAGTTGTGACTATACGGTGAGACTATGGGACGTCAAGACAGGTACCTGTAAGACCATGAGTGGTCACACTAGTCATGTATATGCTGTGGCTATATCCAGTGATTCAGAGTTCATCGTATCGGGAAGTGCAGATTATACGGTGAGACTATGGAACGTCAAGACAGGTACCTGTAAGACCATGAGTGGTCACACGAATTCTGTATTATCTGTGGCTATATCCAGTGATTCAGAGTTCATCGTATCGGGAAGTAGTGATGAGACGGTGAGACTATGGGACGTCAAGACAAGTACCTGTAAGACCATGAGTTGTCACACAGATTATGTATTATCTGTGGCTATATCCAGTGATTCAGAGTTCATCGTATCGGGAAGTAGAGATAATACGGTGAGACTATGGGACGTCAAGACAGGTACCTGTAAGACCATGAGTGGTCACACTAATTAGGTATGATCTGTGGCCATATCCAGTGATTCAGAGTTCATCGTATCGGGAAGTAGAGATAATACGGTGAGACTATGGGACGTCAAGACAGGCACCTGTAAGACTATGAGTGGTCACACAAATTATGTATTATCTGTGGCTATATCCAGTGATTCAGAGTTCATCGTATCGGGAAGTAGAGATAATACGGTGAGACTATGGAACGTCAAGACAGGTACCTGTAAGACCATGAGTGGTCACACTATTCATGTATATGCTGTGGCTATATCCAGTGATTCAGAGTTCATCGTATCGGGAAGTAGAGATAATACGGTGAGACTATGGAACGTCAAGACAGGTACCTGTAAGACCATGAGTGGTCACACAAATTCTGTAAGATCTGTGGCTATATCCAGTGATTCAGAGTTCATCGTATCGGGAAGTAGTGATGAGACGGTGAGACTATGGGACGTCAAGACAAGTACCTGTAAGACCATGAGTGGTCACACAGATTATGTATTATCTGTGGCTATATCCAGTGATTCAGAGTTCATCGTATCGGGAAGTAGAGATAATACGGTGAGACTATGGAACGTCAAGACAGGTACCTGTAAGACCATGAGTGGTCACACAGATTATGTATTATCTGTGGCTATATCCAGTGATTCAGAGTTCATCGTATCGGGAAGTTGTGACTAGACGGTGAGACTATGGGACGTCAAGACAGGTACCTGTAAGAACATGAGTGGTCACACAAATTCTGTAAGATCTGTGGCTATATCCAGTGATTCAGAGTTCATCGTATCGGGAAGTGATGATAAGACGGTGAGACTATAGAACGTCAAGACAGGTACCTATAAGACCATGAGTGGTCACACAAATTCTGTATTATCTGTGGCTATATCCAGTGATTCAGAGTTCATCGTATCGGGAAGTAGTGATGAGACGGTGAGACTATGGGACGTCAAGACAAGTACCTGTAAGACCATGAGTGGTCACACAGATTATGTATTATCTGTGGCTATATCCAGTGATTCAGAGTTCATCGTATCGGGAAGTAGAGATAATACGGTGAGACTATGGAACGTCAAGACAGGTACCTGTAAGACCATGAGTGGTCACACAAATTCTGTATTATCTGTGGCTATATCCAGTGATTCAGAGTTCATCGTATCGGGAAGTAGAGATAATACGGTGAGACTATGGAACGTCAAGACAGGTACCTGTAAGACCATGAGTGGTCACACAAATCATGTATTATCTGTGGCTATATCCAGTGATTCAGAGTTCATCGTATCGGGAAGTGATGATAAGACGGTGAGACTATAGAACGTCAAGACAGGTACCTATAAGACCATGAGTGGTCACACAGATTATGTATTATCTGTGGCTATATCCAGTGATTCAGAGTTCATCGTATCGGGAAGTTATGATGAGACGGTGAGACTATGGAACGTCAAGACAGGTACCTGTAAGAACATGAGTGGTCACACTAGTCATGTATATGCTGTGGCTATATCCAGAGATTCAGAGTTCATCGTATCGGGAAGTGCAGATTAGACGGTGAGACTATGGAACGACAAGACAGGCACCTGTAAGACCATGAGTGGTCACACTAATTAGGTATGATCTGTGGCTATATCCAGTGATTCAGAGTTCATCGTATCGGGAAGTTGTGACTAGACGGTGAGACTATGGGACGTCAAGACAGGTACCTGTAAGAACATGAGTGGTCACACAAATTCTGTAAGATCTGTGGCTATATCCAGTGATTCAGAGTTCATCGTATCGGGAAGTTGAGATAAGACGGTGAGACTATGGAACGTCAAGACAGGTACCTGTAAGAACATGAGTGGTCACACTAGTTTTGTATATGCTGGGGCTATATCCAGTGATTCAGAGTTCATCGTATCGGGAAGTGCAGATTATACGGTGAGACTATGGGACGTCAAGACAGGTACCTGTAAGACCATGAGTGGTCACACAAATTATGTATTATCTGTGGCTATATCCAGTGATTCAGAGTTCATCGTATCGGGAAGTAGAGATAATACGGTGAGACTATGGAACGTCAAGACAGGTACCTGTAAGACCATGAGTGGTCACACAAATTCTGTAAGATCTGTGGCTATATCCAGTGATTCAGAGTTCATCGTATCGGGAAATTGAGATAAGACGGTGAGACTATGGGACGTCAAGACAAGTACCTGTAAGAACATGAGTGGTCACACTAGTTCTGTATATGCTGTGGCTATATCCAGTGATTCAGAGTTCATCGTATCGGGAAGTTGTGACTTTACGGTGAGACTATGGGACGTCAAGACAGGTACCTGTAAGACCATGAGTGGTCACACTAATTAGGTATGATCTGTGGCCATATCCAGTGATTCAGAGTTCATCGTATCGGGAAGTGCAGATTATACGGTGAGACTATGGGACGTCAAGACAAGTACCTGTAAGACCATGAGTGGTCACACTATTCATGTATATGCTGTGGCTATATCCAGTGATTCAGAGTTCATCGTATCGGGAAGTAGTGATGAGACGGTGAGACTATGGAACGTCAAGACAGGTACCTATAAGACCATGAGTGGTCACACAGATTATGTATTATCTGTGGCTATATCCAGTGATTCAGAGTTCATCGTATCGGGAAGTAGTGATGAGACGGTGAGACTATGGGACGTCAAGACAAGTACCTGTAAGACCATGAGTGGTCACACAGATTATGTATTATCTGTGGCTATATCCAGTGATTCAGAGTTCATCGTATCGGGAAGTAGAGATAATACGGTGAGACTATGGAACGTCAAGACAGGTACCTGTAAGACCATGAGTGGTCACACAAATTATGTATTATCTGTGGCTATATCCAGTGATTCAGAGTTCATCGTATCGGGAAGTAGAGATAATACGGTGAGACTATGGAACGTCAAGACAGGTACCTGTAAGACCATGAGTGGTCACACAAATTATGTATTATCTGTGGCTATATCCAGTGATTCAGAGTTCATCGTATCGGGAAGTGATGATAAGACGGTGAGACTATAGAACGTCAAGACAGGTACCTATAAGACCATGAGTGGTCACACAGATTATGTATTATCTGTGGCTATATCCAGTGATTCAGAGTTCATCGTATCGGGAAGTAGTGATGAGACGGTGAGACTATGGAACGTCAAGACAGGTACCTATAAGACCATGAGTGGTCACACAGATTATGTATTATCTGTGGCTATATCCAGTGATTCAGAGTTCATCGTATCGGGAAGTAGAGATAATACGGTGAGACTATGGAACGTCAAGACAGGTACCTGTAAGACCATGAGTGGTCACACTAGTCATGTATATGCTGTGGCTATATCCAGTGATTCAGAGTTCATCGTATCGGGAAGTAGAGATAATTCGGTGAGACTATGGAACGTCAAGACAGGTACCTGTAAGACCATGAGTGGTCACACAGATTATGTATTATCTGTGGCTATATCCAGTGATTCAGAGTTCATCGTATCGGGAAGTTGAGATAAGACGGTGAGACTATGGAACGTCAAGACAGGTACCTATAAGACCATGAGTGGTCACACAGATTATGTATTATCTGTGGCTATATCCAGTGATTCAGAGTTCATCGTATCGGGAAGTAGAGATAATACGGTGAGACTATGGAACGTCAAGACAGGTACCTGTAAGACCATGAGTGGTCACACTAGTCATGTATATGCTGTGGCTATATCCAGTGATTCAGAGTTCATCGTATCGGGAAGTAGAGATAATTCGGTGAGACTATGGAACGTCAAGACAGGTACCTGTAAGACCATGAGTGGTCACACAGATTATGTATTATCTGTGGCTATATCCAGTGATTCAGAGTTCATCGTATCGGGAAGTAGAGATAATACGGTGAGACTATGGGACGTCAAGACAGGTACCTGTAAGACCATGAGTGGTCACACTAATTAGGTATGATCTGTGGCTATATCCAGTGATTCAGAGTTCATCGTATCGGGAAGTTGTGACTTTACGGTGAGACTATGGGACGTCAAGACAGGTACCTGTAAGACCATGAGTGGTCACACTAGTCATGTATATGCTGTGGCTATATCCAGTGATTCAGAGTTCATCGTATCGGGAAGTGCAGATTAGACGGTGAGACTATGGGACGTCAAGACAGGTACCTGTAAGACCATGAGTGGTCACACTAATTAGGTATGATCTGTGGCTATATCCAGTGATTCAGAGTTCATCGTATCGGGAAGTTGTGACTTTACGGTGAGACTATGGGACGTCAAGACAGGTACCTGTAAGACCATGATTGGTCACACAAATTCTGTAAGATCTGTGGCTATATCCAGTGATTCAGAGTTCATCGTATCGGGAAGTTGTGACTATACGGTGAGACTATGGGACGTCAAGACAGGTACCTGTAAGACCATGAGTGGTCACACTAGTCATGTATATGCTGTGGCTATATCCAGTGATTCAGAGTTCATCGTATCGGGAAGTGCAGATTAGACGGTGAGACTATGGGACGTCAAGACAGGTACCTGTAAGACCATGAGTGGTCACACTAGTTCTGTATTATCTGTGGCTATATCCAGTGATTCAGAGTTCATCGTATCGGGAAGTAGAGATAATACGGTGAGACTATGGAACGTCAAGACAGGTACCTGTAAGACCATGAGTGGTCACACAAATTATGTATTATCTGTGGCTATATCCAGTGATTCAGAGTTCATCGTATCGGGAAGTGCAGATTATACGGTGAGACTATGGGACGTCAAGACAGGTACCTGTAAGACCATGAGTGGTCACACAAATTCTGTAAGATCTGTGGCTATATCCAGTGATTCAGAGTTCATCGTATCGGGAAGTAGAGATAATACGGTGAGACTATGGAACGTCAAGACAGGTACCTGTAAGACCATGAGTGGTCACACAAATTCTGTAAGATCTGTGGCTATATCCAGTGATTCAGAGTTCATCGTATCGGGAAGTAGTGACTATACGGTGAGACTATGGGACGTCAAGACAGGTACCTGTAAGACCATGAGTGGTCACACTAGTCATGTATATGCTGTGGCTATATCCAGTGATTCAGAGTTCATCGTATCGGGAAGTTGTGACTATACGGTGAGACTATGGAACGACAAGACAGGCACCTGTAAGACCATGAGTGGTCACACTAATTAGGTATGATCTGTGGCTATATCCAGTGATTCAGAGTTCATCGTATCGGGAAGTAGAGATAATACGGTGAGACTATGGGACGTCAAGACAGGTACCTGTAAGACCATGAGTGGTCACACAAATTCTGTAAGATCTGTGGCTATATCCAGTGATTCAGAGTTCATCGTATCGGGAAGTAGAGATAATACGGTGAGACTATGGAACGTCAAGACAGGTACCTGTAAGACCATGAGTGGTCACACTAGTTCTGTATATGCTGTGGCTATATCCAGTGATTCAGAGTTCATCGTATCGGGATGTTGTGACTATACGGTGAGACTATGGGACGTCAAGACAGGTACCTGTAAGACCATGAGTGGTCACACTAGTCATGTATTATCTGTGGCTATATCCAGTGATTCAGAGTTCATCGTATCGGGAAGTAGAGATAATACGGTGAGACTATGGGACGTCAAGACAGGTACCTGTAAGAACATGAGTGGTCACACTAGTTCTGTATATGCTGTGGCTATATCCAGTGATTCAGAGTTCATCGTATCGGGAAGTTGTGACTATACGGTGAGACTATGGGACGTCAAGACAGGTACCTGTAAGACCATGAGTGGTCACACTAATTAGGTATGATCTGTGGCTATATCCAGTGATTCAGAGTTCATCGTATCGGGAAGTGCAGATTATACGGTGAGACTATGGGACGTCAAGACAGGTACCTGTAAGACCATGAGTGGTCACACTAGTCATGTATATGCTGTGGCTATATCCAGTGATTCAGAGTTCATCGTATCGGGAAGTAGAGATAATACGGTGAGACTATGGGACGTCAAGACAGGTACCTGTAAGACCATGAGTGGTCACACAAATTCTGTAAGATCTGTGGCTATATCCAGTGATTCAGAGTTCATCGTATCGGGAAGTAGAGATAATACGGTGAGACTATGGAACGTCAAGACAGGTACCTGTAAGACCATGAGTGGTCACACTAGTTCTGTATATGCTGTGGCTATATCCAGTGATTCAGAGTTCATCGTATCGGGATGTTGTGACTATACGGTGAGACTATGGGACGTCAAGACAGGTACCTGTAAGACCATGAGTGGTCACACTAATTAGGTATGATCTGTGGCTATATCCAGTGATTCAGAGTTCATCGTATCGGGAAGTAGAGATTAGACGGTGAGACTATGGGACGTCAAGACAGGTACCTGTAAGACCATGAGTGGTCACACTAGTTCTGTATTATCTGTGGCTATATCCAGTGATTCAGAGTTCATCGTATCGGGAAGTAGAGATAATACGGTGAGACTATGGAACGTCAAGACAGGTACCTGTAAGACCATGAGTGGTCACACAAATTATGTATTATCTGTGGCTATATCCAGTGATTCAGAGTTCATCGTATCGGGAAGTGCAGATTATACGGTGAGACTATGGGACGTCAAGACAGGTACCTGTAAGACCATGAGTGGTCACACTAGTCATGTATATGCTGTGGCTATATCCAGTGATTCAGAGTTCATCGTATCGGGAAGTAGAGATAATACGGTGAGACTATGGGACGTCAAGACAGGTACCTGTAAGACCATGAGTGGTCACACAAATTCTGTAAGATCTGTGGCTATATCCAGTGATTCAGAGTTCATCGTATCGGGAAGTAGAGATAATACGGTGAGACTATGGAACGTCAAGACAGGTACCTGTAAGACCATGAGTGGTCACACTAGTTCTGTATATGCTGTGGCTATATCCAGTGATTCAGAGTTCATCGTATCGGGATGTTGTGACTATACGGTGAGACTATGGGACGTCAAGACAGGTACCTGTAAGACCATGAGTGGTCACACTAATTAGGTATGATCTGTGGCTATATCCAGTGATTCAGAGTTCATCGTATCGGGAAGTAGAGATTAGACGGTGAGACTATGGGACGTCAAGACAGGTACCTGTAAGACCATGAGTGGTCACACTAGTTCTGTATTATCTGTGGCTATATCCAGTGATTCAGAGTTCATCGTATCGGGAAGTAGAGATAATACGGTGAGACTATGGAACGTCAAGACAGGTACCTGTAAGACCATGAGTGGTCACACAAATTATGTATTATCTGTGGCTATATCCAGTGATTCAGAGTTCATCGTATCGGGAAGTGCAGATTATACGGTGAGACTATGGGACGTCAAGACAGGTACCTGTAAGACCATGAGTGGTCACACAAATTCTGTAAGATCTGTGGCTATATCCAGTGATTCAGAGTTCATCGTATCGGGAAGTGCAGATTATACGGTGAGACTATGGGACGTCAAGACAGGTACCTGTAAGACCATGAGTGGTCACACTAGTCATGTATATGCTGTGGCTATATCCAGTGATTCAGAGTTCATCGTATCGGGAAGTAGTGATGAGACGGTGAGACTATGGAACGTCAAGACAGGTACCTGTAAGACCATGAGTGGTCACACAGATTATGTATTATCTGTGGCTATATCCAGTGATTCAGAGTTCATCGTATCGGGAAGTTGTGACTATACGGTGAGACTATGGAACGTCAAGACAGGTACCTGTAAGACCATGAGTGGTCACACTAGTTCTGTATATGCTGTGGCTATATCCAGTGATTCAGAGTTCATCGTATCGGGAAGTTGTGACTATACGGTGAGACTATGGGACGTCAAGACAGGTACCTGTAAGACCATGAGTGGTCACACTAATTAGGTATGATCTGTGGCTATATCCAGTGATTCAGAGTTAATCGTATCGGGAAGTTGTGACTTTACGGTGAGACTATGGGACGTCAAGACAGGTACCTGTAAGACCATGAGTGGTCACACTAGTCATGTATATGCTGTGGCTATATCCAGTGATTCAGAGTTCATCGTATCGGGAAGTTGTGACTTTACGGTGAGACTATGGGACGTCAAGACAGGTACCTGTAAGAACATGAGTGGTCACACAAATTCTGTAAGATCTGTGGCTATATCCAGTGATTCAGAGTTCATCGTATCGGGAAGTGCAGATTATACGGTGAGACTATGGGACGTCAAGACAGGTACCTGTAAGACCATGAGTGGTCACACTAGTCATGTATATGCTGTGGCTATATCCAGTGATTCAGAGTTCATCGTATCGGGAAGTAGAGATAATACGGTGAGACTATGGGACGTCAAGACAGGTACCTGTAAGACCATGAGTGGTCACACAGATTATGTATTATCTGTGGCTATATCCAGTGATTCAGAGTTCATCGTATCGGGAAGTAGAGATAATACGGTGAGACTATGGAACGTCAAGACAGGTACCTGTAAGACCATGAGTGGTCACACTAGTTCTGTATATGCTGTGGCTATATCCAGTGATTCAGAGTTCATCGTATCGGGAAGTTGTGACTATACGGTGAGACTATGGGACGTCAAGACAGGTACCTGTAAGACCATGAGTGGTCACACTAATTAGGTATGATCTGTGGCTATATCCAGTGATTCAGAGTTAATCGTATCGGGAAGTTGTGACTTTACGGTGAGACTATGGGACGTCAAGACAGGTACCTGTAAGACCATGAGTGGTCACACTAGTCATGTATATGCTGTGGCTATATCCAGTGATTCAGAGTTCATCGTATCGGGAAGTGCAGATTATACGGTGAGACTATGGGACGTCAAGACAGGTACCTGTAAGACCATGAGTGGTCACACTAGTCATGTATATGCTGTGGCTATATCCAGAGATTCAGAGTTCATCGTATCGGGAAGTGCAGATTAGACGGTGAGACTATGGAACGACAAGACAGGCACCTGTAAGACCATGAGTGGTCACACTAATTAGGTATGATCTGTGGCTATATCCAGTGATTCAGAGTTCATCGTATCGGGAAGTTATGATGAGACGGTGAGACTATGGAACGTCAAGACAGGTACCTGTAAGACCATGAGTGGTCACACAAATTATGTATTATCTGTGGCTATATCCAGTGATTCAGAGTTCATCGTATCGGGAAGTAGAGATAATACGGTGAGACTATGGGACGTCAAGACAGGTACCTGTAAGACCATGAGTGGTCACACAAATTCTGTAAGATCTGTGGCTATATCCAGTGATTCAGAGTTCATCGTATCGGGAAGTAGAGATAATTCGGTGAGACTATGGAACGACAAGACAGGCACCTGTAAGACCATGAGTGGTCACACTAATTAGGTATGATCTGTGGCTATATCCATTGATTCAGAGTTCATCGTATCGGGAAGTTGTGACTATACGGTGAGACTATGGGACGTCAAGACAGGTACCTGTAGGAACATGAGTGGTCACACTAGTTCTGTATATGCTGGGGCTATATCCAGTGATTCAGAGTTCATCGTATCGGGAAGTGCAGATTATACGGTGAGACTATGGGACGTCAAGACAGGTACCTGTAAGACCATGAGTGGTCACACTAGTCATGTATATGCTGTGGCTATATCCAGTGATTCAGAGTTCATCGTATCGGGAAGTTGTGACTTTACGGTGAGACTATGGGACGTCAAGACAGGTACCTGTAAGAACATGAGTGGTCACACAAATTCTGTAAGATCTGTGGCTATATCCAGTGATTCAGAGTTCATCGTATCGGGAAGTAGTGATGAGACGGTGAGACTATGGGACGTCAAGACAAGTACCTGTAAGACCATGAGTGGTCACACTAGTTCTGTATATGCTGGGGCTATATCCAGTGATTCAGAGTTCATCGTATCGGGAAGTGCAGATTATACGGTGAGACTATGGGACGTCAAGACAGGTACCTGTAAGACCATGAGTGGTCACACTAGTCATGTATATGCTGTGGCTATATCCAGAGATTCAGAGTTCATCGTATCGGGAAGTGCAGATTAGACGGTGAGACTATGGAACGACAAGACAGGCACCTGTAAGACCATGAGTGGTCACACTAATTAGGTATGATCTGTGGCTATATCCAGTGATTCAGAGTTCATCGTATCGGGAAGTTGTGACTTTACGGTGAGACTATGGGACGTCAAGACAGGTACCTGTAAGACCATGAGTGGTCACACTAGTCATGTATATGCTGTGGCTATATCCAGTGATTCAGAGTTCATCGTATCGGGAAGTTGTGACTATACGGTGAGACTATGGGACGTCAAGACAGGTACCTGTAAGACCATGAGTGGTCACACTAGTCATGTATATGCTGTGGCTATATCCAGTGATTCAGAGTTCATCGTATCGGGAAGTGCAGATTATACGGTGAGACTATGGGACGTCAAGACAGGTACCTGTAAGACCATGAGTGGTCACACTAGTCATGTATATGCTGTGGCTATATCCAGTGATTCAGAGTTCATCGTATCGGGAAGTAGTGATGAGACGGTGAGACTATGGAACGTCAAGACAGGTACCTGTAAGACCATGAGTGGTCACACAGATTATGTATTATCTGTGGCTATATCCAGTGATTCAGAGTTCATCGTATCGGGAAGTAGAGATAATACGGTGAGACTATGGAACGTCAAGACAGGTACCTGTAAGACCATGAGTGGTCACACTAGTTCTGTATATGCTGTGGCTATATCCAGTGATTCAGAGTTCATCGTATCGGGAAGTTGTGACTATACGGTGAGACTATGGGACGTCAAGACAGGTACCTGTAAGACCATGAGTGGTCACACTAATTAGGTATGATCTGTGGCTATATCCAGTGATTCAGAGTTAATCGTATCGGGAAGTTGTGACTTTACGGTGAGACTATGGGACGTCAAGACAGGTACCTGTAAGACCATGAGTGGTCACACTAGTCATGTATATGCTGTGGCTATATCCAGTGATTCAGAGTTCATCGTATCGGGAAGTTGTGACTTTACGGTGAGACTATGGGACGTCAAGACAGGTACCTGTAAGAACATGAGTGGTCACACAAATTCTGTAAGATCTGTGGCTATATCCAGTGATTCAGAGTTCATCGTATCGGGAAGTGCAGATTATACGGTGAGACTATGGGACGTCAAGACAGGTACCTGTAAGACCATGAGTGGTCACACTAGTTCTGTATATGCTGTGGCTATATCCAGTGATTCAGAGTTCATCGTATCGGGAAGTGCAAATTATACGGTGAGACTATGGGACGTCAAGACAGGCACCTGTAAGACCATGAGTGGTCACACTAATTAGGTATGATCTGTGGCTATATCCAGTGATTCAGAGTTCATCGTATCGGGAAGTAGAGATAATACGGTGAGACTATGGAACGTCAAGACAGGTACCTGTAAGACCATGAGTGGTCACACTAGTCATGTATATGCTGGGGCTATATCCAGTGATTCAGAGTTCATCGTATCGGGAAGTAGAGATAATTCGGTGAGACTATGGAACGTCAAGACAGGTACCTATAAGACCATGAGTGGTCACACAGATTATGTATTATCTGTGGCTATATCCAGTGATTCAGAGTTCATCGTATCGGGAAGTTATGATGAGACGGTGAGACTATGGAACGTCAAGACAGGTACCTGTAAGACCATGAGTGGTCACACAAATTATGTATTATCTGTGGCTATATCCAGTGATTCAGAGTTCATCGTATCGGGAAGTCATGATTATACGGTGAGACTATGGGACGTCAAGACAGGTACCTGTAAGACCATGAGTGGTCACACTAGTTCTGTATATGCTGTGGCTATATCCAGTGATTCAGAGTTCATCGTATCGGGAAGTGCAGATTATACGGTGAGACTATGGGACGTCAAGACAGGTACCTGTAAGACCATGAGTGGTCACACTAGTCATGTATATGCTGTGGCTATATCCAGTGATTCAGAGTTCATCGTATCGGGAAGTAGAGATAATTCGGTGAGACTATGGAACGTCAAGACAGGTACCTATAAGACCATGAGTGGTCACACAGATTATGTATTATCTGTGGCTATATCCAGTGATTCAGAGTTCATCGTATCGGGAAGTTATGATGAGACGGTGAGACTATGGAACGTCAAGACAGGTACCTGTAAGACCATGAGTGGTCACACAAATTATGTATTATCTGTGGCTATATCCAGTGATTCAGAGTTCATCGTATCGGGAAGTAGAGATAATTCGGTGAGACTATGGAACGTCAAGACAGGTACCTATAAGACCATGAGTGGTCACACTAGTCATGTATATGCTGTGGCTATATCCAGTGATTCAGAGTTCATCGTATCGGGAAGTAGAGATAATACGGTGAGACTATGGAACGTCAAGACAGGTACCTGTAAGACCATGAGTGGTCACACAAATTATGTATTATCTGTGGCTATATCCAGTGATTCAGAGTTCATCGTATCGGGAAGTAGAGATAATTCGGTGAGACTATGGAACGTCAAGACAGGTACCTGTAAGACCATGAGTGGTCACACTAGTTCTGTATATGCTGGGGCTATATCCAGTGATTCAGAGTTCATCGTATCGGGAAGTGCAGATTATACGGTGAGACTATGGGACGTCAAGACAGGTACCTGTAAGACCATGAGTGGTCACACAAATTATGTATTATCTGTGGCTATATCCAGTGATTCAGAGTTCATCGTATCGGGAAGTGCAGATTATACGGTGAACTATGGGACGTCAAGACAGGTACCTGTAAGACCATGAGTGGTCACACTAGTCATGTATTATCTGTGGCTATATCCAGTGATTCAGAGTTCATCGTATCGGGAAGTTGTGACTATACGGTGAGACTATGGGACGTCAAGACAGGTACCTGTAAGACCATGAGTGGTCACACTAGTCATGTATATGCTGTGGCTATATCCAGTGATTCAGAGTTCATCGTATCGGGAAGTGCAGATTATACGGTGAGACTATGGGACGTCAAGACAGGTACCTGTAAGACCATGAGTGGTCACACAAATTCTGTAAGATCTGTGGCTAAATCCAGTGATTCAGAGTTCATCGTATCGGGAAGTTGAGATAAGACGGTGAGATTATGGAACGTCAAGACAGGTACCTGTAAGAACATGAGTGGTCACACAGATTATGTATTATCTGTGGCTATATCCAGTGATTCAGAGTTCATCGTATCGGGAAGTTATGATGAGACGGTGAGACTATGGAACGTCAAGACAGGTACCTGTAAGACCATGAGTGGTCACACAAATTATGTATTATCTGTGGCTATATCCAGTGATTCAGAGTTCATCGTATCGGGAAGTAGAGATAATTCGGTGAGACTATGGAACGTCAAGACAGGTACCTGTAAGACCATGAGTGGTCACACAGATTTTGTATTATCTGTGGCTATATCCAGTGATTCAGAGTTCATCGTATCGGGAAGTAGAGATAATACGGTGAGACTATGGAACGTCAAGACAGGTACCTGTAAGACCATGAGTGGTCACACAAATTATGTATTATCTGTGGCTATATCCAGTGATTCAGAGTTCATCGTATCGGGAAGTGATGATAAGACGGTGAGACTATAGAACGTCAAGACAGGTACCTATAAGACCATGAGTGGTCACACAGATTATGTATTATCTGTGGCTATATCCAGTGATTCAGAGTTCATCGTATCGGGAAGTAGAGATAATACGGTGAGACTATGGAACGTCAAGACAGGTACCTGTAAGACCATGAGTGGTCACACAAATTCTGTAAGATCTGTGGCTATATCCAGTGATTCAGAGTTCATCGTATCGGGAAGTAGTGATGAGACGGTGAGACTATGGAACGTCAAGACAGGTACCTGTAAGACCATGAGTGGTCACACAGATTATGTATTATCTGTGGCTATATCCAGTGATTCAGAGTTCATCGTATCGTGAAGTAGAGATAATACGGTGAGACTATGGAACGTCAAGACAGGTACCTGTAAGACCATGAGTGGTCACACAAATTCTGTAAGATCTGTGGCTATATCCAGTGATTCAGAGTTCATCGTATCGGGAAGTAGAGATAATACGGTGAGACTATGGAACGTCAAGACAGGTACCTGTAAGACCATGAGTGGTCACACTAGTCATGTATATGCTGTGGCTATATCCAGTGATTCAGAGTTCATCGTATCGGGAAGTAGAGATAATACGGTGAGACTATGGAACGTCAAGACAGGTACCTGTAAGACCATGAGTGGTCACACAAATTATGTATTATCTGTGGCTATATCCAGTGATTCAGAGTTCATCGTATCGGGAAGTAGAGATAAGACGGTGAGACTATAGAACGTCAAGACAGGTACCTGTAAGACCATGAGTGGTCACACTAGTCATGTATATGCTGTGGCTATATCCAGTGATTCAGAGTTCATCGTATCGGGAAGTTGAGATAAGACGGTGAGATTATGGAACGTCAAGACAGGTACCTGTAAGAACATGAGTGGTCACACAGATTATGTATTATCTGTGGCTATATCCAGTGATTCAGAGTTCATCGTATCGGGAAGTTATGATGAGACGGTGAGACTATGGAACGTCAAGACAGGTACCTGTAAGACCATGAGTGATCACACAGATTATGTATTATCTGTGGCTATATCCATTGATTCAGAGTTCATCGTATCGGCAAGTAGAGATTAGACTGTGAGACTATGGGACGTCAAGACAGGTACCTGTAAGACCTCATTTGTTTACACATTTTTATAAATTTTTTTTATTTTTTTATTATTGCCACTTCAAAAATATATTTTCAATCGTCGATAAAAGATTTTTTGCGTTTATTTAACGATACAATTTAATTTTAATTTGAAAATTTTTTAGCATTTTCTTTTTTTCCTAATTAAATATTTATAAAGTCTTTTCGTATATTTCTTTTATATCTAAAAGATCTGAAAATTATTTGAAAACTTATTCAGAAAATATTTTACTTTTTTAAATAAAATAAAAAAAAATCAGGAAATTATTATAAAATACTCGAAACAAAAGTTTCTTTTTTATGTCTTATAATTTGTTACATTCAAAAGAATTCCAGATAATTATAAGCTATCATTAATTTAAATAATTACATTCAATAATATTTTTAAATTAAAATCAATTAAATAATTTATATAAAACATGAAAAAGTTTCTATACCAAGTAAGCAAAAAGAATTTTCAGGACCTGATATAAATAAGAAGGACTTATTTTAGTAGGAGTAGAGTTTAATATAAATATTACTGCAATATAAATTTAAAGGTTGATTTTTTCGATAAATACCTAAACAGAAATCCTACTTTATATAGCTGACAATAATCAAACACATATGACCCTTTTTGCTATTTTCCCATATCACTTATAAATCTCCTTTTGAAAATCATGATCTCTGACTATTTAATATTCAAATCCTTACTTGTAAAGATGTTACGATGAATTGTGATACGGATTTAAAGTAGTTAATTTATGCTCTCAATAAATATTCTATCTAAGAACAATACTTGAATGACTTTATTATAACAATCAAGAGATTATCGTCATTTTTATTTTATTTAAAAAGAATTTGATTCAGTGATTTGATCAAATTTATGAAAAATCCTGAATAAGATCTAAGTACAGTAAGGAATGAAAAGTTTCCTATCAATCATATATAAAGATGAGAGAATAAGATTAAGAATAAATTATCTTATTTCTGAAGAATTTGAAACTTAAAACGGAGTTAAATAAGGATGTGTCTGCTCCCCGGAGATTATTCAATATATTATTAAATTAGTTATTGAATGAACTAAAGGATAAAAGAAGTTGGTATTAAAATGCAGACTGAAACGGAATTGGAAACAGAAGTAAGATATGTAGGCACCCTAGCATATGCTGATGATATTGTACCATTTGTTCATCCAGATTAACTAGATGATATGATTGATATACTATAATAATGATCATAACGCCATAATTTATAAATTACGGACAAAACAAAATGAATGATATGAAATGTTAATGCATGACAAAAATAAGATATAATCACGATAAATGGTATAGCAATAGAGAAAGTGAAGGAATTTAAGTATTTGGATCATTGGATATAAGAAAATATTTCATATTTAAAACATCTGGAGTCAAGAATCTTAGAATGCCAGAAAACCCAAGCATGAATTTTAAGCAAATTAACAATATAGAAAAGAATCACTCCATATAATGCATCTATAATAATAAACTTCTTTATAATCAAGATTTTGGTTATGGAAGCGATTGTATTCCATACATAGAAGAAGCTATAGGAAATAACTCTTTAAATAAATTGTAAATATAAAAAAATTTATTATTTCTAAATATCACGGGATTAAAATCTTGACGAATCTTCTTTACCTAAAAATAAAGAACTGCTATCTAATTAAATGAGCATAGGTAGATGCTCGACTACTTTCTAAAATTTATCCTGATTCATTTCAACTCAAATCCGTAAAGCATATTATAAACTTGTTAAGAGCTTTATTAAATAGTTGTAGTTAATCTCCAGTTAAAAAGATCCTTCGAATTTCGTTAAAATTACTTCGAAATTCCTTAAGAACTGGAAATTAACTAACAAGAATTCTAAAGATTCAAAAATATATTTATAGATAAAAAAAACTAGATTGGTACCTCAGTCTCAGCACTCGTATCAAAAGTATCCTCTACATAGTAAGATACTTTTTGATAATTCATTCTCTAACCAGTTAAAAGCAGTAAATAATATTATGAATATTTAAGATACTCTTTAAGTTGAAAAATAAAATGAAATACTTCTATATGAAGTAAAAGAACTCAAGATTAAAATATAAAAATTAACAGATAAATAAACAAATAAATAAAATGATTATAGACCGCGTAGCACCTCATTGGCGCGCAGCTCTTTCAATATTAATATTTAATATTAAGAAAAATGTTCTCATGTTTCTTGTTAAAATTCTAGAAGTCCGATGAGTCATGTCAGCTTCTCCAAATAGGGAATCTGTTTATTAAAATTTATTCTAAAATCTTGAGTCAAATGCTTCAGTCTTCTTGAATAAGGTCCAAATAAGAGATAGTTATTAAGTCGGTAATAAGAAGGCCCGTCAATCAAACTTTCATACTGCTAGAGAGAACCCTTGGGGTAAGTTAGGTATGTCTCAACGGAGCTTATCCACCATTCCCCGTTGTGACATCTAGTGTGAGATTACTCGCAATGCAATATACTCTGTACCAGATTACTTACTAATTTGTCTGATGCGGCTGACGTCCATTTTATATTTTTTTATATATAATAACAATTCTTTAGAAAAACTAAACACTATTCTTATATAAAATAATCAAAATATTTAAGTCATAAAAAGTTCTTATGAAGCAATCTTTGAATAGTATAAGACTTATATAAATAAAATTACTAAGAAAATCAAGGAAATCAAAAATGAAAATTAGATGCTAATGTTAGATCTATAAGAGTAATAATAATTAAAAATAAGGTCTAAGCAGTTAAATTTTGCAACAAATTAAATATAATTTTTAGATAAAGAAGTTTAAGCAAATTCCTGAATTTGCCTTATTAATTAAATTGTCTAGACTGGTATAAGTATTTCTGGAAGAAATGAATAATCAATATAAACAAATTATGATAGCTCAAAAGAAAAGTTAATTTTAATAGATGAAATAAAGAAATATATTGAATAAACTCTTAGTAATGAATAATTTACTTAAACAGAACTAGTTAAAAGTCATAAATAAACACAAAAAATTTATAATCTAGTGATATACTAACCCATAAATAAATAAACTTCCTGCAAGTTTAAATTGAATTATATAAATAATAAGAATAAGCATTAAAGCATATCTAACAAGAACTTTAAGAAGCTTATTAAATAAAAAATAAACACTGAAGCTTAATTATAAAATTATTAATATTTAAATCAATAATCTGCTGATTAGTGTTTAATGCTAAAGAATTAAATTTTATATTTGAGTAAAGAATTAGAAAAGCAATATTAAAATGGAAATAAGTAATATATGATGTATAAAACAGATTTACCATGAAAATAAAATATCATTTAAGATATGATAATATAAAAACAAAGAGAATTAGAAAATAATACAATAATTTATACTTATCAGTTAAAAATACAAAAAATAATTCAAGTTGAAATGCAAAGTTAAACGGAAGTAAATTCACATAAAATTAGTCAAACTTAAACAGACAATATAAGTTAAGATTAAAATATAAGTTAAAGTTTAATGTTCAAATGCTTCATCTAGTACAATAAAAATTGAATAATATAATCAATTTTGCTAGACAAGTTTGCTTGATGAGAATTATATAAAACTCCAGTAATTCTATCATTAGCTAAATATTTAACTTCATTTGTAACAATTAAAATTTTGAGTAAAACTTAAGAAAATAATAAGAATTTAATAAGTAATTAATGAAAGAATTATTTGATCTAAAAACCAAGCCTTGATAAAAAGATTAAATGAGCTAAGCAAACATTAATTACATTGAAAACTAGAATCGCACTGTTATTAAATAATCAAATCCTTTCAAAAGAAAACATGAAAAAGATGGAATTTAAATTCCTCCAGCTAAACGCAATATTAAATGTAAAAATGAAAGAGAACAGATAATACGATAAATAAATAAATTAATTAATTAACGTGGGTCTGCCATTATAGGGTATCCACGGATTAATGTTTTAATAATATAGTCTTGATACTCTTTTCTGCTTGTTTTAATTCACAAATGTGAAACCTTCTTCTCTCTATTCTTGTGACTCTATCTAAGGCCGGAGTTTAAATTCTTAAGGAATTCTCATTCTAGTACAAAAATCAGTCTTGAGTATCTTCTATAGTTAAAAATCTTAGTTTATTTTTGCCTCAGCTATGCCTTGCTTTCCACCAAGCTACTATCCAAGTTGACGGCATAGTGAATAGGAGAGCTTCTGAGGCGCAAACTACAGAATAAGACTCGCTTTTTCTGATATTGAGTCTCAAGCTAGAGACTAGCTTAAGACTCACCGTCCATATTTTAAATTATTATAATATATAACATTTAAATAGGGTTGAAAGCCCTTTCCTTCGGATGTTGCTTGGAGGCCCAGCAAGGCAAATAAAAAATAAGTGCAGACGGAGGATAAATCGGAGAATGAGAAATCAATGGCAAGAGAAAGACCATGTAACTAGCTGAAGAACTCTGAATGCCAGGAGGAAACTTTCTTCATTATAGGTCGGGGGAAATGTACCCGTAATTGCATATTGCATCCTATGCTTTGGAAGGAAAAATTACAGGGACTGCAGGAAGGGAAAACAGGGACAGAAAGACATAAAATTTTTTTTCGACATTAAATAAAATTAATTTAAAGAGCTGCACACCAACGAGAGTGCTACGTGCTCTATAATCCAATTTATTTATTTAACTAAAAAAATAACAATAAAACTTTACTCCCATTAAAGAAAATTAAATAATTTTTGAAGACCTTCATAAGATCAGACTAACAACACTTAAAGCATGTAAGCAAATCAGATAGAAATTAATATAAGACCACAAAAAAATAGAAAATAAGCAAAAATTATAAACTCAAATGGCTATAATAGAGAAAAACAGAAAAAATGATGATTGAAAAAGGAAATTATCAGAAATCTTAAAAGAAAAAGAAATAAACAATAAAAAAATTAAATCTGTTTTAGATGATAAAAGGCATATAAATCGACAACATAAGAAAGTTATAAATGAAACGAAAAAAAAACGAAGTTTAAAAGTAATAGAATAAAAAACAAGTGTAGAAATGAACAACCGATTAAGATCTAAAAATCAAAAAAATCAAAAATATCAAAAAATCAAAAAAAAAAAAATTTTTGAAGAAAGAGTTTATGAATGAATGAATTAACCAATCAATTAATTTACGTGGTTTCACCATTGATATTTTGACCACAAATTAAGAGAAAATCAAAAGTAAGAGTATTCTTGGAAATTATCTTATCAGACCAGAATCTTCTAAATTTTTCTTCCAATAGATTCATTATATCCTAATCTGAATAATTAGATTCAATCTCCATCATTAGATCTTTTTAAAACAGTAGAATTTTATTTCTATCTATTACTTTTCCAACTCTTTCATTTGTCTTTAGATAGTTAGGCTATCTGTTAGTCTTTTCTGAGGGCATCGCAAGTTCCTTTCTACATTTTCTTAGAATTATTATAAAGTTGCTAAATCATATTTTTATTTTTGTCCTCTTGATAAATTATTATAAATTCAAATATGCTCATTGGATCCTGCTCTGTAGTCTTTACCATTTTTTTTCTAATAAGGAAGAATTTTTTAAATATAACCCCATTTTCTTTTCTCTTATATATCTTTCAGAAAATTTTTAATGTGACAATCTATTTCTTTTTTTTTGATTACTTGTAGAGTTCGTATCAGATTTTCGAATTTGTAATTTCCTCACACTATTTCTTCAAGCCTGAGTTTAAGAAGGCTTATTTTTATTAGTTATTACTGATATTTACGTTCTCTAGATTTTCTATTAACTATTCTCTTTCTTCTTTGTATTATCTGCAATCTTCTATTATATAGATCTCATCTTCCTTTCTATAATTGCAGAATTAAAATGCTTCACTCTCTATTAGATTTTTTCTTTCTTTTCATTGCTTATTGTGCTCCATTGCATTTGGCCCGTAGTCTAAATAAGTATCATATTTCCTGTTTCCTGTGTTTGTTGAATCTTAGGAAGTTTGGTATTCCTTATATGAATTATTCCATTAATTCACTTCTAATTTTTTGCAGGTGATTATATTCTACATTCGTGTAATGGAATTTACATCATTGTGGAACTTTATAGCTTTTTATCATTAATTTTCCATCTATTCCTTTTCATTTTTCTTGTATTATTATTTCGTTATTGAGTCTGTTTCAAATATAGAGTTATTCCTCTTTGCTAATTGACATAATTATCCATCCAATGTTGATTCTTAGTTTAGGAGCAATTTTCTTCTGAACGTTAACATACGTTATCACATATAATAATAATTATAATAATAATTAATTAAAGTGATACCACCTTTCATTAGGATCATCACTGATATAATGTTTATAAATGTTAAAAAAAAAAGGAATTCTGGATATATTCTTCATAGTCTTCTTCTGTCTTATGCTTCATTATTACATATCTACTATTACTTTTTCTCCAGGTTTTATTATAGGATTTTGTTAAAATCTAGTTCTTTTCCAATTATTTACTAGGGTCTAAATCATATATTTTCTTCAGGACCGATTTACTAATTTTTTACGTTTGTTATCTTAAGTCTATAAATTTTACCCTCTTGAGTAACATTCAATCTGCTTAATTTATTCAATGTTTTTTAAATTTTTTTATTCTCTTCATTTTGTTTATTTTAATATTTCCAGCATTGTCTTACAAAATGACCAGGTTTTCTGCAGAACCAGCATTTAGGTTTTTCCTTCATTCTATTTCTTTTTGCTGGTTGAATGGCTGGCTCTATATCCATAGGATCGTTGTGAGAGAGATTTTTTAGAAACAGACTCTCAGTAATCTCAGCGAATTAGTTTAATTTTTCTTCTGTCTGCTTGATTCTCTAGTTAAATTCTAATAACTAAGGATGATTGCTGAGTTCAGTCTTGTAGTTACTATTTTCTTATCTTAGTGTGTTCACGTTATTGATCAGGCATTAGATTTATTCTTTCAGTGAATTAAGTTGTATGGAAAGTTCGTTATTATCATTTTGCATTTTTTAGAGGTTTTCAAAAATTATTTTCTGAGGATCTAATAAATCTTAGGAAGAAGAGTGGGTTAGTTAAAGCTAAGACGTGGCTAGAGATGATGCTTCAGGTTTTCTTTCCTACTCTGAGGAGGTGGTAAAAAAACCTTTCTTGAAGCCAGCCATTTTATCTAATATATATATAGTATTGTAGTTTAAGGAAATGCAGTTCATTCTCCAGGATTTCTTTTTATGCGCAAAAAGGTCCATCTATTACAGCTCTTAATGATCTAAGATGCATGATTTCCAATTTATTAATTAATTAATTGAAATATAATATTTTCAATATTTAAGAATAGTGAGAAATAGTTGCAATAGATATAGTTTAGACTATAAATATTACAAATATGTTGAAAGATAAAAGTTTGTAAATTTCAATCAGTTTCTTCTTGTTCTTTCTTATCATATATTTTTATTTATTTTCTTGATTAAATTTTTCTTTTTTCCCTCTAGAAACTCTTCTAACAACTCATCTTGTAGTTTAAACATTTCAAGACGCTTTTTTAGTAGATTGGAATTAAAATTTTTGATTAATTTATCATTTTTAGGAATTTGATTATTTGAAAGATGTTTGTTTATATAGTTTTAGTCATAAAGAATTAGTTTCTTTTTTTCTTTTTCTTTAAGAGCTTTATGAATTTCGAATTCCTCAATAATATCTGCATTTTATTAGCAATAAAAAATAAGATCAGTTTCATCAAAGTCTTAGCCATATAAGCAAATAATGCTATATCTAACGCTAAGGTAGCGATTACTGAGTTCTTATTGAAAATTATAAAAAAAATTTCTTAGTTTTAAGATGAAAATAGTCTCTCTAATATAGTGTTTATTATATTTAGTGTAAGTTATTTCAGGAAATACACTTTAATTATTTTATATTTAGTCTATAATTCTTTTTGCTGTTGGCATAAGTGTATTTATAGAGAGACATTCCATTAAGAATTTATGTTTTATTTTTTATCCCGTGAGTTTATAAAAATACATATTATTCTAAACATGTGACATGTCTCAAAATTATACAAATCGATACATTTTTTTATATGTTTCTAGTATGGTAAATTAAATTTAGTGCATTTTTCTAATAAAAAAACAGTGTCTGAGTTAGGATTTTCTTTGCTGTATTATATATTTTTAATAAAAGTGCATTAACTTTTGAGTTACCTTATGTGTAAAAGGAAGCCAGTTTAGACCAATAAAGCATGAATCATTGAATGTTAATTCTTAAGATCTAAACGCCTATCTTGAAATAAGCCTTTACGAGTTTGCTATCTTGCTTTTTATTCCTTTAATTCCAGAAATAGTAGCTCACGGAGTAATATCACTTCCATATTAAACTTTAGGCAAAATAAAAGTTGTATAAAGAATTTTGAAGCTGAGAGGGGATACTAAAATATATTTAGAAAGTATTACAGTAGCTTTTTAAATAGCTACTCTGTGTTTGGTAGCTATTTCTGTACAATGTAATTTGTAATTTTATTTTATTCCTAACTAATATCCTAAATAGTTAAAATCATCTTTTTAAGCAATTGAAATTACATTGAGCTTTAGAGTAATGGAAGGTTAGCTTTCTTTTCATTTATTTTTTTTCAAGAATTCTATTACTTCACATTTATCTACATTAATTGTAAGTTTTAATAAATCAAAAACTATAGATGTAGCTTGTAATAATTTTTAGGCATTTTTCTAGGAAGAGGATATTTGGATTAATTCGTCAGCAAAGGCTCGTACTACGAAAGTTTTAGATAATATTTGAAATCCTAATTTCTTCTGATTATCTTCTAAATATCTTATAACAATATCATAGTATAAAATTGCAAGTACAGGTGCATGGCTAATTCCTTATAATATCCATTGTTATATTTAATTGTTCTTGTAAGATATAAATCAATTATAAACTTAGCATCAACATTATCATAAAAAGATTCTAGTGCCAATATTAGGTCAAAGGTAACCTAAGTCTTCCAAGATAATCAAAAAGTAATTTCCTAGAGATATCAAACATTTTTTCTACATCTATTAAAGTAGCAATTAATTACTTTTTATGAGATCATCTGCGATGCAAATCTATAATTTACTAAATAGTTCAAATTTACTAAGTAGTGGAGCGTTTACGAATAAATCCAAATTAGGCTGGATGTAAAGTGTTTCGTTCATAAATATAATGTTAAAATCTTTATGTTAGTGCTTTATCATAAATTTTAAGTAAACAGTTCAATAAAGCGATAGGTCATCAATTACATCAACTAATTTTGTTTCCCTTTTTGAAAATCGGAAGAATGTTTATTTTTTTCATTGCATTAGGTATTTTAAATGTTCTAAGTATGTTATTAATGAAACTTGTAATAATTTAATGCAAATCTTAACCTCCATATTTAATAAGCTCAGCTTTTAGACCCTCATTACCTGTAGCTTTATTATTTGTAAGCTAAGATATAATTTTTTTAATTTCAAATCATGTAAGAAGAGGCATATTTTATAAATGACTTAATTCCTAATTTAAGCTAAAAGATTTATTTCTTAATATTCCCTCTATTTTTCTATTTGAGAAGTCAAAATCTATCTTACTTATTTTCGAATGTTTATCAAAAACGTTAGTTTCCCAATTTTCAAATTGCTGTTGTTAGTTAAAATTAAAATTAATCTAATTAAGAATTTTTGGGTTTATTAGATTCTTAGCATATTTAAACATCATTTAAGCATTTTTGTTAAGATCTTTATGCTTTTCCTTAGCTTTTTATTTTTTTCATTTCCAAAATTTGTGAAGATAATGTTTATGAGATTAAATTTTAAGCTAGTAAAGTTTGATAACTTCTTAATTATGACATCCATACAAAGATAATGCGTTCTAATATTCAATATTATCCATTTTTACTTGAACAAATAACATAGTTAAGTAACTTGGCAATTGATAATAGTTTTTTCTTTAATTCTAAGATCCAAGCGCAATCTCAGCATCGTAACTAATAAGATCGCAGATGAATTGATACTAATTGTCAACATCTTTTTAACCAAGTTACTAGAATTTATAAAATTATCCCAAAAATAGTTTAATAATAGTTTCTCGTGTTCAGATCCTATAATTTAGAAATTTTTAAGAGTAATCGTTATTGTTAATCTTATTCACTTCTTTTTAAATTATAATTTAATGTAATACTTAGTAGAAAATTATCAATATACAAACCCGAATCTTGGATAACCTTATAGTAAACGAAACATCAGAATTTAAATGTTAAGTTGCCAAGAAGTAGTCATTGCAATAGCATTAATTATTCACTCTATGAATAAATGTGTTGGACTCTTAATCATTTAAAATTATTAATTCATTTGCTTTTATAAAGTCTTTTAATCTTTAAGTATTATTATTGATTTGTTATGAATTATTACCGTAGTAAGGAATTAAGGCATTAAAGTCGCCACAAAGGATAGTAGGGTTTTGGTCACTATTATTTATGATATTATTAAGGTATTATGCAATGTCCTTTTAAATATTTTATTTTTCATTTTTAGGCAAATAACATGATGCTATTATTAAATTTCTAACTCTCACGCTTATAAAATGTCTAGTAAGATTCGAGAAATCTAATTCATTTTAACAAGAATCAAGCTACTTTTTTACTAATAGACATACTCCACCTGCAAGAGTATTTGCATTTTAGTAATAGGTACGATATTGTTCTAAAACAATTGGGCAATATGTTTATTACGTTCATGCTGCTTTTATTGAAAAAATGTTAAATTCATTATCAAGGATGAATTATTATAATGCCACATGTTTACTAGCTATTGAGCTTATATTTACATATCCTATTTTTATTTTCTTAGATTCTTACGCTCTACCAGGGAGTCCTCCCTAATATACGCAAATATATTCAGTCCCTTATGAATCTATTTAAATATGTACCAGTTCTTTTTTATAATCAGGGTGTTAGTGGAAATATTAGATAAATGTAAATTACTTAGGTCGAATAAGATTCTAGTAATTTATTGTCTATTTTAATAACATTTTAGGTACTATCTACAGTACCTTGAATTAATTCTTTATTAATTGTTATATACCTTCCTTGAAAATTGCTCATTTAATATTAGTTCCTCTTTCACGAATCTTGTCTGATAAAGTTTTAGAGTTGAGGAGATTAAAAATTTTATCATAAATAAATAAATTGGATTATAGAGCGCGTAGCACTCTCGTTGGTGCGCAGCTCTTTAAATTAATTTTATTTAATGTCGAAAAAAAATTTTATGTCTTTCTGTCCCTGTTTTCCCTTCCTGCAGTCCCTGTAATTTTTCCTTCCAAAGCATAGGATGCAATATGCAATTACGGGTACATTTCCCCCGACCTATAATGAAGAAAGTTTCCTCCTGGCATTCAGAGTTCTTCAGCTTGTTACATCGGCTTTCTCTTGTCATTGATTTCTCTTTCTCCGATTTATCCTCCGTCTGCGCTTATTTTTTATTTGCCTTGCTGGGCCTCCAAGCAACATCCGAAGGAAAGGGCCTTCCACTATATTTATATTTTAATAGTTACAAATTCGATTTTATTTTTTTTAGTCAATTATTAGTCTTTATAAATTCTTAATTTAGGTTAAACATTACTTTAACTATCTGTTTATCATTTTTTTTCAGTTGTAATTTCTTCGATTTATTGTGGTATTGTATTTTTTTTTATGTTTTAAGCTTACTCTATAATATTAAAGTTTTGAATATTTAAGAAACATTTCATGTTTTTTTTCTGGTTAATTGGGTAGTTATTGTTAAATTTAATAAGAATATTATTTTTTTAAAAGATGACGTGGTTGTAAGTATATTATTTTCATATTTATTCTTAGGTTTATAAAAGATGTTTTTGATTTTATCCAACATTTTTTGTTTAATTTATATATATTTTTTTAATCATTTCTCATCGAATATATATACAAATATTATTTTCATATATTAATTGATTTATAATATGTTTTTGTTGATAGTTATAATTTGTTAAATTTCCATAATAATCTTTATTTAAAAAAAAAGTGAATGTCGGCAATTGTCAGGAGAACCATTGAACATTTGGTAAAGTGTATACAGCATAGCAAGTAATCTCTCACAATAAATTACATCCAAAAAAAGAGTGGACAAGTTAAGAAGAGATATTACTAACTTTCTTAAGAATTCTCATAAGATATATAAAAGTTTTACTTACATGCCTACTGATGACTTAATAATTATGCTTATTTGAACCTTTTCTAAGAAGAAAAGTGTTTTTAATTTAAGAGTCGAGATTCATATTTAATAAGAAGATTTCCCATTTATTGAAGGTGGAGTATCTCATTATGATAATAAAATTATATCATGAAGCATGTAAACATTTTTCTTAATATGAAATATTAATTATAAAAGTGCTGCGCATAAAAGAAGTACTAATAATTTTTATTTATTTAAATTTTTTTATCTCTTTGTATTTTCGTTCGTTAATATATAATCATTATATTTGTTAATTTTATATTTTTATGGTATTTATGTTTTTTTTTCTTAATTATAATATTTTCAGAAATTCTTATTTTATTTTTTGAATGGTATTTTTAATTTTTGTTTAATTCAAAATACTAAATTATTTATAATAACTTTTAAGTTTTTAAAATGCTATCTTAAAAATTTTTAAATTTTAAATATTAAATTTTTTTTATGTTTAATCTTTTTTTTAAATAATAAAAATATTTTATCAATTTTTATTTCAATATAATTAGTTTCTATATACTAAATTGTTTTTTAATCTTTATAAATGGATAGCAATCAATGTCCAAACTGTAAAAAGCAATTCAATTAAGACGAGAGAATATCTAAGCAATTACCATGTGGTTGCATTTCATGTTTAACTTGTCTTAAAACAGTTTATTAGGTTTTTTAAAAAACTGTTTGTATAAAACATAATTAAGTTTTTAACATAAATCCTGAAGAGTTGCAAGGATAATAAGTTTAATTGCAAGTCCAGTAAGAAGTACCGCAGCAGTAAGAGGAGATAATTGATCAAATGTAAATCAATGAGTTGTTTAAGTGGATAAAGAACTACCAAGGCAAGAATTAAAAAGAATATAATAAGATAAAGGAAGTTGTCTAGAATGTTGCTTAATTTATGCATAATATTTAGGCTCTATCGTTTCATTAGATTTTAAAGATTTTATTAGACTAGTTTACTAGTAGTAGCAGTAAAATTAAAAATTTATTGAATCGTTTAACTGAGCTTCAAGCAGTAAATCAACTGCAATAAGAATAAGCCTAAAGAATGAGTTAGTAGTAATAACGTTAACAGTAAAATGGTCAAGCCTAAGAATAGATTTAGTAAATCTTGAGAGAGATAGATGAGTTAAAGAGAGAGTAGAACTAGCAAATAGATATGTAAAACTTAAGAAACAATATCTTGGCATGCATATTCAATATTTTCAGCTATTTACGAGAGAATGCCAATGATTAATAATTAACATTAAGTTAGGCAGAATAGCTTGTATAAAATTTCTTCAAGCAATTTAAGTTTACAAAAGGACATATTTAAGAATAAAAACCGAACGTACAATAAAAACCTAATTTGCAATAACAAACTTAAATACAAGCCTAACATAACGATCATTAAATTAAAAAAGAAATTAAGAATATCCCTTAATATTAATAAGACTAAGTAATTTCTTAAAAATAAAGGCAAGATATGGTTCAAGTTAAATAATCTCATGTCTAGTTTGATATATTGCAAAATCAAATAAAAATTATTGATGTCAGAACTTTAGTTGTTGCAATGGATTAAAAGTTAAAAAATCTATAAAATGATTTAAATTTAGAAATCAAAGTAATTGAAATTTGTTAACAATAAGCAAACTTAATTATACCTTCTATTCCAAACCCCGCTAATCAATTGCTTAATAACTAATTATATTTCAGCAATCAAAACTTCCAGAACACCGATTTATCTAATGCTGATCTCTCTGACACCAGCTTCACCTCCTGCAATTTTTCTAACTCCAACCTAACTTCCACCAATCTTAGAAACTCCAAATTTATTAATTGTGACCTCTAAAACACTAACATGTCTCAAATAATCACTGAACTCCCTCACATATACACTGGCCACTCCAACTCAGTCACTTCGGTTGCCATCTCCTCAGACGCTAACTTAATCGTATCGGGAAGTAGAGATAATTCGGTGAGACTATGGGACGTCAAGACAGGTACCTGTAAGACCATGAGTGGTCACACTAGTTCTGTATATGCTGTGGCTATATCCAGTGATTCAGAGTTCATCGTATCGGGAAGTGCATATTATACGGTGAGACTATGGGACGTCAAGACAGGTACCTGTAAGACCATGAGTGGTCACACTAGTTCTGTATATGCTGTGGCTATATCCAGTGATTCAGAGTTCATCGTATCGGGAAGTCATGATTATACGGTGAGACTATGGGACGTCAAGACAGGTACCTGTAAGACCATGAGTGGTCACACTAGTTATGTATATGCTGTGGCTATATCCAGTGATTCAGAGTTCATCGTATCGGGAAGTTTAGATTAGACGGTGAGACTATGGGACGTCAAGACAGGCACCTGTAAGACCATGAGTGGTCACACTAGTTCTGTATATGCTGTGGCTATATCCAGTGATTCAGAGTTCATCGTATCGGGAAGTGCAGATTATACGGTAAGACTATGGGACGTCGAGGCATAGTAATGTATTAAGGTCTTATCGGGACACACCTCTTGGGTCTTCTCGGTAATATTCTCGAGTAACAACAAGTATATCTTATCTGGATCTTATGACAAGACAATAAGAATCTGAAATATCAATAATGGACAATGTGTATGTATCTTAAATAATTCGGACTACGCAGGAAGTTTATCTTTATCTAGGGACAACAATTGGTTGGTATCGAGTACGGGTGATAAGTGATATGGAAGTTCAACGAGTAATTACATCATTAGAAGATGGAATATAGGAAGGCTATTGAATGAAGTAGACACTAACAACTAATAATAGGTAAGTTAAAATTTAACACACCACATTTATTTAGACTGACTGGAGCAAAGTATATGCTGACTATGGATTAAGATTTTAGAATTGCACTATGGATAACATCATTATGAGTGGAGAGGATAAAAAAAGATATGGTATACCTGGCTGTGTCATTTTTTGAGTTAAACAATTTAATTTTTACATTTAAGAATTTAAAATTGTTAAGTTTTTAATTCTAAAGAAGTATTTCTTTTAGTTATAAAATTCAAAAAAAATTTTCAAAGTTTTCGAAATTTTTCTAAGTCTTTTCTGAAGGTAGTATTGGTTTAAACAAAAGTTTAAATGTACAAAAAAGTGTTAAAAATTTCTAAATGTTTCTAGTGTTAGGAAATTTTTTGGAGTAGGTGCAAGTGTTAAAAGTTTTTAAATGTTTCTAGTGTTTGAAAATTTTTTGAAGTATGTTTCAAAGTTTAAAAAGTTTTAAATTTTTCTAGTGTTTGAAAATTTTTTGGAGTATGTTTTAAAGTTTAAAAATTTTAAATTTTTAAAGTGTCAGAAAATTTTTTGAAGTAAGTACTAGAGAGAAAAATTCTGAATTTTATAGTGCAGTACTAGAAAATTTTTGAACAATGTGCTATTACATTTTTTATTTATTTATAAAATTTGTTTACGTTTGTTTTATTCTTATTATTATTACTTTTAAGTTGCATAATTCGTTTTTACGATAGGAAAAATTTAAAACACTACATTTGATTTTCTTTCATATTAAATTTTCATGATTTAGAAGCCCAGAAATCGTGAAAAACGTCAAAGCCTTTTTTTGCTCAGCGTTTTACACTATAGGGCTGAGTTGGGACGGAACAAGTTGGGGGATTTCGGGATAAGTAGAGTGTCAGAAAGGAATAAATTTTTTTAAGAAAAAGTTTTAAAGTATAAAAGGTTTTTAAAAAATGTGAATAAAAAAATTTGAGACTATTTTTTTTGATTTTGGTTTTGATTTTTTTGATATTGGTTTTGAAAACTTTTGGATTTGGTTTTGAAAACTTTTGAAAATGAATTCGATTTTTTTTGATTTTGGGTTTGAAAATTTTGATTTTGGATTTGGAATTTTTTTTAGTTTGGACTTAAAATTTTTTTTGATCCAGGATTCAATCTTTTTTTGATTTTGGTTATAATAATTGTTTTTTGAACGGGTTGTGATAAAAATTTTTCGATTTGACACTGATATTTTTTTAAAAATTTCATTTGTAGAGTTAAATAAAAGGAGAAATAAGATGACGAGCAGCTTTAAATTGCAAAAAGTGTGAAAGCCTTTTTTTGCTCAGCGTTTTACACTATAGGTCTGAGTTGGGACGGAACAAACTGGGGGATTTCGGGATTGAAATAAGGTCAGAAAGGATTAAAAATTTTTGAGAAAAAGTTTTAAAGTAAAAAAGGTTTTTGAAAAAAAATGGGAATAAAAAATTTGAGACTATTTTTTTTTATTTTGGATTTGAAAATTTTGAATTTGGTTTTAAATTTTTTGATTTGGGTTTTAATTTTTTTGATTTTGGTTTTGAAATTTTTTGATTTTGGTTTTGAAATTTTTGATTTTGGTTATGAAAATTTTGGATTTGGGTTGGAAAATTGTTGAATTGGGATTTGAAAGTTTCGATATTGGTTTTGAAAACTTTCGATTTTGTATTTTGGTTTTGAAGATTTAAGTTTTGGTTTTGCAAGTTTTTGTTTTTTTGCTTTGAAAATTTTCGATTTTTGTGCATGATAAAAATTTTAAGAATTGGATTTTGGTATTTTTTTTTTGATTTTTAGAGCTAAATGAAAGGCGAATAAGAGTATTTAAAGCATTTAATCGTGAAAAATTTAATATTGCTCTTTTGATCAGCTTTTTACACTGCAAGACTTTTTTCGGAAGGAACAAACTGGGGGAAATCGGGATAGATAAAGGTCCGAAAAAAACAATCTTTCTAAAAAAAATTTCAAAATATAAAAGGGTTTTGAGAAAAAATGGGATTAAAAAAGATATAGGATATAATTTTTGATTTTGGTTTCGAAAGGTTTTGATTTTGGGTTGTGCTAATTTTTTTTTGAATTGAGTTGTGATAATTTCTTAGATTTTTGGGCAATGAAAAATTTTCGATTTTTAGAGTTAATAAAAAGTGAAAAAGATCATGAAATACAAAAAATAATCTACTAAGAAGAAATATATCAAAAATAATGATAAAATAAATAAAATAAAATATGCAAAGTAAAGTAAGAAATGATAATAAAAAAGGTGGGAGACGAGATAGACCTTCTGAATCATACTTTCAGGATTTATGGATAGGAAAAACTTCTTTAACGAAGTGAGAAAGTCCCTGGTAGAAGTCATCCTTTGCAAGGGAAAGCCTTCCTCTTGATTATCCACTCCTGGTAGGGGCTTGAAGCCTGGCTGACAATAGCGATAGCGCTCAATAGTAGATGTTTTCGAAAGTAACAGAATATCAACGATATCACTTGAAGGCAGTGTTGGGATCGTAAAATGCAAGAAGATGCAGAACGAATTTAATTAAGCTTAAAAAAAAATTATAATAAAAGTAAATCATAAAATTTTTTGTAAAATGAATAAGAGCTACACAAGAAATAACAGTAACTTATTGTTAAAAATATAAAGTTAATATATAAAACAAATAAAATAATGAAATTGTATTAGAAGTGAAATTAAGAAAAATAAAGATAAATATAAACTGAAGTATTGCAAAACGAATATGATCTGAGATATTACAAAAGCGAGGAAGTAAAGTAAGAAAAGAAGAAAGAATTTCAGATTTAGAATTACTAAAACTAGATAAAAAGAAGTGATAAGAATTTAGAAAAGTGAGGAAGTAAAGTAAGAAAAGAAGAAAGAATTTCAGATTTAGAATTACTAAAACTAGATAAAAAGAAGTGATAAGAATTTAGAAAAGTGAGGAAGTAAAGTAAGAAAAGAAGAATGGATTTCAGATTTAGAATTACTAAAACTAGATAAAAAGAAGTAATAAGAATTTAGAAAAGTGAGGAAGTAAAGTAAGAAAAGAAGAAAGAATTTCAGATTTAGAATTACTAAAACTAGATAAAAAGAAGTGATAAGAATTTAGAAAAGTGAGGAAGTAAAGTAAGAAAAGAAGAAAGAATTTCAGATTTAGAATTACTAAAACTAGACAAAAAGAAGTGATAAGAATTTAGAAAAGTGAGGAAGTAAAGTAAGAAAAGAAGAAAGAATTTCAGATTTAGAATTACTAAAACTAGACAAAAAGAAGTGATAAGAATTTAGAAAAGTGAGGAAGTAAAGTAAGAAAAGAAGAATGGATTTCAGATTTAGAATTACTAAAACTAGATAAAAAGAAGTACTAAGAATTTAGAAAAGTGAGGAAGTAAAGTAAGAAAAGAAGAAAGAATTTCCGAATTAGAATTACTAAAACTAGATAAAAAGAAGTTAAAAGAATTTAGAAAAGTGAGGAAGTAAAGTAAGAAAAGAAGAAAGAATTTCCGAATTAGAATTACTAAAACTAGATAAAAAGAAGTTAAAAGAATTTAGAAAAGTGAGGAAGTAAAGTAAGAAAAGAAGAAAGAATTTCAGATTTAGAATTACTAAAACTAGATAAAAAGAAGTAATAAGAATTTAGAAAAGTGAGGAAGTAAAGTAAGAAAAGAGGAATGGATTTCAGATTTTGAATTACTAAAACTAGATAAAAAGAAGTTAAAAGAATTTAGAAAAGTGAGGAAGTAAAGTAAGAAAAGAAGAAAGAATTTCAGATTTAGAATTACTAAAACTAGATAAAAAGAAGTTAAAAGAATTTAGAAAAGTGAGGAAGTAAAGTAAGAAAAGAAGAAAGAATTTCAGATTTAGAATTACTAAAACTAGATAAAAAGAAGTGATAAGAATTTAGAAAAGTGAGGAAGTAAAGTAAGAAAAGAAGAAAGAATTTCAGATTTAGAATTACTAAAACTAGACAAAAAGAAGTTAAAAGAATTTAGAAAAGTGAGGAAGTAAAGTAAGAAAAGAAGAAAGAATTTCAGATTTAGAATTACTAAAACTAGATAAAAAGAAGTTAAAAGAATTTAGAAAAGTGAGGAAGTAAAGTAAGAAAAGAGGAATGGATTTCAGATTTAGAATTACTAAAACTAGATAAAAAGAAGTTAAAAGAATTTAGAAAAGTGAGGAAGTAAAGTAAGAAAAGAAGAAAGAATTTCAGATTTAGAATTACTAAAACTAGACAAAAAGAAGTTAAAAGAATTTAGAAAAGTGAGGAAGTAAAGTAAGAAAAGATGAATGGATTTCCGAATTAGAATTACTAAAACTAGATAAAAAGAAGTTAAAAGAATTTAGAAAAGTGAGGAAGTAAAGTAAGAAAAGAGGAATGGATTTCAGATTTTGAATTACTAAAACTAGATAAAAAGAAGTTAAAAGAATTTAGAAAAGTGAGGAAGTAAAGTAAGAAAAGAAGAAAGAATTTCAGATTTAGAATTACTAAAACTAGACAAAAAGAAGTTAAAAGAATTTAGAAAAGTGAGGAAGTAAAGTAAGAAAAGAAGAATGGATTTCAGATTTAGAATTACTAAAACTAGATAAAAAGAAGTACTAAGAATTTAGAAAAGTGAGGAAGTAAAGTAAGAAAAGAAGAAAGAATTTCAGATTTAGAATTACTAAAACTAGATAAAAAGAAGTGATAAGAATTTAGAAAAGTGAGGAAGTAAAGTAAGAAAAGAAGAAAGAATTTCCGAATTAGAATTACTAAAACTAGATAAAAAGAAGTTAAAAGAATTTAGAAAAGTGAGGAAGTAAAGTAAGAAAAGAAGAAAGAATTTCAGATTTAGAATTACTAAAACTAGATAAAAAGAAGTAATAAGAATTTAGAAAAGTGAGGAAGTAAAGTAAGAAAAGAGGAATGGATTTCAGATTTTGAATTACTAAAACTAGATAAAAAGAAGTTAAAAGAATTTAGAAAAGTGAGGAAGTAAAGTAAGAAAAGAAGAAAGAATTTCAGATTTAGAATTACTAAAACTAGACAAAAAGAAGTTAAAAGAATTTAGAAAAGTGAGGAAGTAAAGTAAGAAAAGAAGAATGGATTTCAGATTTAGAATTACTAAAACTAGATAAAAAGAAGTTAAAAGAATTTAGAAAAGTGAGGAAGTAAAGTAAGAAAAGAAGAAAGAATTTCAGATTTAGAATTACTAAAACTAGATAAAAAGAAGTGATAAGAATTTAGAAAAGTGAGGAAGTAAAGTAAGAAAAGAAGAAAGAATTTCCGAATTAGAATTACTAAAACTAGATAAAAAGAAGTTAAAAGAATTTAGAAAAGTGAGGAAGTAAAGTAAGAAAAGAAGAAAGAATTTCAGATTTAGAATTACTAAAACTAGATAAAAAGAAGTAATAAGAATTTAGAAAAGTGAGGAAGTAAAGTAAGAAAAGAGGAATGGATTTCAGATTTTGAATTACTAAAACTAGATAAAAAGAAGTTAAAAGAATTTAGAAAAGTGAGGAAGTAAAGTAAGAAAAGAAGAAAGAATTTCAGATTTAGAATTACTAAAACTAGATAAAAAGAAGTTAAAAGAATTTAGAAAAGTGAGGAAGTAAAGTAAGAAAAGAAGAAAGAATTTCAGATTTAGAATTACTAAAACTAGATAAAAAGAAGTGATAAGAATTTAGAAAAGTGAGGAAGTAAAGTAAGAAAAGAAGAAAGAATTTCAGATTTAGAATTACTAAAACTAGATAAAAAGAAGTAATAAGAATTTAGAAAAGTGAGGAAGTAAAGTAAGAAAAGAGGAATGGATTTCAGATTTTGAATTACTAAAACTAGATAAAAAGAAGTTAAAAGAATTTAGAAAAGTGAGGAAGTAAAGTAAGAAAAGAAGAAAGAATTTCAGATTTAGAATTACTAAAACTAGATAAAAAGAAGTTAAAAGAATTTAGAAAAGTGAGGAAGTAAAGTAAGAAAAGAAGAAAGAATTTCAGATTTAGAATTACTAAAACTAGATAAAAAGAAGTGATAAGAATTTAGAAAAGTGAGGAAGTAAAGTAAGAAAAGAAGAAAGAATTTCAGATTTAGAATTACTAAAACTAGACAAAAAGAAGTTAAAAGAATTTAGAAAAGTGAGGAAGTAAAGTAAGAAAAGATGAATGGATTTCCGAATTAGAATTACTAAAACTAGATAAAAAACAGTTATAAGCATTTAGAAAAGTGAGGAAGTAAAGTAAGAAAAGAAGAAAGAATTTCCGAATTAGAATTACTAAAACTTGATAAAAAGAAGTTAATAGAATTTAGAAAAGTGAGGAAGTAAAGTAAGAAAAGAGGAAAGAATTTCAGATTTAGAATTACTAAAACTAGATAAAAAGAAGTGATAAGAATTTAGAAAAGTGAGGAAGTAAAGTAAGAAAAGAAGAAAGAATTTCAGATTTAGAATTACTAAAACTAGACAGAAAGAAGTGATAAGAATTTAGAAAAGTGAGGAAGTAAAGTAAGAAAAGAAGAAAGAATTTCAGATTTAGAATTACTAAAACTAGATAAAAAGAAGTTAAAAGAATTTAGAAAAGTGAGGAAGTAAAGTAAGAAAAGAAGAAAGAATTTCCGAATTAGAATTACTAAAACTAGACAAAAAGAAGTTAAAAGAATTTAGAAAAGTGAGGAAGTAAAGTAAGAAAAGATGAATGGATTTCAGATTTAGAATTACTAAAACTAGACAAAAAGAAGTGATAAGAATTTAGAAAAGTGAGGAAGTAAAGTAAGAAAAGAGGAATGGATTTCAGATTTTGAATTACTAAAACTAGATAAAAAGAAGTTAAAAGAATTTAGAAAAGTGAGGAAGTAAAGTAAGAAAAGAAGAAAGAATTTCAGATTTAGAATTACTAAAACTAGATAAAAAGAAGTTAAAAGAATTTAGAAAAGTGAGGAAGTAAAGTAAGAAAAGAAGAAAGAATTTCAGATTTAGAATTACTAAAACTAGACAAAAAGAAGTGATAAGAATTTAGAAAAGCGAGGAAGTAAAGTAAGAAAAGAAGAAAGAATTTCAGATTTAGAATTACTAAAACTAGATAAAAAGAAGTTAAAAGAATTTAGAAAAGCGAGGAAGTAAAGTAAGAAAAGAAGAAAGAATTTCAGATTTAGAATTACTAAAACTAGATAAAAAGAAGTTAAAAGAATTTAGAAAAGTGAGGAAGTAAAGTAAGAAAAGAGGAAAGAATTTCCGAATTAGAATTACTAAAACTAGATAAAAAGAAGTAATAAGAATTTAGAAAAGTGAGGAAGTAAAGTAAGAAAAGAGGAATGGATTTCAGATTTAGAATTACTAAAACTAGATAAAAAGAAGTTAAAAGAATTTAGAAAAGTGAGGAAGTAAAGTAAGAAAAGAAGAAAGAATTTCAGATTTAGAATTACTAAAACTAGATAAAAAGAAGTTAAAAGAATTTAGAAAAGTGAGGAAGTAAAGTAAGAAAAGAAGAAAGAATTTCAGATTTAGAATTACTAAAACTAGATAAAAAGAAGTGATAAGAATTTAGAAAAGTGAGGAAGTAAAGTAAGAAAAGAAGAAAGAATTTCAGATTTAGAATTACTAAAACTAGATAAAAAGAAGTTAAAAGAATTTAGAAAAGTGAGGAAGTAAAGTAAGAAAAGAAGAAAGAATTTCAGATTTAGAATTACTAAAACTAGATAAAAAGAAGTGATAAGAATTTAGAAAAGTGAGGAAGTAAAGTAAGAAAAGAAGAAAGAATTTCAGATTTAGAATTACTAAAACTAGATAAAAAGAAGTAATAAGAATTTAGAAAAGTGAGGAAGTAAAGTAAGAAAAGAAGAAAGAATTTCCGAATTAGAATTACTAAAACTAGATAAAAAGAAGTTAAAAGAATTTAGAAAAGTGAGGAAGTAAAGTAAGAAAAGAAGAAAGAATTTCAGATTTAGAATTACTAAAACTAGATAAAAAGAAGTTAAAAGAATTTAGAAAAGTGAGGAAGTAAAGTAAGAAAAGAAGAAAGAATTTCCGAATTAGAATTACTAAAACTAGATAAAAAGAAGTTAAAAGAATTTAGAAAAGTGAGGAAGTAAAGTAAGAAAAGAAGAAAGAATTTCCGAATTAGAATTACTAAAACTAGATAAAAAGAAGTTAAAAGAATTTAGAAAAGTGAGGAAGTAAAGTAAGAAAAGAAGAAAGAATTTCCGAATTAGAATTACTAAAACTAGATAAAAAGAAGTTAAAAGAATTTAGAAAAGTGAGGAAGTAAAGTAAGAAAAGAGGAAAGAATTTCAGATTTAGAATTACTAAAACTAGATAAAAAGAAGTTAAAAGAATTTAGAAAAGTGAGGAAGTAAAGTAAGAAAAGAAGAAAGAATTTCCGATTTAGAATTACTAAAACTAGATAAAAAGAAGTTAAAAGAATTTAGAAAAGTGAGGAAGTAAAGTAAGAAAAGAGGAAAGAATTTCAGATTTAGAATTACTAAAACTAGATAAAAAGAAGTTAAAAGAATTTAGAAAAGTGAGGAAGTAAAGTAAGAAAAGAGGAAAGAATTTCAGATTTAGAATTACTAAAACTAGATAAAAAGAAGTTAAAAGAATTTAGAAAAGTGAGGAAGTAAAGTAAGAAAAGAAGAAAGAATTTCAGATTTAGAATTACTAAAACTAGATAAAAAGAAGTGATAAGAATTTAGAAAAGTGAGGAAGTAAAGTAAAAAAGAAGAAAGAATTTCCGAGAATTACTAAAACTAGATAAAAAGAAGTAAAAGAATAGAAAAGTGAGGAAGTAAAGTAAGAAAGAATTTCCGAATTAGAATTACTAAAACTAGATAAAAAGAAGTTAAAAGAATTTAGAAAAGTGAGGAAGTAAAGTAAGAAAAGAAGAAAGAATTTCAGATTTAGAATTACTAAAACTAGATAAAAAGAAGTGATAAGAATTTAGAAAAGTGAGGAAGTAAAGTAAGAAAAGAAGAAAGAATTTCAGATTTAGAATTACTAAAACTAGATAAAAAGAAGTTAAAAGAATTTAGAAAAGTGAGGAAGTAAAGTAAGAAAAGAGGAAAGAATTTCAGATTTAGAATTACTAAAACTAGATAAAAAGAAGTGATAAGAATTTAGAAAAGTGAGGAAGTAAAGTAAGAAAAGAAGAAAGAATTTCAGATTTAGAATTACTAAAACTAGATAAAAAGAAGTTAAAAGAATTTAGAAAAGTGAGGAAGTAAAGTAAGAAAAGAAGAAAGAATTTCAGATTTAGAATTACTAAAACTAGATAAAAAGAAGTGATAAGAATTTAGAAAAGTGAGGAAGTAAAGTAAGAAAAGAAGAAAGAATTTCAGATTTAGAATTACTAAAACTAGATAAAAAGAAGTTAAAAGAATTTAGAAAAGTGAGGAAGTAAAGTAAGAAAAGAGGAAAGAATTTCAGATTTAGAATTACTAAAACTAGATAAAAAGAAGTTAAAAGAATTTAGAAAAGTGAGGAAGTAAAGTAAGAAAAGAAGAAAGAATTTCAGATTTAGAATTACTAAAACTAGATAAAAAGAAGTTAAAAGAATTTAGAAAAGTGAGGAAGTAAAGTAAGAAAAGAAGAAAGAATTTCAGATTTAGAATTACTAAAACTAGATAAAAAGAAGTTAAAAGAATTTAGAAAAGTGAGGAAGTAAAGTAAGAAAAGAAGAAAGAATTTCAGATTTAGAATTACTAAAACTAGATAAAAAGAAGTTAAAAGAATTTAGAAAAGTGAGGAAGTAAAGTAAGAAAAGAAGAAAGAATTTCAGATTTAGAATTACTAAAACTAGATAAAAAGAAGTTAAAAGAATTTAGAAAAGTGAGGAAGTGAAGTAAAGTAAGAAAAGAAGATAGAAATTCAGTTTTAAGGATTATGCTTTGAGAAGTAATAAGTATTTAGAAAAGTGAAGAAGTAAAGTGAGAAAAGAAGATGGAAATTCAGTTTTAAGGATTATGCTTTGAGAAGTAATAAGTATTTAGAAAAGTGAAGAAGAAAGTAAGAAAAGAAGAAAGAATTTCAGATTTAGAATTACTAAAACTAGATAAAAAGAAGTGATAAGAATTTAGAAAAGTGAGGAAGTAAAGTAAGAAAAGAAGAAAGAATTTCAGATTTAGAATTACTAAAACTAGATAAAAAGAAGTGATAAGAATTTAGAAAAGTGAGGAAGTAAAGTAAGAAAAGAAGAAAGAATTTCAGAATTAGAATTACTAAAACTAGATAAAAAGAAGTTAAAAGAATTTAGAAAAGTGAGGAAGTAAAGTAAGAAAAGAAGAAAGAATTTCAGATTTAGAATTACTAAAACTAGATAAAAAGATAATCTGAGATATTACAAAAGTGAGGAAGTAAAGTAAGAAAAGAAGAAAGAATTTCAGATTTAGAATTACTAAAACTAGATAAAAAGAAGTTAAAAGAATTTAGAAAAGTGAGGAAGTAAAGTAAGAAAAGAAGAAAGAATTTCAGATTTAGAATTACTAAAACTAGATAAAAAGAAG